>CAMZMU010000055.1:28843723-29232875 GCA_947311845.1 Poa pratensis
TGATGGTGGAGAATTGTGGTACACTCAGACTAAAATGCTTAAAGGTGGGGATGAGAGGCCACTGTGGTTGTGGTGTTTTTGTCTCGTTCTCGCCGCCTAGGTGCGAGTTCTTACCTCTTGAACCAAGACTGAGCGTGCAACCATGCGTGAGGCCTATGCATTTGCAGGAACCCTCATAGACTAAATAACTCGAGCGGGGCTAGCCAGGGTCCTCTAGTTCGGGCTTCCATTTGCGCGTGCGTGATGATGGTGGATGAACTGAGATGAGGATGGTGGTGTTAGGAAAATGAGTGGCCGTGGGGCGGGTGTGATCCTGGCTCCTACCGCCACTGATGATCCTGGAAAGTCCTTAACGAGGGAGAAGTCGACACCGCTCCCACCCAGCCGGCTTTCCAAGGAAGAGAGCTAATGTAGGTAATGGGCCGGACGGTACGCGTGGCAAACATTGTACACCCCTGCAGGGTTAAATCTTTTCGAAAAGCCGTGTCCGCGGTTATGGACGAACTTGGGAAGTGAAGGTAAGATCATAGAATAACTTTAACGGAATGATTAAAAACTGGGTACTAGAGGTACCACTCACAATGCAAGGTGAGCTTCCTCGAGGGTGATTCGGGGAGGTGCCTTTGATGAACAGGTACAGTGGTTGATGATGGTGATGATGAGAAGGTGATAAAGAAAGAGTTACTTCTTACCCTTTTAAAATACTCTGAATAGTCGATGCCTTGAGTTATGTTTTCATAAATAAAATCAGCTTTATGCAAAACAGCCATAAAACTTGAAAGCCTCATCGAGCTAAAGCTCTATAATAATCTTGCGAGTTCGTCGAACTCAACGTCGTTTGTTTTGTTTCAGAGGAGGACTTCACCGACCTCGAAGGTGGGTTCTTTGTGGACGTCGACGAGTAGTCTGGGGTTCCCAGGTGGCAGCTTGGGACATCCGGAACAGCTGGCGCTGTGATGTTTATCTGTAGGCCTCTTAGGCCATATTTGGATCTTGTTGTTTAGAACAACCTAATTCGCTTCCGCTGTTGTAGTTGGGTCTGTGACCTCTGGTTGTCATTTGCTATCTTTCTCTATTATAAGAGTTGAACTATATGATTTGTGTCGTAGAGTCTGTGATGTGCCAGTTGTTCCACAAGTCTTGACTCTCTATTATGCATTGAGGGTTGTGCCTGTGTTAAGGCATCAATCGGGGTGTGTGTTGCCGATGATCCATTCCGAGCAACGCCTGCCAAAGGTTTTGGCCGGGGATTGGTAAACCCGTAACCTCCGGTTGTATCGCTTAACCGGTGACACACATCACTGTATAACAGTCGGGTCGGGGCGCCACAAGTTGGTATCAGAGCAGTACTGCCTGTAGGAAACCCTTCTACTGGTCGATGTTGAGTCTAGTGTTTGTGAAAATATTTTTAACCTAAAAATGAGTTGTGAAAACCATCTTAGGATTCTTTTTACTCCTTATCTGGTTACCCTCTAATCTCGGAGCAATCTTACCTCGATTTAGTTAAAGGTTTTACTTCCTCTGTTACTTCAAAATGATTAGAAACGGGGGGGTTCGACCTTTAGTGTTATGTGTCCGTTGCTCCCGCTGCGTTGCAATCCCAAATCAACTCAGATGTTTCTACCGAATCAATCTTTGATCCTTTCTTTGGGTTTTAACCCACGGACTTGAACATAAGGTCCCGGATTGTGTCAACTAGAGTGTGTTAAGTTGTGATTTCTTAACTCTCACTAGTAGCACATGATGCTGATCTTTGACCCAAGTTCTATCTTGTTGTTTCCTTCTCGCAAAGTATTATCGTCCCTAGTCTGTGTACTTGTAGACGCTAATGCTATTGTTCGACCATTCGGAGAAAGATACTAACCGTGTCATTGTCAAATCTCCAGAATGGCTCGAGGAGGCCGTGGAGGCCGTGGTGGTCGCGGTAACCACAATGATGATGAGGATGATCTGCCGCCACCACCCTCGATGGCTGAGGTCTTGATGGCCATTGAGGAGAACCGTGGGCGCAATGAGCGCTTGCTTGAGCAGTTGGTGCAGCAGAATGCACGGAGGAACGAGTGCAACACTCTCACTGAGTTCCTGCGCTCCAGCCACCCACCTTTGCTGATGCTAAGGAGCCACTGGAAGCTGATGATTGGCTTCGTGCTTTGGAGCGCAAGTTCTCCGCGCTCATGTCCCATGGCTGAGCAAGTCAACTTTGCCACCTATCTCTTGGTTGGTGCTGCTGGCTGTTGGTGGGAAAGCCATGTGGCTTTGTTTCCAGCCAACCATGTCTTCACCTGGGCTGATTTCGCACTGCCTTCCGTGCGGAGTACATTCCCCAGCCATCATGGACTTGAAGAGGAGGGAGTTCCTGGATTTGCAACAGGGACGGATGGACCTCCGCACTTATGGTCGTGAGTTCAACCATCTCTCTCGTTACGCCCCAAGGGACGTGACCAATGATGCTGACAAGCAAGAGCTGTTCCGCAAGGGTCTCCGCAGCTCCGCTATGAGTTTGCCCTTCAGGTTCCAGACCTATCAGGAGCTGTTCAACCAGGCTTTCACTTGAGCAAGGAAGAAAGGAACTTGAAGCTTCCAAGAGGCCCGCACATGGGGACCACCAGAGTTCCTCGGGTTCTGAGAGCAAGAAGCGCAGGGTGTTTGTTCCCTACAGCGCCGTACCTCGTGCTCCATTCATGCCGAGAGCCGGATAGGCCACCTCCTCCGCGCCCCACTACTTCGACACTTGGGTAGGCGGAAGTGGGTACCGTCCTATGCTACCTGCTCCACCTGGAGTCACTTGCTACACCTGTGGCCAGGCTGGCCACTACTCCAGGGAGTGCCCCCAGAAGGCACCTCTCGCGATAACTCCTGCACGAGCCCCTGCCACTCCAACTGGCAAGGCTGGACCTATTGTGCGTGGTCGCCTGAACCACATCTCTGCTGAAGAAGCTGAAGAGGACCCCGGCGTTCTTATGGGTGAGTTACGAATCAACAACAATCGCTACAGTTTTGTTTGATCTGGAGCATCGCATTCATTCATATCCATAGCTTTGCAAAAGACCACAAATACCGTTCGAGAAAATGAGCCGTCCTTGGTGATCGCTACACCTGGCTCCAAATGGCAAACCGATGGGTTACTCCTGAGGTCCAGATTACTATAGGTTTTCCTTTTCCTTGCTTGGTAGCTCTGAAGTCCAAAGGCATTGATGTCATACTGGGCATGAACTGGCTAGCCAAATACCAGGCTAATCTCGACTGTGCTGCCAAGACCATCACCGTGACCCTCTTCCGGTGACAGTGAAGTATTGGCCTGCACTCAAGACCTCCGTCCGTCATACCCAACTCACCTGAGATCTCCTTTGCTTTATGGAAGGCGAATCCCCTCCTGAAATCCAGGACATACACGTGGTGTGTGACTTCCCGGATGTGTTCCCGGAAGAATTGCCTGGCATGCCTCCTGACCGAAGTGTGGAGTTTGTCATAGATCTACTTCCCGGTACCGCTCCAATTTCCAAGAAGCCCTACCGTATGCCGGTGGAAGAGTTGGCTCTGTTGAAAGAGCAAATTGATCAGCTGTTAGCAAGGAGTTCATCCAGCCTAGCAGTTCACCTTGGGGTTGTCCGGTACTCTTTGTCAAGAAGAGGGATTCTACCGTGCCTCGTCTAGTCTCTGACTATCGACCGTTGAATGCGGTGACAATCAAGAACAAGTATCCTATTCCTCGCATCAATGATCTGTTGGATCAGTTAGCTGGTGCAACGGTATTCTCCAAGATGGATCTGAGGTCAGGCTACCATCAGATAAAAATCAGAAAGGAGGATATTCCAAAGACGGCATTTGTTACTCGTATGGCTCATATGAGTATACCGTCATGTCCTTTGGTCTCACAAATGCTCCCTACTTTCATGAGGCTCATGAACTCCATCTTCATGGATTATCTTGACAAGTTTGTCGTCATTTACATTGATGACATCCTCATCTATTCCAAAACCAATGAAGAGCATGAGGAACATCTTCGTTTGGTTCTGACACGACTTCGAGAACACCGCCTCTATGCCAAGTTCTCCAAGTGTGAGTTTTGGTTGGATAATCGTTTCCTTGGTCATGTGATATCCGCTAATGGTGTGGCTGTCATTCCTGACAAGATTCAGTCCATTCTGGATTGGAAAACTCCAATGTCAGTCAAGGACATTCGTAGCTTTCTCGGATTGGCGGGTTACTACCGCCGATTCATCGAAGGTTTCTCCAAGATAGCCAAGGCCCTGACTGACCTTCTCAAGAAGGATAAAAAGTTTGTATGGTCGCCGAAGCTGAAGAGAGTTTCAAACACTGAAAGCCAAGCTCACGTCCGCTCCTGTGCTTGTCCTGCCGGACACAAGCAAGGATTTCGTCGTCTTCTGTGACGCCTCTCTACAAGGGGGCTTGTGTTAATGCAAGATGGCCATGTGGTGGCATATGCTTCTCGCCAACTTAAGCCGCATGAGCACAACTACCCAACTCATGATCTAGAACTTGCCGCGTGGTCTATGCTTTGAAGCAATGGAGACCATACCTGTTTGGTAACCGTTGCGAGATTCTCGGATCACAAGAGTCTGAAGTACCTCTTCACCCAGCCGGATTTAAATCTCAGGCAAAGGCGTTGGTTGGAGTTAATCACGGACTACAATGTGAGTCTGAACTATCAACCCGGCAAAGCAAACGTCGTGGCTGACGCGCTAAGTCGGAAGTCCTATTGCAACAATCTGATGATTGAGAAGGCAACCTGCTCTCATGAAGAGTTCGCCCGTTTGAACCTGGAAATTGTTCCCTCCGGCTACCTTGCAAATCTGGAGATCAAATCTACTCTTGTAGACCAGATTAAGGATGCTCAAACGTGACAAGGGTATTCTAAAATCAAGGAGAACATTGCTAGCGGGAAGGCCAAATGTTTTTCTGTCAATGAATCCGGAGTTGTTTATTTTGGTGACCGCTTGGTAGTGCCAAAGAAACGAAAATTGAGGGAGTTGATCCTCCAAGAAGCTCATGAATCTCCTCTCTCTATTCATCCCGGTAGTACCAAAATGTACCAAGACCTTCGACCACAATTCTGGTGGACCGTATGAAACGGGAAATTGCCAAGTATGTTGCTGAATGCGACACTGTCGACGGGTAAAGGCTGAACATCAAAGGCCTGCCGGCACTCTTCACCCTATTGCTATTCCCGAGTGGAAATGGGATGAAATTGGTATGGACTTCATTACTGGTCTGCCGAAGTCTCCAAAGGGAATGATGCCATTGGGTCATCATTGATCGACTATCAAAAGTGGCTCACTTCCTCCCCGTTCGTGTGACATTACAGCTGCCAAGTTGGCAGACCTGTATACCTCCCGTATCGTCGTCCTTCACGGCATTCCCAAGAAGATAATTTCTGATCGTGGAAGCCTATTCACCTCCAAGTTTTGGACTAGTTTCCAAATGCTATGGGAACCCGTCTCAACTTCAGCACCGCTTCCATCCCAAACTGATGGTCAGACCGAAAGAGTGAACCAAGTTTTGGAAGACATGCTTAGGGCATGTGTAATCTCTTTTGGCAAGGACTGGGAAAAGTATCTCCCTTTCGCGGAATTCTCCTACAACAATAGCTATCAAGCTAGTCTGGGCATGGCTCCATTTGAGGTTCTCTATGGAAGAAAATGCCGCACTCCTCTAAATTGGTCCGAGACCGGAGAGAGGGCACTCTTTGGTCCATATCATCAGTGAAGCTGAGGAGAAGGTTAGAATCATACGAGAAAATCTGAAGATTGCTCAGTCTAGGCAGAAAAGCTACTATGACAAGCATCATCAGGAGGTTCACTATGAAATTGGTGATAAAGCCTACCTCCGTGTCTCTCCCCTTCATGGCGTTCGCCGCTTCGGTATCAAAGGGAAATTGGCACCTCGCTATGTTGGCCCTTTCACCGTCCTGGCCAAGCGAGGAGATCTTTCCTACAAGTTGGAGTTACCGTCCATCTTCCCAAATGTGCATGATGTGTTTCATGTATCCCAACTTCGCCGGTGCTTCAAGGATCCTATCCATGGAGTCAATCATGAAGCTAGATCTCCAGGAAGACCTCACTTATCGCGAGCATCCTATCCGTGTCCTGGATGAAGCCGAAAGGAAGACTCGTAACAAGACCACCAAGTTTCTCAAAATTCAGTGGTCTCACCATTCCGAAGAAGAAGCAACTTGGGAACGAGAGTCTAGTCTTCGTGAATAGTATCCCGACTTCTTTTCGCAAACTTAGAATCTCGGGACGAGATTCCTGTAAGGAGGGTAGAGTTGTAACAGCCCACTTTTGGTAATGCAAATTATGGACCAAATTTTCACTTTTTCTTTCCATACATGCATCATGGCATCCCTTTAAAATTGCTAAACAACACCATAGTTGGTGTGGCAACATTGAAAAGTGAAATGCCCAACTTGTTCCAACAAATCTCACCACCATGAAGATACTCAAACTTGCAGAACAAAAGTACTTTGACAATTCATATTTGTCAAGGAAGTTCCAAGAGCTCAAAATCAATATTTTGACTTGCTTCAAAACTCTAAAAGAATATTACTTTGGAATTTAACAGAATTGCTTTAAACAAACTCCATGAACAAAGTGGTACCAAACTATTTTATTTCAACATGCCAATTTTTGTGGTGCCTCTACATGCTGTTGGAGGCTACCCAAATTTTTGCAGATTTTGCTAAAATTGTTTAGTGCCTTGATAAAATCCATGAAGCTGCTGCTGGTTTAAAAAGGTTTTTAAAAAAGAAAACTGGTCAGGGACCTATCTGTGATGGGAAACAAATGTTCAGGGGGTTTTTCGCAAAACCCCCATCGTCTCTCTCCCGCACTGTCGCCATTTGACGCCGTGGCCGTGCCGCACGTCGCGCGCGCCCGGGCCCTCCCCTCCTCTGCCCTTCTCCTGCGAGGAGAAGCACGACCCCACGCCTCACCTGCTACCACTCGCTCCTCTCTCCTTTCCCCATTCCTCTGCTCCCCACGAGCCGCCATGGCCCCCGCCCCCGCCGTGCTCGTAGCCGCTGCTTGAGAGGCTCCCGAACAAATCGCCGACCACCACCGTCTTCGCCGCGTCGCCTGCTTCATCCCTGCCAAAGGAATCGGTCGGAGAAGCGGTACATCGACCGCGCCGTCCATTTCCCTCTCCGCAACCGCCGCATCTCCACCGCGGGACTCCGCCGCCGTCGGCTCCCCTCCGGCCACCCTGACCTCCCCAACGTGCGTGGTGAGCTCCTGGCCTCACTGGCCCCTCTCCCCACTTCCTATCTCACACTGGTTCGCTCCACCTCGCCGTAGCCGCACGCCGCCGTACGCCGTAGTCGTCGCCTCGCTCGCGCGCCCGGTCGAGGACCCGGCCGAGCCGGGCTGTGGGCCGTTGCGCTCGGCTGCGCAACCGGTCCAGGAGCCGGCCCATGCCGGGCTGTGTGCCGGTGGGCTCTGAAGCCTGCCCGGCCTGCTAGCCGGCCCAGCCGGCTGGAAACCGGCAGGACAGTTTTTTTTGCTGCTTATGTTTTTCTTTTTCTCCCTCGTAGCACATGTTCCCCGCTCCTCCCCCGCGACTCTAGGGTTATCAAAACTCGATGATTCCTTCGAGTTCCATCGCCCACGCTAGAACTCGACTATTTATTATTGTTGTTGAAAGAATTTAAAATAATTAAAAGTAAACAGTTAAAAAGAGGTATTTATAAAAATCATAACTTCTCATCGGGACCTCCGAAAAATGTGTTCTTCATACCAAAATGCTCAGAAAAATGTGCATTAATCCGTAGCATCATCTTCATGCATGTTTAAATGATCTATAGCACAGGAAAGCATAAAAACAAAGAAGGAGCTTGATTTTTCTCTCTTGTTGAGTAATTATCTCGCACCCCCTTTAAAATTGGTAGAACTTGTTATAATAAATTCAATGCACTAAATATGTCATGCCATCATTGTGTTTGCGCATTGCATATGTTAAGCATGTATGGTGTTTGATTGCTCTTCCGGTGTTGTTTGTGCATCGTAGACCAAGGAGCTGAAGTGCCACCCCCGTATCGTGATGATCCGTACTATCAGCACCTTGACCAAGGCAAGCGTAATCCCCCCTCTGAGCATGTCTTATCCTATATTTCCGCAAATATTTTCTCCACTATAATATTGCATGCGGTTCCAAATGTCAATTTTATTGGATTAGAGTATCCTATAGTTGCATTAAGATTCCGATGCCAATACCTGTTTTCCCTCCTATTATCCATAGGATTGTATTGTTGGCCGAGATACTTACTATGCTATGTTGATGCTTAGCCATGCTTAGTTAATTGCATAGCTATGCGATGGATGGTTCATGTAGGAAACAGGTGATGAGATGAGAATGATGGTGGAGAAATTGTGGTGACGGATAATAAAATGCTTAAAGGTGGGGATGAGAGGCCACTGTGGTTGTGGTGTTTTGTCTCGTTCTCGCCGCCTAGGTGCGAGTTCTATACCTCTTGAACCAAGACTGAGCGTGCAACCATGCGTGAGGCCTATGCATTCGCAGTGCAGGAACCCTCATAGACTAAATAACTCGGGCGGGGCTAGCCAGGGTCCTCTAGTTCGGGCTTCCATTTGCGCGTGCGTGATGATGGTGGGATGAACCGAGATGAGGATGGTGGTGTTAGGAAAATGAGTGGCCGTGGGGCGGGTGTTGCAGGCACTGGCTGCCCTGCCGCCACTGATGATCCTGGAAAGTCCTTAACGAGAGAGAAGTCGACACCGCTCCCACCCAGCCGGCTTTCCAAGGAAGAGAGCTAATGATCAGGTAATGGGCCGTACGGTACGCGTGGCAAACATTGTACACCCCTGCAGGGTAAATCTTTTCGAAAAGCCGTGTCCGCGGTTATGGACGAACTTGGGAAGTGAAGGTAAGATCATAGAATAACTTGAACGGAATGATTAAAAACTGGGTACTAGAGGTACCACTCACAAATGCAAGGTGAGCTTCCTCGAGGGTGATTCGGGGAGGTGCCTTTGATGAACAGGGACAGCGGTTGATGATGGTTGATGATGAGAAAGGTGATCAAAGAAATAGTTACTTCTTACCTCTTTTAAAAATACTTTGAATAGTCGATGCCTTTGAGTTATGTTTTGATAAATAAAATCAGCATTATGCAAAACAGCCATAAAATCTTGAAAGCCTCATCGAGCTAAAGCTCTATATATAATCTTGCGAGTTCGTCGAACTCGACGTCGTTTGCTTTGTTTCAGAGGAGGACTTCACCGACCTCGAAGGTGGGTTCTTTGTGGACGTCGACGAGTAGTCTGGGGTTCCCAGGTGGCAGCTTGGGACATCCCGGATCAGCTGGCGCTGTGATGTTTATTTGTAGGCCTCTTAGGCCATAATTTGGTTCTTGTTGTTTAGAACAACTTAATTCGCTTCCGCATGTTGTACTGTTGGGTCTGTGACCTCTGGATGTCATTTGCTATCTTTCTCTATTATAAGAGTTGAACTATAATGATTTGTGTCGTAGAGTCTGTGATGTGCCAGTTGTTCCACAAGTCTTGATCTCTCTATTATGCAGTGAGGGTTGTGCCTGTGTTAAGGCATCAATCGGGGTGTTGTGTTGCCGATGATCCATTCCGAGCAACACCTGCCAAAGGTTTTGGCCGGGGATTGGTAAACCCGTAACCTCCGGTTGTATCGCTTAACCGGTGACACACAGCATCATTGTATAGCAGTCTGGTCGGGGCGCCACAACACTCTTATTTATCGAAAGTACTACGATAGATCCAGTATACTTGTGGGTCATCAAGACTATTTGGTGGCGCCGTTTCCGGGAGCGTAGTACTATTGGTAAGGAAAACTTTTATTGCAAGTGATGTTTTTATTTTTGTCTGTTACTTTATTTAATTATGGAGCCATCTACATTTGAATTGATGTTTGGAGACACTCTTTCCACTGCTCTTGTGGCAGCAAAGGGTCTTTTACAAGTAATAAGGTTGAAGATAAATGGGACCTTCTTGAAAGAATTCAACGCAATACTGAAGATTGGGAGATGGATAAAGGTAACGAATCAGGTATAATTTATGATTATGAATGCATTAAATCGTTTGGTGAAACTCCTGATTTCCATGAGTTTAGTGCTAAATATGGGCTTGATTCCAAATCATTATTGATATCTTTAAAGCATTTGCCTCTTATATTAATATTCTAAGAAAAAGTGGAATAAGTATCATGAACCATTTAAAGAAATCAAAATCACTCATATTCCTGATGATGTAATTCAAGTGCATGCTTTTGATCCTATTTACCTGCTCCTTATATTGAGAAATTTCATTTTCCTACTAGAGTAAAGGAACATTCTATGATAACAAGTGTCATTAATAAAAGTGAAAGAAAATCTAAAGAACCTAATGAACAATTAAAAGTTGATTCTTTGATAGCTTTAGTTAAGGATCTTATAGTGGAAAATGTTGAACGAGGTCATATAATGTTTTGTGAGGATGCTTCTAATATTGTTAGACCACCGAAAGGAAAAGTTAAAAAGGATGGTACTCCTATTATTTCTGTGAAAATTGGTGATCATTGTTATTATGGTTAGTGTGATATTGGTGCTAGTTCAAGTGCTATTCCTTTCTCTCTTTATCAAGAAATTATGCATGAAATTGGGAATTGCGAAATTGAAGATATTGATGTGGTTATTCAGCTTGCTAATAGAGATACTATCTCTCGGTTGGTATTGTCAGGGATGATGAAGTCTTATGTGGTAAGGTTAAATATCCCGCTGATTTTCTTGTGCTTGGTTCAGTTGCAGATAAATCTTGTCCTATTATATTTGTAGACCTTTCTTGAATACTTGTAGTGCCATTATAGATTGCAAGAAAGAAAAAGTTTATACCAAATTCGGCGGTGAAAGCTATGAATTTAATTTTTCCAAGTTTACTAGACAACGCCATGAAAAAGAATCACCTAATGAGGAAAATAAAATTGAACAACTTTCTAATATTGCTGTTGCTCCTAATGACCCCTTGCATCAATTTATGGAGGACCACGAAAGTGATGTATTTATGCAGGAAAGAGATGAATTGGAGAACATCTTTCTCCATCAACCTGCAATTCTTAAACACAATTTACCTGTAGAATCTTTAGGAATGCTTACACACCTCCGAAGGGAGATCCTGTTTTTGAACTTAAAACTCTTCCTGATACTCTCAAATATGCATATTTAGATGAAAAGAAAATATATCATGTTATTATTAGTGTTAAACTTTCAGAACAGGAAGAAGAAAGATTATTGGAAGTCCTTCGGAAGCATCGAGGCGCCATGGGTTAACTTAGGATGATCTCAAAGGAATTCCTCCAACCGTGTGTCAACATATAATTAATCTTGAGCCGGACGCAAAGCCAGTTGTTGACCATCAATAGAGATTAATTCCGAAAGTGTAGAAAGTGGTAAGAAATGAGGCATTAAAACTCCTTGAAGTAGGTATAATTTATCCTATTGCTGATAGTAGGTGGGTTAGTCCTGTGCATTGTGTTCCTAGAAAGGAGGTACGACTGTTGTTGCAAATGATAATGATGAGCTTATTCCACAAAGAACTATAGTTGGTTATAGAATGTGTATTGATTTTTGAAAACTAAACAAAGCTACAAAGAAAGATCATTATCCCTCGTCATTCATTGATCAAATGTTAGAAAGGTTATCTAAGAACACTTATTTTTTGTTTTCTTGATGGTTATTCTGGTTTTTCTCAAATTGCTGTTAGACATCAAGATCAGGAGAAAACTACTTTTACTTGTCCGTATGGAACTTATGTCTATAGACGTATGCCTTTTGGTTTATGTAATTCTCCTGCTACTTTTCAAAGATGTATGTCTGCTATTTTTCATGGTTTTTGTGAGAAAATTGTGGAAGTATTCATGGATGATTTTTCCGTCTATGGAACTTCTTTTGATAACTGCCTGCACAACCTTGATAAAGTTTTGCAGAGATGTGAGGAAACAAACCTTGTTTTGAATTGGGAAAAATGCCATTTTATGGTTAATGAAGGTATTGTTCTAGGACATAAAATTTCTGAAAGAGGGATTGAGGTTGACAGAGCCAAGGTTGAAGCTATTGAAAAGATGCCCTGCCCTAGGGACGTTAAAGGTATACGCAGTTTCCTTGGTCATGCTGGTTTTTATAAGAGGTTTATAAAAGTTTTTCTAAAACTTCAAAACCTCTTACTAATCTTTTGCAAAAAGATATTCCTTTTGTTTTTATGATGATTGCAAGGAAGCTTTTGAAATTCTTAAGAAAGCTTTAACAACTGCTCCTATTGTCCAACGTCCTGATTGGAATTTACCTTTTGAGATAATGTGTGATGCTAGTGATTTTGCTGTAGGTGTTGTTCATGAGCAGCGCATTGATAAAAAGTTGAATGTTATTCATTATGCTAGCAAAACTCTTGATAGTGCTCAAAAGAATTACGCTACTACTGAAAAAGAATTTTTAGTTGTTGTGTTTGCTTGTGATAAGTTTAGACCTTACATTGTTGATTCTAAAGTAACTATTCACACCGATCATGCTGCTATTAATCTTATGGAAAAGAAAGATGCTAAGCCTAGGCTTATTAGATGGGTTGTTTTGTTACAAGAATTCGATTTGCATATTGTTGATAGGAAAGGTGTTGATAATCCCATTGCGGATAATTTGTCTAAAATGGAAAATGTGCTTTATGATCCTATTCCTGTGAATGATAGTTTTCCAGATGAACAATTGGCTCTCATAAAAGTGAAACCTCATGATAATCCTTGGTATGCCGATTATGCTAACTTTATCATTTCCAAGTTTTTGCCTCCTAACTTTACTCATCAGCAAAGGAAGAAATTCTTTTATGATTTGAGGCATTATTTTTGGGATGACCCACATTTATATAAAGGAGTTGATGGTATTATCCGATGTTGTATTCCTGAGCATGAGCAAGGAGATATATTGAGAAAATGACATAACAGTCCTTATGGCGGACATCATGCTGGAGATAGGACAGCACACAAAGTTCTACAATCAGGTTTTTATTGGCCTACTCTTTTTAAAGATGCAAGGAAATTTATTTTATCTTGCAATGAATGTCAAAGGGTTTGTAATATTAGTAGATGCAATGAAATGCCTATGAATTATTCTCTTGTTATTGAACCTTTTGATTGTTGGGGATTTGACTTTATGGGTCCTTTCCCTACTTCACTTGGTAATACTCATATACTTGTTGCTGTTGATTATGTCACTAAATGGGTAGAAGTTATTCCAACTCCTAGTGCTGATCATAAAAATTCTTTGAAAATGCTTAAAGATGTTATTTTTCCTAGGTTTGGTGTACCTAGATATCTTATGACTGATGGAGGTTCTCATTTTATTCATGGTGCTTTTAGGAAAACTCTTGCTAAATATGATGTGAACCATAGTGTCTTCACCCTATCATCCTCAAACTAGTGGTCAAGTAGAATTAACTAATAGGGAGATTAAGTTGATCTTGCAAAAAAACGTTAATAAATCTAGAAAGAATTGGTCTAAAAACTTAATGATGCTTTGTGGCCTTATAGAACTGCTTATAAAAACCCTACGGGCATGTCTCCTTATAAAATGGTTTATGGAAAGGAGGCTTGTCACTTACCTCTAGAATTAATATAAAGCTTATTGGGCAACTAAAGAACTTAATGATGATTTTAAACTTGCCGGTGAGAAAAGATTGCTTGACATCAGTTCTCTAGATGAATGGAGGAGCGAAGCTTATGAAAATGCCAAGTTGTTTAAATAAAAAGTTAAGAAGTGGCATGATAAAAGAATTTTGAAAAGAGAATTTAATGTTGGAGAAAGGTATTGTTGTATAGGTCTCGTCTCAGATTTTTTGCCGGAAAACTCTTATGAAAATGGGAAGGTCCTTTTATTATTGAAGAAGTTTATCGTTCTGATGCAATCAAAATTAATTCATTGGATGGAGATAAACCGCAAGTGGTCAATGGTCAAAGACTCAAGCATTGTATTTCTGGTGACCCCCCTGGAAAAGATGTTGATATAATACAAGTGGTGACTCTGGAAGAATTCATCAAAAATAAACCGGAAGGATCCAGAGCCAGAATTGAAATAGGTATCAACTCTAGTAAGTAAACTTCCTCGGAAAATTCCAGAAAAATTATATTCGTTGTTTTTAGGAAATAGCATCAATTTAGAACCAAAGAAGAGACGGAGTCAGAGACCGGGGTGCCCAGGTGGCACTTGGCCGCGGTCCCCACCTGGCTCGCGCCTGGGCCCACCTGGAGCCCCTGGAGCTGGTCTCCGACTCCGCCTTGTCTTGTCGCCTTCCTTTTATTCAGAATTTGTTTTGCTATTTATTTACCCGAATCTCTCGAGGTCCGTATCTCGTCTTTTCGACGTTTTCGTTTTCGAGCTGTGTCTGCCAGGGTTTTTAGAGTTCTAATTTGTGATGTCGTCCTGCGGATCGACTGGAGAGGATTATGCTGCACGGCGCCATCGTGAACTCCAGCGGGATATCAGCGAAGGATATTTGTGGGGTGGTCCACTGAAGAGGAGATCGCGGCTAGGAGAACCGACATGGAGCGAAACGTCTTGGAAGAAGTTAGGAGGGCGTCACCACGTCAACCTGCCGGGCAAGCAACCGGGAGATCAAGCCCAAGCAATTCCACTCTTGTGGGATCTATTAACTATCAACATGCCTTTTCCCATAATGCGCAGGGAGCGGTGCCGCCAAGCTTTGATCCACTCTCAATCCCCGCCGTCGCTGAGGCACATAGAGTTGCGGATCAGTTTTGTGAAAAATATCACGTTCTTAGGGCGGAGGTGGAAATACTTCAAGAAGAGAACACTAGGCTTCGCCGGATGCTACAACGTTTCCTCACGCCTATCACGATGGTTCCACCATCACCGCCGAAGGAGTAATACGTCATGGGTAATGGCACTCCCTTAGCTTGTTCCAAGCTTGGGGGAGTGCCTCGGTATCATCGTCATAATCTTTTATCTTTTTATCTTTTTAGTAAGTGTCATATCATGAGTAGAGAAGTTATCATATGAGATGGTTTGCAATGTGGAAGTATCATTCCTTTTTAGTGTGTGTCATCTTTGTATCCATTGGTGTGAGTTTATCTATGATGGAATATTAATAAGAAGTGTTTGCTTATTTTTTTCCACACCTTTTATTTTAGCATTGCAATCTCTATTATGGGCTGATCTTGAGTGAAGTGTGGGCTTACATTGGGTGTAGAAACTAAATCTATTTGAGTCGTGGAAAATTTAGTATCGGTCATAGCAATAATACCTTGATGCTTAAAGTACAGAAGAAAGATTTGCAAGCAAAATAGTTGTCCGAGATATCTTTTCATGCGTGTTAGCTCTCTAGTGTTGTATTCTTGCAATTTAAGAATTTGATAACAAACTAGGAAGACAAGCTACAATGCATGATCTATCTTACTGCTCTTTATATTTGCTTGTATCTTTCAACTCTTATGCTCGCTAAAACCCTTGCTAGCCTAAAGCCTTGTACTGAGAGGGAATGCTACTCGTGCATCCAAAACCTTGAGCCAAAAACTTTCCAATGTGTCCACCATAACTTCCTATATGTGGTATTTCGCTGACATTCCAAGTAAATTAGTCATGTGTTACCTTTAAACGTTCAAAATACTCCATATTTGTGCCACTGTTTTCAGCACATGAGGAAGTAGTAGTTGGGTTTATTATCTTCCATACCAAATAATGTTTATCTTGACTTACATGCTTCATCTGGTCGTCAACAAATTGCACATTGCTGGTTAGTCCAATATCAGAAATAAAAATAGACACTCCTCCATGGATATGTGATTGATGGAAGGCACCCGAGGATTCGGTTAGCCATGGCTTGTGTAAGCAAAGGTGGGGAGGAGTGTCAAAATATTTATATAGTAAATGTATGATATCTCGGAACCGCTCTTAAGACTTATTTGGTATGGAAGATATTAAGAATACTACCATTCGTTGACGTGGACAACCACCTCTAAAAAATAATTTTCATTCTTGTTTACAAAACTCAAAAAACTCTAGCATATGATTTAATCCCCTCTTCCCTCTGCGAAGGGCCTATCTTTTACTTTTATGCTGAGTCATTTTACCTATCTCTCTTATTCTCCACAAGCAAGCATTTAGTGTTGTTGATATACAATCAATTATAAAGTAGCATTGTGCTTGATTATGTTTCATTGTAGTTGTATTTTTTTTCCTTTTGTTGGCATTCTAATTCTAAATTGCAGGTACACAACTCTAGAGGTTCACAACATATGGTAAGAATCTTGTGTTAACTAAACATGTGACATTTGCTGAATAATAGCTCTTATATAAAGATTCCTCTTGAAAGATAAAAGTTTGAAATGTTGTTTGTTCTCTGACCAAGAACGTAGTTGCCACAACTCAAGTAAGCTTTTCTTGATTCACTTTAACATGTATGTCTCTCTTCATTTGTTTCAAGTTAAGTTTCATGAGAAAGGTTACTGTGTAAAATGCATGAGTGCTTGTTAATTAAGTGATGCTTCATGTTCGTATTCTTTATTATTGACACCTCACTCTATAAACCCGTGGTCATGTTTACCGAGCTTGGTATTCGCTTGGGGACAGGCGGAGTCTAAGTTTGGGGGAGTTGATACGTCCATTTTTCATCGCTATTTTGTATCATAATTTACTATTATTCATTGATATATTTCATATTAGAATGCAATACTTATGTTATTTTTATCTTGTTTTGCACTTTTGATGATTATTCGGGATTTAACTGCCGGAGTCTGGAATCAGCTAGAAAAAGCACCGTTAAGATACTATATTTCTGCAACTCCAAAAATTCTGAGAAAATTCAGAGACTAATATTTCACCAGAAGACAAGGGGAGCCAGAAGATGGGCCAGAGGGAGGCCACAGGGTGGCCAGACGCCACCCAGGCGTGGCCCCACCCTTGGTCGCGCCTGGGGCCCACCTGGCGGCCCTGTGCTGCGTTCGGCTCTCCCCTTTCACGGATATCATCCCTCTGACCTAAAAATATTGGGGGAAGCTTCGAAGAAATATTCCGCCGCCGCCTCGGGGGTGGAAACCACAGAGAGAGAAAAACTCTCCGGTAGGGAGAAATCTGTCGGGGAAATTCCTTCCCAGAGGGGGGAAATCGTCGCCATCGTCATCGCCACGGGCTTCATCGGTATCATCATCCACACCATCTCCACCACCAGCACCATCATCACCGCCGCTCCACTTCGTTCCGTTGAGACATCTAGGGTTCCTACTTGTGTAGTTTATTGGGATTACTTTTTCGGTGTTGATTACTTGTTGTAGTTGATGCTATTGAGTTTTATCGGTGAATTACTTTTATGTCCAGATTGTTCTTCATCACTTTATCACCTCTGATCATGTTCCAAATGATGTCTCGTGAGTAGTTCGCTTAGTTCTTGAGGACATGGGAGAAGTCTTGTTGCTAGTAATGGACTTATGTTGAGTAGTATTTAATAGTTTGATATTTAAGTTGTGGTGTTATTTTTCTAGTGGTGTCATGTGAACGTCGACTACATGATACTTCACCTTTATGGGCCTAGGAGAATGCATTGTGTATTTGGTTTACTTATTGTGCGGTTGCTGGAGCGACATAAACCTAAACCCCTGTCGATAAGCTATTGCACAAGGGAGCGTAGGATCTTAGAGTTTAAGGTTGTGGTTAGTTAATTCTTAAATATTTTCTTGCATTTGCGGATGCTTGTGAGGAAGTTTAATCACAAGTATGTACTGGTCCAAGTAAGGGCAGTGGATTAGCATAGGTTCACCCACACAACACTTATCAAAATATTAAAGACTAAGTAGCGGTATGAAGCGGAAGTAACTTGACGAAATTCTCGTGTGTCCTCAGGAACGTTTTAGCCATCATAAGTAACACCACTGACTTGTCCTTTGTGCTGAAAAGGATTGGACCACTTGCTGCAATTATTATTGCTCTCTTTTATTTACTCGCACTTTATTTATTTGTTATTACAAAAACCCATAAAAAATTGTCTGTTAGTATTTGCAGTGAAACCTTGCGTGAAACCACTAATCAACACCTTCTGCTCCTCGTTGGGTTCGACACTCATATTTATCGAAAGTACTACGATAGATCCCCTATACTTGTGGGTCATCAACCATATTGAGAATACTCATTATAATTGAGGTCAATGGCTTTTGTTATAAAATCAAATTGTTTACAATTAGTCTTAACTTATTTCATTCGAACTCGAAATGCACTAGCCAAGAAATTCCCATAATGACCAAGATTATAAATCAATTGATCATGCTCACCATCGTAAAACTGCCATGGATCTTGCATATGAATTTCTCTGTCTTTATGAGAATTTTAATTCTCTTATGTTCTGAACCATGTTCAAAACATCTCAGTGTATTTCTGTAACATGATACTGTATCACCATTAGGAACCTTCCTAACATGATGCAACACACATGTCCTATATGCATCATCAAACAACTTTTCGATGACACATGCTATAATATCAAATGACGTGTTCTATTGATGTCATTTAATACTTGAATAACATAACTGCGCTCCCACTGACTTTCTTGAGAAACTAGGACTTGCATTTTATCTTTATGAAGTTAAAACATACTCTGTCTTTGCTTCATACACTTTAATCCAACCTGTAATATCATTTTACATTTATCCATGTTAATGAGACAAAATCTTTAATGACTGGTTATGTATTCAATTAACAAAACCCTCAAGCTATACTGTGTACACTTCCTCGATAACATTTTCCTTCTGGAATTTGTTTTGTTAATATCTTATACAGACAATACTAGCATTACTCTAGATCACCAAGCTTTGCTACAGATGCCAAGATCTTTAGTAGTCAACTCTTAGTTTTGTCAGAACACTTATTCATGACCAAACAAGGCTTGTGATCACCCTTATCAAGTTTCAACAACTTAATACTAATGATATTTCAAGAATGTGACTTTAAGTCATTTCAGTTTGGATCCTTTAGCAAAAAAATCGTACTTTTTCTTAGCATATCCTTAATCAAGTTTCCTAAAAACTTTTATGCTCTTCATCTGGTTAAGTGCTTTTTTCTTGATAAAGACATGCATCAATTGCAACGACTCCTGTTATTAGTCTAAAAGAATATGTCAATTGGAATTGCTTTCGCTTGCACAACTTCTGATAACTATTACCGAAGATTCAATAGTCTCTTCAAGAATCACCATCCTCCCACTGAATTCTTTGAGGAGTGTATTACCTCAAAAATCACATATATCATAGTAACAAAACATTGTCACGTATGTGGTGTTATAAGAGGATTTCCAATTTAAATATTGGAAAACCTTAAAAGTAATCTACTTGTCTCCATTCCTTTAGGATCGAGTTTCAGTCTTTCATAAAATCATAACCTAAATTCTTCATGTCGTGTCACAGTTTATCTTTCAAAACAATGACACAAAGAAAGAGATTTATAATTCTACTTTTGTATTTTATCTCAGAATCCGAATTTCATCTTTTAGAATTTCAAGGAATCTAAGACTATCGCTTCATAGTTTATCTTTCAAAACAATGGCGTGAAAACAAAGACAAATAATAATGCTAAACGGCTTAAGTTACCAGCAACTAACATTCTAATTTGGGTATCATGGAGTACATTATTGCAATCGAAGAATCTTTAGTGATAACTTTGTCAAACATGATCAAATTAACATGAATCGAAAAACATTTCAAATCATTCTATCACCAAGACTATATTTCCAAAATACTATTGTGAAGTTTATAAGATGTCAATGATTATCAATAATCTTTCAACTTATCCTTGTTGACCTCACTATAAGCCAGAATACTTAATGAATTCAAGACTTCATAGAAGTATGTAATTCATCAAGTCTTTCACTTGTTTCACATAACAATATCTCAAACTTCCTTCCGTCATACATATGATGCATTTGAGATGATAGTGCCACTCGAAGGTGGTGTCAACATAATCCCAAAATATTTCAGAACAAAAGATATTTCCATAACTCAAAAGATATGTGACTTGATCATCTTCGAAGAGATAGATCCAAAATATTCTCACACGATAATGGGACAAACTTATCCCACAAATCCACAAGAGTATTATGTCACCAAGATTGCGACCTTATTACAATAACTTGAGCCGAAGCTCACAAATCTTTCGAACTTAATTGAAAAATAAAATTGAAGATGTCTTCATCCTAGGACAAATCTCCACGCGCCGAGCTTGACGCACATCACCATCTTTTACTCTTCTGCCTCCTTACTTTCCGCATCTCCTATATCGAAAGCACAAAACATTTAGCAATCGATACTCCAGAGTTACAATTAAAAATGACAAATATGCTTTAAGTATAACTCTTATACCTTTTCCACCTTTAGCAGGTTTCTTCTTTTGTAGCAGGAACTTCTTGCAGTTACTCTTCCAGTGTCCTTTCTTCTTGCAAAAGAAACACTCGAAATCCACCTGTGCCGAACTCTTAAACTTCTCTTGTGCCCTAGCACTCTTAGCCTTCTTAGTTCTCTTCTTCTTGAAGCGTGCGGGTTGGGTAACCATCAAGAATTGATTGTTTCCCTCTTCACACCAGCTTCAGCAATTTTTAGTATAGCAAGGAGCTCATTCGGTGTCTTATCCATCCCATTCATGATAAAACCATTGTAAGACGGGGGGGGGGGGGGAGTGAAGCTAACACCAAATCCGTACTCAGCTCTGTCGGGATAGGGAATCCCAAAGTCTGAAGCAAAGTACATAACCAAACATCTTGATTACATGCTCACTCACTAAGCCTCCTTCTGCCATGTGACATGACCAAAGTGCTTTTGTTATCTCATAATCTCAGTCTTAGACTAAGTCTGGGACATGGTTGTGAGTGCGACAATGATGTCATAAGCAGGGGTTTGATCAAACCTTTTCCGCAACTCAGGTTCCATACATGTCAGCATGAGACATTGAACAGAGATAGCGTCATCACTCTTTACAGTGTACACATCTCTCTCGGCATCCGGTGGCTCATCAGTGGGCGCCTCCGGAAGAGGCGCATCGAGGAAATACTCTCTCTTGGGCTCCTTAGCACAATCCTTAAGGCGCGCACCCAATCAGCACAGTTGCTTACATTTGCAGCAAGGGGTTTCTTCTTTAGCAGTGGGCCAAGGCTAATAGGGGATGGAACATTATGAGCCATTGATCTACAACAATTTTAAGTTCACTTAGACATGTTCATAATTATATCTAGCACTTAACAAAATTAATCTAATAAAGTGCTCCCACTAAAACTGATATTCCTTGTGATCAATTTAGTGTAACGTAATCCACGCTCAACATACGATCAAAGGATGGATACATCTCAATGATCATAGCTTACAACGGGTAGGCAAACTTGCCAATCACTTCCTACCGTGACTTCCGTTCCATCTTTCGATGGATGTGCTCCGAGCTCATGACTAGTGTCTAGGATATGGGACACGGGTACCCACATGGAAGGTGATTGTAGCCCATCAAGAGGAGGCCCAGTAAGCCGGCATAACTATCAGAGTAGGACTAGGACACCTTGCTGACTTGTAATAAAAGATGAGACTAGTTTGTATCCAACTAGGAGTCTACATGTAAGCCGGCCCCTTCCACCTATATAAGGAGGGGCAAGGCGCCCCAAGAGGGCCAAGAGGCTCAACACACGACCTACATAAGAGAGGAGCCACCTCATACGGCGACGTCCACCATGAGCACACGGAATAAGACCTAGCCACAAACATCACGTAGGGATATTACTGGATGATGTTTCCCGGGTCCCGAAGTTGTATAAATCTTGTCTTTCTTGTGCTAACCCACATCAACGATGCCCGCGCGTATACAGTCCCATATAATCATCCTCCCAGATGATACCGTCGTTTTTACCCCACGACAGTTGGCGCCCCACGGTGGGTGCCAACTGTCGTGGGATTGTCACGACAGATGTTACCGGGGGTAACTTGAGTTGGGGGTCATGGCGGTTCTGGTGTACGGAAGATTGTCTAGCTCTACGGGGACACACGATTTACCCAGGTTCAGCCTCTCCATAGGAGATAAAGACCTACTTCCTACTTGCTTGTATTGATAGTGGAGATCTCGATAACCGGGGAACGATATGTCGCCAGGTTACGAGTCTAGGGTTACAGGGTGTGTGATCTAGCTTATCGATCTATGACCTAGGAGCCGGCTTATATAGGCTGCCGGGTCTCCTGATCGCTTACAAGTCAAGGCCGGGTTGTTCCCGTACTTGGAGTCCTACTCTAGCTTTTCTAGTCCTTCGTGCCCTCCAAGTCTTGGACTCCGTGACGCGTACCACCTCCGGGTCTTCTGGAACCTTCCTTGTAGCGGTCGGGTCACCGACAAGCTCTCCGACCCATCAGTGTAACCCGGCCCATGGTGATGGTTAGCTGGCCTCGCCCGGCCTCCTCCTGGCGGGTCATGCTTCCTTCTTCATGGGCCTACCGGGTTATAATTCCCCCAACAACTAGTCATGCTTGAACTTCAAGACAACCTACCGTGTCTGCCACATGAACGGTTCATACACGCCTCCCGGCCAATTGGCCCACGTGACTCATGGATACATGTTGCCCGGGGACAACCAATGGGTTTGACGCTGCTACGATTGGAAGAGCACGATCTCCTTGATATTTTTAGCTCAAATAATTAAATTCGCAGCTGAGGAATCTTCCTAATAATCACGTCTACTGCGCAAACAAGGGAAAAGCAAGAAAACAGATATAAAACATGCACAAGTAAATAACACTTTGTGATGTAGTATAGTATTCTTCCTTCTTCTTCCAGCGGCACCTCCGCTGTTGTGGCCACGTCGAGGTTCATGACAAGTGCATGCCTTCTCCTAACCTCCACTACCACCATAGCTCGACGAACAAGGACGAATGGCACACCGGCCAACAAGAACAAAGTTAGTCCACAAAATAATATTTCAAGACTACCACATCACATGTCCTGCAAAACAGAGTTAGACGCCTCCAATGTTGGTTTGCATCTTTTAGCGTGGCTGTAGGATTTACAGAGCAAACCGATACTACGACCCTTACCAAGCATGATTATTCATGTTGCTAGATTGACATTGTGGGGTGATTGAGCCCCAGATATTACGAAAACATCTCGAAGCCCAATCTAAATGATCACATGTGCGCGTGACCCCCGTGTGGACCTAGTCCACATGCCCTTTCCATCGTTAAGTTCACGAGTCCAACTACAGAAAGGCCCAGAGCTACAGAAGCACTTCGTTGGCGCCGATCAGCATACTTGGAGCAGCTGAAAGGTCCGCGGATTGCCACAAGTCTGAAAAAGACCTCGCTATGCCGTTTGAAACAAAACTATACAACTTATTGGGAAGTAGCCATAAATAATCTGAACATTAGAAAAGCTCAATAATGTACCTGCTCAAACTTATGCGGTACCCGCACACCATGTGC
The DNA here is from genome assembly GCA_947311845.1 of Poa pratensis. Classification (NCBI taxonomy): domain Eukaryota; kingdom Viridiplantae; phylum Streptophyta; class Magnoliopsida; order Poales; family Poaceae; genus Poa; species Poa pratensis. Next base: position 28,867,184 of record CAMZMU010000055.1, read on the forward strand.
TCTAGATCAAATCTTGTATCTACACATAGATCGCTCTGATACCACTGTAGGGTTGCGTGTACGGTAAATTAAAAAATTTCGTCTAGCATGCTACGCAATTACCCAAGATCTACTATGAAGATACAAGCGAATACATCAGATCCAATGATCTAGTTTGGGGTACGTTACCAACACCGTTTGAAGCGGAAGAAGTGTCGGTGACGTAGTCGATGAAGCCTGATTCTCTCGATCAAGCCTGGTGGAGAGAATGTTGCCGACCCCTCCTTAGCTCAACCTTCTGGATCCAACAGAGCGAGGGTCAACCACCGGTCGCCCGCACCTCACCCCTCTGAGAGTTCGCACACGTACTCCGAGATTGGTTTAGCAGGGCTTCGCCGTCCAAGCTTGAAGCACTACTGGTGTTTATAAGGTGGAGATCTCAACACATGAGAAGGAGAGAGAGAGAGATTAGATCTAAGTCTAATTGGAGAGAACCTCGAAATAGAGGACCTAAACCCTTTTGGACAAAGAGCCAAATATTGCGGAACTTGTGTGTCTCCAAAAGGAGGGGGTATGGGGGTTTATATAGTAGACCAAGGGGGAGGGGTGCTTGGAGAAGGGGTTGAACCCCTCCCCCAACCGCCAACGCTGGCCCTAGGGGTGGCCCCCCTAGGTCCGAGCCGACCTAGGGGGTGGAGTCCCACCCCAACTCGGCTTCCCCCCAAATGGGAACTCCCCCTCCCCCCACGCGCCCTGGCCCACCCGCCTCCATGGAGGCGCGACTGCCTGTGGGCCCCTAGGGCCCACTCGGCAGCTCCCTTTTGGTGGGCTTCTATTTTTATTTCTTTTATTAATATTTTTCCGAATATTCTTTTATTTATATTTTGTCTAATTAATTTTAATTGAATATTTCCTTTTACAGAAAATTACCAGAATTAATTACTTATCAAATATACAAATTTATATGATCCGGGACACCCAGTGTCTTCTGACAAAATTTTCGGATAAATATTTCTCCATTATAAAACCTCGGAATAAATCCGTAGTAATAGGAACTTCTATTACCTAGACATCCAATGTCTTCATTTGCAATCTCTCTGATATTAATATATCTATCACGCAGAAATACTATTCCAGTGATACTCTATCGATGTTCTAGACCAACCATAAAACACAACTAACCAATCCTAGTTTAAGTGTGTGACCCTACAGGTTCGGATAACTAGTAGCTATGATCAGAAGTACTTATCCAATCATTGATCAGGGTCAGAACCTCGGACATTCTGAATGAACACTACCTTTATACGAAGAACGCTTTCTTGAACCTGTTTGCTATCAATATATCATTCCCATTACTCATGATACCGAACTTCGCCTGAGATGTAGATCCATCGATATTATCCATGAATCAATTCCTTGATTCACTATATCTTAGTCTATCTCGTTAACCGGCAAGTTTCCTTTTACTCGTTCCCGTATTACAATATCCCACACGATGAAACTTCATTATGCATTGTCTGCATAACATATTGGATATCTCTCATACCGAGTGGGTCCAGGTTGTATCTCTCCTTTGACGGAGGAGTAATTTCCCGTCGTTTTTTTTTTTGTCTGTACCCCCATAGGGGCTATCGGGAGGCGTTTCGGGGCTGCGGTTTGAGATGATCTAAGTTATGTTATTTCATAATTAGTATATATATCACTAACACATTGTCAACTTATCACTGAACCATTGAAACTTGAGCACGGAAGAAAAGTCATGCTAACGGTTCAATTTATACTCTAGTAGTTTCTGTAAATTTTCTTACCTATCATATACTGCACACCTCCATTAAGATATTAGTTCGATTTTATGCTTTGGAATCTCTACCATTATATTTAATTATATAAAAATGTAGAAGAACATGCACACAACAATATAAATATACTATATATATTACAAATTCAAGGAGGTGTATCATGTTAAGGGCAATATCACAGAAAGACAAAACTTTTTTCGTTAGTGAGATACTACATTTTTAATGATGTACATTGAACTATATAACCGGAAAACACACAAATAAGTATTTGGAAACATTATTATCTGATTAGTAATATAAATAAGTATTATACAACATATATTTCTTGAAACAAGAATATGATAAAAATACAAGTATAAAAGTTTGGTATAATTTAATTAAATTTAACCCGCCCCTGGTCTAAATTTAGATGGAACATTCATACTTTTTTTGCAGTGTGAATGCGGCCGAGATGTTATCTATTATCTTGTTTTATTAGTTATTGACACCACTTTTGGGCTAACTTTGTCTCCTAGTTAAAAAAAAGATGAAACTGAACTACGCTATATGGCAACAAACTGGAAGGGTAAGGAACAATTATTGATATGATTGACCTTCATAAGAAGTACAAAAGCATAAGAAATCTCCCAAGTATCAAGAAGGAGCAACAACGGGCGCGGAAACAATTCTCCTGTTGGGTGCCGTCGCTAAGCATTTGGGAGTTATATCGGGTGATATATGTTTGGTTTGAAGTATTAGTTTGAAGTGTTAACTTTTCACGGTGACTTATTTGTATATATTTTTTCATTCTGATGGCACGACCATACTATTTTAGTCCACCATACTATTTTACTCTGCCTTCATTTGTCATTCTTTGGTATCATAACCCCAAAAGCTTCTAATCTTTGTTTGTTTACTTTTACGTGTTACACTTGTGAAATTTGGCGCATGCTGATTCATTTTAATTCAGCCTCGTGGGAGTGCCAAAGTGCGCTAAGACATGGCTCCATCCTAGCCCTCCATTTATGTGGCTCTTCTAATTAGAAAACATAAGTTTATTTCAACTTCAAACTTTAATATCTTTCAAACCACAATCCTCAAATGAATTGATTTCTCCCTAAGTTCAGGAATTATTCCCCCTCTTTTTCAACAAGACAAATTTGGAGTTCATTTGGTGACTATGGTTTTGACTATTGTTATTGCTTATTTTGACGATTAGACGATAACACAAACGGATTCGAGGAAGGGAGCATCATTTGAAGACCAAGACTTTGCTGAGCCAGGAAAGCACCCACTTTGATCATGCCTACCCCTGTTTTTAATATGCATATTTTCGAGTTATTTATGAGGGTATGATATTCTGTAGAAATTATATTCATTGACTTATGGCATTGGTGCAACCTATGCTATAGTAAAAGAATTGGTAGGATCCTTGCTATCCTTCCTTGTAGACATAGGTAGGATGGGTTCACTAGCCCCTCCTTGACCATAGTACTAAGTACTCCTGACCATATTAAATATATCGTTCGATGATGCCATCAAGAGCATCAAGCTTAAACTAGCTCGCAAATAATCATGAGCTGAATGTTTTATGACTCAAATGAAAAGTGGTTGAAAATCTTATGAGCAAATTATTGCCCAAGAGTGTTTCTAATTTTTTTTCGATAGTACGCCAAGGGCGTACTGACTTTTATAGAAGGTAGAAAATAAGTTTACAGAAAGTTGATCACACAACATGCAGGTGACAGCAGAACTCAAACTCCTGAACTCGTAGCGAACTACTCTCGCTGCATAAGGTCTCTCCCTCCCACACCGGCAAGTCGCCAAATCTTAAACTCGTCTACTATCCTATAGACAAGAACAGTAACAGAAAACTGTTGTCCTACATTATTGAACAATCTAGCATTCCTTTGCTTCCAAAGACTCCAGCAAATGAGGATCACAAACGCATCGAAGATTTTCTTGCTACTCTTGCTGAATGGCACACGCACCTTAAGCCACCAATTCTCCAGAGTGTCCGTCAGATTAGGCACCTCCACCTGCAACCCAGCGGCACGAAAACAGTTGTACCAGGTCTCCCTAGCATAAACACACTGGATCACGATGTGCTCGATTGTGTCTGTTTCTTGGAGGCAGGTGTGGCATGCATCCAAGTTCTCCTGCAGTCCGTGTCTCACGCGTCGATCTGACGTCCAAACCCTATGTTGCACAGCGAGCCAGCAAAAAAGTTTGCACTTCATCGGGGCTTTAGCTTTCCAGATGCAAGAAGCAGCTGCAAATCTGTCCCTCACAGAGCATCATGTAGGTAGAGCTCGCTGAGTACACTCCGTTCTTGGAGCACGGCCAAGCAAAGGAGTCTTGCACAAGGGTATCACGCTGCATGTTGGTCACAAGAGCCTCCAGCTGCCCAAGTTCTTGTCTCCCTGCTGCACAGAGCTCCCCATCCACATCCTGCCTCCACGCATTGTTCAATAGCGCATCCTGAACAGTACGGCTGTTCTTCTTTCGCGTACTAACAGCTTGCCAGACCAAAGGAGCGATCTGCATCGCTGTAAGTCCATCAAGCCAACAATCCTTCAAGAAGAAAACTGAATCACCTCTTCCCAACTTGATGCAAGCCAAGCTTCTGAAGACTGTCTCCGTGCTCTCATCTGTCAGCATTGGCAGACCCTGCCATGGCCTGTTGCTGTCTGTTCTTTTAAGCCACACCCAACGTGCTCGAAGAGCTAAGCCCTGCAGTCTCAGATTTTCACCCCCAGCCCTCCATAACATTCAGGCTTGCATATCTGTTCCCACGCCACAAGACACTGACCGCCGTTCAAATGAGTTTCTAAAAATGAGTTTTAGAAAATTGGAGACGAAGTGAAGAATGAAGGATTTTCAAAAAAGGCACTGCGTGTAAGTGTTCGCCAAACCAACCTTACATGTAAGACTAAATTATACATTTATACCCCAGTATGTGATAGGGCTTAATTATGCACCGTGTTCGTTTAAGTATGTGATCTCAGTGGTGAAAAACTTTCCATCGGAAGGAGAGTTCAAACTCGTTGGATCTTAACAACCGGGCCTTCCTCCTGTTTAGGGACTGTCATGTGCATACTGACATGCCACTCGGTACAACAACGGAGCCCTCATTGAAAATGTGGTGCCACGGAACTTCAACATTGGGGGTGGACTAAATTCAACGGACCTTTTGTTGTTGAAATGAGAGAGCTTTATAGACCACGAAGACAAAGTTTTTTTTTTTGCGAACACGCAAAAGCTTTGCGTGTCGTCTTTGATAGAAAGAAAAGAGAGAACAGGATTTACAATGATTCCAGCATCAGACCGATGCGGATACAGATGTGCGAGTGTTTTGGGCAAAAACACTCCAGAAGCACAAAACAAAAACAACGCCCAAAAAGACCTAGGCTTCTATCTCCAAACTAGTCCCAGCCCAACAGCGCCGGCAAGGATCCATAGCTCGACTTCATCGGCGATCTTGCGGCAAACCGAGATATCGTTTCTCATAATCAAATCAACTTACAAAGGTAACTGAACCTTTCCCCTGTCAACTGGTTGAATTCCCATGCAAGTACCTCGGAATTCCTCTCCCTTAAAGAAATTGCGCAAAGCCGAGCTGCAAGTCCTCATTGGAAAAAATTGCAAGGAAATTATCATGTCTCAGAGTGGGAGGCTGATCCTGGTGGAGACAGTTCTTTCTGCAATTGCTGTATACCATATGCTCTCACTGGACATTCCTCCTTGGGTACTAAAGCAAATCAACAAGATATGCCGCTCCTTATTTTTGGCATGGATCGGAGGATGCTGCAGGTGGCCAATGTTTAGTGGCCTGGGAGCAGGTTTGCAAGCCAAAAAAACCTAGGAGGACTTGGTATCCATAATCTGAGATGCCTCAACGCTGCTTTGAGAATTGTCGAAGTATTGGGTGGAACGATCGTTGCTCGATAGGGTCGATCGGCTTCGTGTTATATGACCAGGAAGAGCCCCTGGCGTGGCAGTACAAGGTTTGTACGTATACGATCGGAGTACTACTCTGTATCGTATACGTACAGTATACATGTAGTCTAACATCCCCCTTAATCTAAACCTCGAGAGAGATTTAGATTACGCTTAAATTCATCTAAGGCCTTTACAGGAAGAACTTTAGTAAAACCATCAGCAACCTGATCTTTGCTAGAGATAAACTTGATATCTAAGCTATTGCTAGCAACTCTCTCACGTACAAAATGAAAATCAATCTCAATATGTTTTGTACGAGCATGAAATACTGGATTGGCAGACAAATAGGTGGCACCTAGATTGTCACATCAAAGACATGGCTTTTCATTCAGTTTGACTCCGAGTTCACCAAGGAGAGCTTCAACCCAAATCAACTCAGCTGTTGCATTTGCCAAAGCTTTATATTCAGCCTCAGTACTGGAGCGAGATACTGTAGGCTGTTTCCTGGAGCTCCATGAGACCAGATTCGGTCCAACAAACACAGCAAGGCCACCTGTGGAACGGCGATCATCTATGCATCCTCCCCAATCTGCATCAGAAAATACACTAAGGAGAGTAGAGGAAGACTTGATAAAAGTGATCCCAACATTAATTGTACCCTGAATGTATTTGAGAATACGTTTAACTGTTGTCCAATGTACTGTGGTGGGAGCATGAAGAAACTGACACACTTTACTAACTGAGAAGGAGAGATATGGGCGTGTCAATGTCAAATACTGCAAGGCTCCAACAATACTTCTATATTGAGTGCTATCTTCAGGACCAAGAGGTGTACCATCCTTGAGAGATAAATTTTCAGAAGATGACAATGGTGTAGGTGCTGGCTTGCAACCATGCATGCCAACCTTTGCAATCAGGTCATTAGCATATTTCTGCTGTGTTAAAAGTAAACCATTTTGTATCTTTTGTACCTCAATGCCTAGAAAGAAATGCAAGTCACCTAAATCTTTGATAGCAAAATCTTCATTAAGGTCTCGAAGCAATGCAGAAATGGCACTATCAAAAGAGCTTGTCACAATAATGTCATCAACATAAATCAGAACATATAGTGTGATACCTGACTTGTTGTAAAGAAACAAAGACGTATCAGCCTTGGAGGGTATAAAGCCAAGTGTACACAATCTGGAGCTCAATCGAGAAAACCATGCTCGAGGTGCCTGTTTTAGTCCATATAGAGCCTTGTCAAATTTGCAAATATAATCAGGAGCATCAGGATTCACAAACCCCGGGGGTTGTTTCATGTAAACCTCCTCTTCCAGAACACCATGTAAAAACGCGTTCTTGACATCTAGCTGCCGTAAGCTCCAACCTCGAGACACTGAGAGAGCTAAAACTGTACGAATGGTTGCAATTTTAACAACAGGACTAAAGGTATCTTCATAGTCTATCCCATACCTCTGTTTGAAACCTTTTGCAACGAGACGTGCTTTATACCTGTCAATTGTGCCATCTGCATGCTTTTTGATACGATAAACCCACTTACAGTCAATCAAGTTCCTAGTACGGCTGGGAGGAACATGTCTTGTTGTGATGAAGTGCATCAAACTCATCTTGCATTGCTTGTTTCCAATTTGAATCATTTAGTGCTTTAGATAAAGATCTTGGTTCTCCTGTGGATGTTAGCATAGCATATCTAGAAGTATCTTGAGAATTATTCCCATAAATGGTAGGCTGACGACCATACCTAATAGTGCCATCTTTGTAGTCTTTAGGTTGTTTAATACCTTTCTGTAATCGAGTGCGAGAGAGGGTGCAGCAGGTGGAACCACAGGATCAGCATGAGCATTTGCAGAAGAAGCTGCCACAGAAGATCCAGCAGGGGATCCACCACCCGCATGTGCATGTGCATGGGGGACAGCCGAGCTGTCACTGTCGCTGTCGGAGGATGCTTCGGCGTGGGGCGACACAGGAGTGGAGGCCGGGCTCGACACGGAAGGCGAGGCGGGACCAGGGCTGCGTGGCGCCACGGGAGTGGAAGGAGGCGAATCTGCCTCAGATTCTTGCAGCGGCGACGCGTGAGGCGCAACATCCTCGGGATCAGACGCGTCAAACGTGTCAGAGGAATATTCTGCCTCGGGATCGTGCAGGGCAGAGGAATGTTCAGGGGAATCTGTCTCGTGTTCGGAGCCTTCGTCATTTTCTGCAGTGTCTTCAGAACCAATTTCTGAATGATTTTCATCACTGTTTTCGCTCAGATTTTCTTCTGTAGCTTCATCTTCCTGCGGCACATTAGTAACAGGCACAATAGGGGACATATGGTCATCAATAATTTGTGCACCCGCATTATGAGAAGTAGATGATGGAAGAAGCAATATTTCACGGCGAAGGCGGGCACCAGCATTAGGATGTAAAGATGCAAAGGGAAAAACATTCACATCAAAGACAACGTCACGAGAGATATAAACCCCTCATGTAGACACATCTAGGCATTTGACACCTTTGTGAAGAGGGCTATAGCCTAGAAAAAACACACCGCTTGGAACGAAATGAGAGCTTGCGTTTGTTATAAGGACGAAGGTTAGGCCAACAAGCACAACCAAAAGTGCGTAGAGCATCATAATTGGGTTGAACATGAAGGAGACGTTCTGTAGGAGTTTCAAAATTTATGACTTTGCTAGGAAGCAAATTTATAAGAAATGTGGCTGTGAGAAAAGCTTCATCCCAAATTTTGAGAGGCATAGAGGCATTAGCAAGTAAGGCAAAACCTACTTCAACAATGTGACGATGTTTGCGTTCAGCAGAGCCATTCTGTTGGTGAGCATGAGGACAAGAGACATGATGGGTAATGCCAACCTTTTGGAAGAAACATGTAATTTCTCATATTCCCCCCCCCCCCCCCCCCCCCCAGTCAGTTTGCATAGTAATTATTTTCCTATCAAACTTGCGCTCAACAAGTTGTTGAAAATTAAGAAAAACCTGATAAACATCAGAACGCTTCTTGAGCAAATATATCCAATTGAATTTACTAAAATCATCAATGAAGCTTACATAGTATGCATGTTTGCCAACAGAAAGAGGTGCATGACCCCACACATCAGAGAAAACCTATTCTAAAGGAACAGTGGAAACGCTAGTGGGACAGGATATGGCAATTGATGGCTCTTAGCTAGTTGACAGGAATCACACACATATGGATTTATTTCTGGGGAATATGAGAGTTTATTTTTCCTAAGAATCTGCTGAACCACAAACGAAGAGGGGTGTCCTAAGCGGCGATGCCATGTAGAGGATGACGACTTTATTGTGACGAAAGCATGCTTGGAGGTCTCACTGAAGATAGGCACCAAGGGATAGAGACCACCATGGCAGGACCCTTAAACAAAATTCTTCTTGTGACTTGGTCCTTTATCAAGAAAAAAAAGGGTGAAACTCAAGAAAGACATTGTTATCAAGTGTAAGTTTATGAACAGACAAGAGATTTTTAGATGCATGAGGAACATGAAGCACATTATTTAAATGCAATGAAGTATGCGGGTGCGCAAATTGAATGACCAATATGACTAATGTGCATACCATTGCCGTCGGCGGTGCGAACGGAGTCACGTCCCTTGTACTTGTCATGGGTGGAAAGCTTGCTCAGCTCCCCGGTGATGTGATCTGTGGCACCTGTGTCAGGGTACCAGTTGGTATCTACTCCATATGATGCAACATGAGCAGCCTTTTCTTCACGGTCACCATCATCATCACTTTCTCCTTGGTAGCGCCACCAGCAATCGCTGGCAGGATGACCATGAATCTTGCATATCTGGCAGGTGATGTCCACATATGGTGTGGGGGCACGACCACGGTACTGGCGAGCGTCCTTGTCCATCATCACGGCGACGGTCACGATCACCATCACGACGCCGTCACGGCGTCCATCATAGCGCCCGTCACGGCGCCCGTCATCACGGCGCCCATCCGGCGCTGTCATCGCGGCGGTCATGCCACTCGCGTGAGCCTCCACCATCCTGACGTCCTCGCTGGTCATCACGGCTGCGGGACGGCCACGACCACCATCACGGCTGCGAGTAGCAGCATTTGCAGAAGAAGTGAAAGCTTCGGGAGGATCGTCTGTATTATCATTACGCATATCATGTGAAGATAACAAGCCAAACAGGTCATCTATGGTTGTGGCCGGGTTAACCTCTACAGCAGTGACAAGGGCATTGTAAGAACTATCAAGACCATGCAAAAGGTACCCAATAAACTCATCATCATCAGTGGCTTTCCCGCAGCATCGAGTTCAGATGCGAACCCCTTCATCTTGGTGAAGTACTCATGTGCTGTCATGTTGCTTTTCTTGGTGTCGTTGAGGGCAGCCCGCAGGTGTTGCACCTTGGTCCTCGAGGCAGAGGAGAACATGGCGGTAATGGCAGTCCAAACCTCAGCAGTGGAGTCCATCCCTAGAACATGAGAGAGGATATCTGGTGATAGCGAATTCAGCAAAAAACGCAGCACCTGCTGATCCCGTGCGATCCAAGCGAGATAGGCGGGATTCTCCACGGTTGTCTTCTTCTTCTCCGAGTCTTCAACCTCCAAAGTCTTGGGCGGTGCACGGTCGGAACCATCGAGCAAGCCCATGACATTCGCCCCACGGAACGCGGGGAACACGAGAGCCTTCCACAGAAGGAAGTTGCTGCGGGTGAGGTGCTGAGTCGGAGGCGCCCCTAGGGCAGCAGCCAGCGAGGCAGTCGACGAGGACGAACTCATGGCGGCAGCAACAACAGGGGTCTAGGGTTTTGTGTTGTATAGCGGCGGCGGCAACGAAGGGCGGCGGCGGCTGGATGTATTTGTGGCGGCGGCTTGGAAGAGCGGCGGCGGCTGGTTATAGGTGTGGCGGCGGCGGCTTTGAGGGGCAGCAGCGGCGACTAGATGTATTTGTGGCGGCGGCGGCTTTGAGAGCGACGGCGGCGGCTGGGAGTATTTGTGGCGGCGGCGGCTGAAGGCGGCGGCGGCTGGCTATAGGTGTGGCGGCGGCAGCTAGGTCATGGAAGAGTGATGAGCTCTGATACCATGTCGAAGTATTGGGTGGAACGATCGTTGCCCGATAGGGTCGATCGCTTCGTGTTATATGACCAGGAAGAGCCCCTGGCGTGGCAGTACAAGGTTTGTACGTATACGATCGGAGTACTACTCTGTATCGTATACGTACGGTATACATGTAGTCTAACAAGAATGAGGTGGAGATGGCTGGAGCGATCTGGACCGGCACGATCTTGGGCTGGGTTACAATTCACACTCTCAGCTGAGGCTAAGGATATGTTCCGAGCGGCATGCCAATGCACTATCGGTAATGGCAACAGGACGAGATTCTGGACTGATCGCTAGCTTGGTGGCCAAAGCCCTGCAAAAATCGCACCCTCCATGCTGGAATTTGTTAGAGGCCGTGGTGCTAAAACCAGATCGGTGACAGATGCATTGCAAGATCAGCAGTGGATCAAGGCGCCATAGTCGAATTCATGAACCTCTGGAACCTGATACAGACACAACCACCATTAATTAAGGCAGAGGACTCCTTCACTTGGCGATTGACTGCAAATGGAACCTATTCTCTTTCCTCAGCTTATCTGGCATACTTCCAAGGCACCACCGAACTTGGCTATGCAAAACCGTTGTGGAAGAATCATGCGCCACTCAAGGAGAAGCTTTTCTGCTGGTTAGCTTGACGCAATCGTTGCTGGACAGCGGACAGAAGGCGCGATGGGGACTTGATCATCTAGACAAGTGCACACTGCGATCAAGTTCTAGAAAACATTGACCACATGCTTGTCCAATGCCTTTCTCCCGGTGTTTCTGGTTTAACTTGTTGCATGACCTGGGAGTTGTGGATATCGTCCCTCAGCCACGGGAAACTGTTGGAGGGTGGTGGCTTTCCCTCTCCAGTCGACAGCCAAAGAAGAAGCGCAAGGAGATCATGACGCTGGCAGTTGCAGGCATGCGACGAATCTGGCTCGAGCGCAATGCTCGCACCTTGGAGGAGACAAGTATGACTCTGCACCAACTTGGGGCGCATTTGGTGGCATGCAGATTGCCCGGTCAGGCCCGCCAGCTGCAACCGCATGACGTTTGGATGCCCGCACGAGCTCCCGGGCCAGGCCAGCGCGCAGATTAAAGCAGCGTCGGACCAGGCCCAACGGACACGCTCAGATCGACCGTGCCCGTGGAGCCAGGCTCCCGGCATGCGACCTCGAGAAACCTCGCGTAGGAGCTGCTGCACGCCCGGATAGGTGGAGATGGCGCGAGGGCGAAAACTGCGGCGGGAGAAATTCGGTCACCGCCGCTCTATTTCGCCTCACCGGCGCGCTATTTCGTCTCCCTATTTAGTTCCTCCATGCCGAGGAACCAAATCCAAAACACCATTTCCCCCCTTTCGAGCTCCATGGCGATGGCGAAGGCGGGGTGTTCTTCTTTCAAGGCGGGAGAAATCCCGTCGCTGGAGCTCGTCCTCAGCAACTCTTCTCCTTGCAAGGAGGTCGACGGCGGCAAGGATGCTGGGCGCAAGGAGGTGATGTATCTCGTCCCCAACAACTGTGTCGTCAACAAGGTGGTGGTAGATCTCGTCGGCGGGAACTCTCCTCGTACGACTACGACTGTAAGCACCTCTACCCCTTGTTCTTGTATTAGATCTGCAGTAGATTGAATGGTACTCTATTTTTCTGGTAGCTTCATTGTTTGCTACTCTGTTTCTGTGTTAGATCTTTGCCTTAGTCCGGCGTACTATCATCTTCTTGTTCGACATAGTTGCTACTTGTATAATTGCGGTGTATCCATCGTCATTGTAGGACATCTTTCGGTCTAGCTCTCCGGATGCTGATCTCTATGCTCCGTCAGTTCTCCATGCTCTACCTGACATGAACGCAGTCCCTCTTCCGGCCGATGCGTCTGCCAAGCCACTACGCGGACATGACAGACACGGAGATGAGGTCCTGGTTGCGTGCCTACTGCCACCAGCCGTACGCCATAGAACATGAGTAGATTTCGTTCCAGGTTTGTAATATTTTGGGAGGTGGTATTACCCCTGCACTGATGAACTTGAGATTAAGCACGACGAGTTCGTGTTTCACTCGTGCTGCGAACTATGCTATGATCGTGACGAAATAGATTTGCTACAGTATGACATTCTGAATTTGTGTTTGCTATGTTCAGTTTGATTCTGTCTATTCCATGTTCAGTTCGTGTTGGATAACCTCACCACAAGTGGGAACAAGTAACCACATCAGATCATTGCATGGAACCAAACAACAAGTATTTGCACCGAGCTCAGCCGAAATAGAACTTTGCACACAACCAAACATCAGGCTCCTGTTTTTCTCTTTGTGCAAGGAATGGACCATCGAGCAACCAAACGACATGCATAACATGGTCTAGAGGCTGCATAAGCCAGACCAGGCCCTCCACAACCTAGTCTGGCGGGGCGCGAGAGGAGCTGCAGACTACCAAACGCGCCCTTGTATCCCTAACAAAAGAGGAGCATCTGTTGTGGGACATGGCGAAGAAGGATGTACGCGGCGGAGGAGTAGGCCGTAGGGAGGAGTAGAACATAGTGCGTGGGTGAGTATGTTCGTGTGGGCCGGTGGGCATCCTGTACAAACCCTATTGCTAAACCTTAATGAAAAGACACGCAACCATTAGTTGCCTGTTCTCGAAAAAAAAAATCGAATCACCCATACTCCAGGCTAACGTGGCTAAAGCGTCAGCGTCGCTATTGTCCTCTGTTCTCACCTGGAGAATGCAGCAAGCCTGAAACTGCTTCATGATGGATTTCGCCTCCCCGCAGGTGGCAAACCACCGCGATCTGTCTTTGTCAGTAGACCTCAGGGCATTGGCAACGGCTGCACAGTCTATTTCATGGATCAATTGGCAAGATTGGAAGGCTTCAATCGACTTGAGCCCGGGAAGCGCAGCTGACGCCTCCGTTTCTTCCGCTCCAGAGCAATTAACGAGGCGAAAGCAAGCAGCGTTCAGGACCGTGCCCTCTTCATCGCGCAGCACGAAACCAGCGCCATCCAGGCCCACGTTGTGACTGGAAGATCCGTCGATGTTCAGCTTCAGCCATCCATCAGGAGCAGACCACCAGTCGGCACTAGATTCGACTGACTGATGTCCCTGGTACTGCATACCGGCTTTGGAGTTTGGATGAACAACCTCAATACCTCACCATACAAGATAAGGCAAAACAGTGATGGAGCTTGTGGAAGAACATAAAAATTATCGCAAAGAGCATATCCAGACGGCCCTGAATCAAGACTCGGGTATCTCTGTTGTCGGTCTGCTCCACACTGATCAGCTCAAATACAGTTCAGACTGAAGTGTCAACTGTCAAAAGCATCACGAGTCCACTTTCAGAAAGACTGGCTGACAAACAATTGCGATCCCACAGTTTCCCATCATCGGGGATATATCAGTGATAAAGATACAAACTGACTGAGACTACTATTGTGCGATAATTGTAGATGTATCTTGTAATCGGGCAATAATAAGAACTTTTTCAAGAAAAATGAACATACTTCAAACAATGTTATACTAACGAGATGCCTCACTCGAGTGATTGGACCTTATCCCTATCCCCATCTACAGTGCAGATAGGCGATTTCTTGGGCGAAACCGCGCGCAGCAGCTCGCCGCCGGCGATTCGCCGGATCCCTCGCCCTCCGGCGGCCGCTTCGGCGGCGGGAGGACGGGGGATCCCCGGATCCAGGCGTGTACATAGTCTAGGTGTGCGTGGTGGTGTGCTAGCCGGCGGCGCTGGGGAGTTAGCGGTGGTGCCGGAGTGGCTTTTGGAGGCGGTGGTCTTCTCCTCCGTCGGTGTGGCTCCGGTGGAGCTCCGCCGCGGATCTGTCGTCCCGCCCTCGTTCGCGGCTCTTCGGAGTGCTCGGGAGGGCTTCCCCTTCGCCGGAGTTCGAGAGATGGCGGATCCGGCGATTGACGATCTTGAAGGAGTGGTTGCTGAAGGCCAAGTTGGTGTGGTTGTTCTTCGTGCAGGGTGGAGGTGCTTAGGCACCGAGGAGCGTCGACTTCCCAGTCGCGCAGGGGAGCCTCCCAGTCCAAGGTTATGGAGGTGGGGCGGCGGGTTTCGCCGGCGCAGCGGTCTGTTCGAAGACGACGACGCCAGAGCTCAGAAGGACTTCGTTGTAATTTTCTTTGTTTTCTGGGCTTTTCTATAAGAAGCTTGGCTGATGTAACTGTGACTTCTTCGCAAAAAAAAAAAAAAACAAGATGCCTCACTCCATTATTTGCCACCGACAAATTTGCTACTCTGCGCCTTTACCATTAATTCTAAGTTTCCAACCTATGGCGTCCCTAGGTTCTATTCTGGTACGCAGTCAGGCATACAAATGGATGGCGATGCACGAACAAACACAAATTCCCAGTAATCCTCATCAGGTTTCTTCACAAAAGCTCTGTAAGAGATCATGCTGTGATATTATGAGGGCTCAGGTCGGAGACTGTCACCGAAGTTGCCACGTCACCTTACAGGTGGCTCCGAGGTGTCAGAATGGCTGTTAATTTCGCATCAGACAGCGATTTGAGTTTTCTGAGAAAACTTCGGCGAAATTACTACTTGCGATAATTGTAGATGTATCATGTAATCGGCAATAATAACAACTTTCTTCAAGAAAAATGAACATAGTTCAGAGCACGAAAACACCAACAAGATGGCTAGCTCCATTATTTGCTACCAACAAATATGCTGATTCTAAAGTTTCCAAGCTATGGTATCTAGGTTCTATAATCTGGTACGCAGTCAGACATACAAATCGAAGGTGATGCACAAAACAAACACAAATTCCCAGTAATCCTCATCAAGTTCATTCAAGAAAGCTCTGTAAAAGATTTTTGCTGTCATATTATGAGGCGTCAACAAGACGTCAACCAATGTTCTCACTATACAACTGAAAATGTTTGCTCATACAGGAAATAGAACAACTGAGCACGAAGAAGCAGAACTGAGACTTCACAAAATGACCACAGTGACTGGTTTCTCCCAAGTTTGCAACACGAGCAATCCAATTATCCCTGGCCTTATCAGCAACATTTGAAGCTAAAAGAAACGAGTACAAAGGAAGTGAAGATTTACCATAGTACATAGATAAATATAAGCTAAATCTTGCATCTGTATAGTATGATCAACATCACAAGGAGAAATTGAACAGGCAGGGGTGCATTCCCCATCAACAAGTATCCCCACGCAAGCAAACATTCTAGAGCTCAAACTCCTCCTCACGGAGTTGCATCTCTGCAGCCTCCTCCTCGTCATCATCGAGAGCGAAGTACTGGTTCCTCTCCGCCGGCTTGAACATGTAGAACATGAAAATGTAGAATGCCATGGTGGCCACCTCCTCCGCGGCGACACTCACCCACCTATACTTGTAGTTTGTGATTGTCTTGAGCGCATACACGATGATCCTGGTGAAGTACAAGTATCCAATGACGACAACATAGAACTGGCGGAAGAGCGTGAGCTTGGCGAGGGTCCGGGCAGCCTTGCCGTCCGTCTTGGACGACTCCCGGAGCGATTTCATCGACCACACAACCGGGAATAGCACCGCACAGCAGCAGGCTACATCGACAAACAAGAAGATCTGGTTCCATGTCACCCACTCTTGCAAGAAGGGCCCTGTCTCCCAACGACAGCCGCAGCGATGTTAGCCGCAACCTGCAAGGGGATGACCACCATGAGCACCTTCTTCTCCTTGTCCTGCAGGAAGGGCTTGAGGAAGGACCACCGGTCCCGATCAGCGCGATCACGGCGAAGAGGATCACGCCCTTGACAGCTGGAAGAGATAGAACATGACGTCCCAGCCGTGCGACGACCCGGCGATGCGGATGTAGTGCTGGTCCTCGGCGGCGGAGATGCAGTAGAGCATGCGGGCGAGGAGCAGGCAGGACATGAGGTGGTGGATGCGGTGCGCGGAGAGGCGGCTGTGGTGGAGGGTGAGGTAGAGCCAGGCGGCGAGGAAGGCGACGTAGCCGAGCGCAAGAAGGCGTAGATGGTGGGGACGGGGGCCTCGCCGACGGAGAGGTAGTCCCTGGAGCCGTCGAGGTTGGTGTTGTACATGTCGGTGCGTACCTCCATGGTGACGGCGGACTCGGGCGCGCAGTTGGCGAAGAAGAGGCTGTACTCGTCGGGGTGGGTGACGGGGAAGGTGCGGCTGTAGTTGCCGTTGGCGTCGAGGTCGGCGAAGGTGAAGAGCGGGATGACGTAGGGGCTGGAGAGGACGCAGGCCGGGTTGGGGTCCGGGTTGGGGTTCAGATCCGTCGGCGGCGGCTGCTCGTAGATGGCCTCGAAGAGCGCCTCGTCGGAGAGGAGGAAGAAGCCGAGCTGCGTGGGGTCGGGTTTGGCGAACTTGGAGGCCGCGCTGGCGCCGGTGAGGGCGATGGAGACCGATCCGCGCGGCGAGAAGCCGAACTTCTCGAAGAGGATGGACTGGCGCCAGTCGTCCTTGAAGAACTCCTGCTTGATCTCCGCGGCGGCGGGACGGAGGAGGACGGCGGAGGCGACCGCGAGGAGCAGGAGGAGGCGCGCGGCGGCGGACGCCATGGCTGCGAGATCTGGGGGAAGGGGAGAGGAGGCGGAGTGGTGGAGGTGCGCGAATTGGCCAGACGCGTCGGGGATGGTGACTTTCCCTTAGGCTTATGGAGACGGGATGGAGGTGGACGGGTCGTTGGATTCGCGTCAAGATTGGTGAGGCCGCGGTGGGGTGGACTTTGACCGGCACGCTTAGCTAGGAAGCAACACGAGCACGTTAGAAGGTTCGCTTCGGTTGGAACGTTAGATGATCGGACCAGTAGAATTGGGCGAACACGTAGCATGCAGCTGCCTGCGACGAAGCTTTGCAGCCAGGGAATTGTGGATATTGTACAGAAGAAGCACAGAAAAGTCTTTGAAGACAATAATCTTTTTTCCTTAAGGAAGAAAAGTTAGGGAATATACGACCATTGACGAAGACGGCAACGTCTTGCCGGGTCAAGCAAGTCCCGTGTCATGTTTGAGGGGTTACATTGGCTGACGCACAACATTTTAATTGACACTCAGAAACACGAAATGTGTAAGGAAAAGGGATTTTCTTACAAATATGGCCCCCTGCCCAATGAATTTGTCAAAATTAGCCCCACCAAAAAAAATTGTCAAAAATGACCCTGGCGGGAGCAGGAAAAGCGGCACGTGTCTTTACGCCAAACAAGATGGCGGGAAGTGACTTTCCGCCAGCACAGTTGGCGGGAAGACACATGTTGCGTCCTGAGCTGGCGCATAGTTGTGAAACATGTGCCTTTTGGTGCGGCACAAAGTAACTTCCCTCCATCTCCTATGGCACAAAGAGACTTCCCGTGGTTTCAGGCGGCGGAAAGTCACTTCCCGCTACTTGGGTGGCGTTAGGACACGTGTTGCTTTTGGACCTCCCGTCGGGGCCATTTTTGACAAAATTTTTAGGTGGAGGCTAATTTTGATAATTTCATTGGGCAGGGGCACATATTTGTAAAAAATCAAGGAAAAGGTGCACAGGTGCACTAGGTGCCAGAGTGGGTGTTGACAGTGACATCCTATTTCTAGTTGTGTGATCATTGTTAGTTTCGCCGGCCAGCTTACGAATCAAGTGCTGCTGGCTTGTGTAAAAGGTGACACGGGAACAACAAGCATAACCAAAGGGGCAGCTCTCGAGGCGTGCACGGCTGAGTCCCTTTCCCTTTTCACGTCCTCCCGGGCAGTGTCGTCGTCGAGTGTTTGGCGGCGAAGCTCTTTGGATTACAGAATTTTTAAATCGTGGGAATAGGAAAAAAAATTGAGATGTCATACACTTCAATTTTTACAGGATTTCAAAACACCGAAATTTTTGTAAATGATGTCTTTGGATGGTGCACATGAAACAAACACATGAATTTCGCAAGAATAAGGAGAACATAAATAGAGATAGAGTGTTAGTGCATTGGAATTTGCAAAAAAAAACAAAATTAGGCTTGAGCTCGTGTTGAGATTCCTATGAAATAGGGGACATAGGAATGGATTCCTTACGAATTTGATTAGAATCCTCCAATTTGAAATTCCTTCAATCTAAAGAGTCCCATAGTGTGGCACCCACATAGTTTGGCTGAACGAATAGAGTTTGGCTGAATATTTTCTAAGGACGCACATCCAATATTTCAGTAGCTCAATTGGACCGTCACTATGCACTTACCGGATGACACGCAAACCTTGTATGACGACGTCGGACATGTACAGGGTATATTTAATAAACAAGCTTGTTAACTTTTTATCATTATCATGTGGCACGCAAAATAGCTAATTAAAACCTAGACACAGGGAACTTTTGGTCACAAGCCACCCCTGGCGCTTGACAAACCTCATAGACCCCTGACAAGCCTGACATTGCCACCTCGACACACGACACACATCCTCTACTTCACCCTCGGACTAAATCAACCTCGGCAAGCACTCACGGACTTCGTC
Source organism: Poa pratensis (assembly GCA_947311845.1). Taxonomy (NCBI): domain Eukaryota; kingdom Viridiplantae; phylum Streptophyta; class Magnoliopsida; order Poales; family Poaceae; genus Poa; species Poa pratensis. The sequence goes on from CAMZMU010000055.1 coordinate 28,886,372, forward strand.
GCGCCCCTCGCCATCCTGACCCATATCAAAGGTGTCACCTGAAGGACGTCACACCCCAACTCGGGACACCACCTTATTGTCGGACATTTGTTGGTGTCTGACATTTAAGGAGTGAGGTGTTTTGCCTCCTGAGTTCAAGTGCTCTCGGGATTTAAAAAATAAAAATGGTATTTTAAAGTTTCAAGAATTCTAAAGATAACTTATATGTATGCATACACATGTTATATACAAATCTGTAGAGTTTTGCTAGATTATACGTTCTATTTTAGGTTACACAAAAATCATAAATATGGCTCATAAAGGCAAAAATATTTATTTTTCTTCCAACACTTATCTTTTTGTGGAAGCCACATATGAAAAAATATTTGATACAAATTTGACCATACACACTAGTCATGTACATATATATTTGGAGGCCAACACTTATCTTCCAATACTTAATTGGTGGTCTGAGCATCTTGCCTCGGCCATCCGAGGAACCAAGAGCTCGAGGCGGATGTTACAATTTCTTAGGCTAGTCATAGTGCTAATATCATGCATCTTGGTCCCACAGAAACGATGGTGTGGCAGGTAATTAAGAAGAGAGCATTAAACTAACATATTTTAACAAGCTTGTTTATTAAATATACCCTGTACATGTCCGACGTCGTCATCTCTTCTTAACTAGTTATATATACGGGCTATGGTATATACGGGCTATATATCATAGCCCGTATATATAACTATAAAATTTAATGGTAAATATATTTTATTCACATATTTACATAGAGATACTATACAAAATAATAAATAAAACGAGACTATGATATTATCATATGATAGTGTCCACTAATATCATATGCACGCATGATATTTTTGTACCATACTTCTCAGTATGAGTAGTGTGAAATATGCTGGAAAGTCATTTTTGCTCCCAAACTCCAGTGATCTTGCATTTTTTTTTAAATTCAAAAAAATGTATTTTAAAGTTTTAGAAAAATCTGAAAGAAATCATGCATGGTCTAATTGATATATCCTACAAACGTGTAAATCTCAATACAAAATACAATACGATCTGATCTAGACAAAATAGACAAAGTTTGAAAATATGAAACTACATATTGTTCACTATACTTATGTTTAGATATATACATTTGTCATTTTTGTGGAGCTCAAACCGCAAAGTATTTTGCACGCTTGTAGCATATATCAATGAGAACGTGCATGATTTTTTCAGATTTGTTTGAAACTTTCAAATATTTTTATTTTTAAATAGTCAAAATTACTGGAACTCAGGAACACCAAATCTCCACTCCAAATATGCTGGAAAACATAAGAATAGAAACCTTTCGTCTCGAAACGTGGGTACCGCAGTTTTGTCTGTACCGAAAGCTATCAAAGGAAATATTTCCATAGAAAATAAAGCATGTACAGTTCCTTTGCGTTTCCTTCATTCGGAATGGGGCCTACATGTGAACTGGAGACGGGGAAGGTCCTCTTCTTAGAAGGGCCGACGGAGAGGTAGTCCTTGGTGCCGTCCAGGTTGTTGTTGTACATGTCCGTGCGTACCTCCATGGTGACGGCGGTCTCAGGCGCGCAGTTGGCGAAGAAGAGGCTGTACTGGTCGGGGTGGGTGACGGGGAAGGTCCTGTTGTAGCTGCCGCTGGCGTCGAGGTCGGCGAAGGTGAAGAGCGGATTAATGTAGGGGCTGGAGAGGACGCAGGCCGGGTTGGTGTTCAAATCCATTGGCGGCGGCTGCTCGTAGATGGCCTCGAAGAGCGCCTCGTCGGAGAGGAGGAAGAAGCCCAGCTGTGAGGGGTCCGCGTTGGCGAGATTGGAGGTGGCGCTAGCGCCGAATAGGGCGATGGACACCGATCCGCGCCGGGAGAAGCCGAACTTCTCGAAGAGGACGACCTGGCGGGAGTCCTCCTTGAAAAACTCCTGCTTGATATCCGCGACGGCAGGACGGAGGTGGACTCCGGCGACCGCGAGGAGAAGGAGTAGGCGCGCAGCGGCGGACGCCATTTCGTGGTCGTGGAGGTGCGCGAATTGGCCAGACTGGTGTCTTTCCTTGGGCTTTATAGAGACGGGATAGAGGTGGAACGCGTCGTTGGATTCACTTCGGTATGAACGTTGGATGAACGGACCAGTAAAACTGGGCGAACACGTAGACATAGTATGCAGCTGCGACGAAGCTTTTCTACCAGAGAGAATTTGGATATTGTACAGGAAAAGCAAACAAAAGTCTGGAAGAAAATACTACTTCCTCCGTGTCAAAATATAAAATGTTTTAGCTATTACTTCGTATATTATGCATCACGTTCTCAGCGGTGGCGTTTGGCGACATGCCGTATCCTGGCGATATGCCGATTTCTCCCCACTTTTGATTCTACTCACAGATTTCTTCCTCAGATCTAAGATCTCCTTACTAGTTCTCCTGCGTTCTCTGTCTCCTCAGCTCCCTGTCCACTTCGATCTGTTTTTCCCCTGGTAGATAACCTTTTTCCCTTAGAAGCCACGACCGAAAAATCCCAGATTAGTGAGCTGCAGTCCGTATCTTCTCCAATCCCTATCTTTTTCTTGGCTGGAGAGTTTGATCTGACCAATCTTTAGGATCTTAGATTAGTTTGGCCTCCCCCAAAAGTACAGTTCATCGATTTCCCACGGATTGGCTGGAGAAAGAGGAAGTCAAAATCATGTTTAACTCCTTTTTGGCTGCTGCAACATAGCTGGCGCCTCCATCCTCCGCCAAATCTCCTACTCTAATTTCGGTTCAGAGTTCTCGTTGATGCACTTAGAGAAGCTGTCGGTCGTCGGCTGAAAATCTGTCCGCTGCTGTTGAGGAAGCTGGGTAGCAGAAAGCTTAATTGGCTAGCGTTTTGGTCGCCATGAAAGCTCTTGGATGGAATTGCCAAGGGGCTGGCAGGGCTCTTAGCAATCCTAAAATGCTCCACCTTGCCAGAATGATCGTCGCCACAAAAGCTCAGGTAATCTTTGTCTCTGAAATAAAATCCTCAATTTTTACTCTTGTTGATATTGCTACTCGGTTTAACATGTCTGATGGCATTGTTGTGCCTTCTCGAAAGCGTTCGGGAGGGCTTTGGCTGATGTGGACTGACAACTTTCATCTCTCTGTTCAATCCGCTTCGTTCCACCTTATCCTAGCCTTAGCTACTGATAGGTCCTCTAATCAAAAGTTTGGTTTAGTTTGTATTTATGGGGACCCCTATCATCGTCAAACTGCTGCTATCTGGGAGCAAGTAGCTCATTTTGTGTATGATAACTGCGATTTGCCTATGCTTTGTTTAGGAGGCATGAATGATCTGCTGTATGCTTCGGATAAAAGTACCTCTAATGTAAATTATGCTCGGCTTGCTGCTTTTCGCTCTTGTATTAAATCTTGTGGTCTGTTTGATCTAGGTTTTAGTGGTCCAGCTTACACCTGGACTAATAAGCGTTTCTCTTCCAAAACTCTTTTTCAAAGATTAGACAGATGCTTGGTCAACCATGAATGGTGTGCTGTTTTTCCTGTCTCAAATGTTTATAACATGCCTCTTATTCACTGTTATAGTGACCATGCTCCTATCATGCTCTCTACTGATGGTACCACTAGGAAAGTAAGAAATTCTTTCAAATTTGAAAACTGGTGGCTTAAGGAACAAGATTTTCAGGAAGTTGCAAAAAATGTATGGATGCAAAATGCTTCAGGTAGCTTCCAGGACAGAACAAAGAAATTGTCAATAGGGTTAAAAGTCTGGTGCAGGAAAAAGAAACCTTTGCAGGATGAGCTAAAAGAAACTGAAGGAAAAATTGAGGAAATCCAAAAGAAGCCGCCTCAGTTACAAGATCACTCGTTGGAGCAGTCTCTTGTTGTCAGGTATGAACAAACTATGACAAAACTCAATGATTTTTATATGCAGAGAGCAAAAAAGCACTGGGCCAAAGATGGGGATCGGAACACTGCTTATTTCCACAGATCGGTGGCCAAGAGAAAGAGAAGGAACACTATTTTATCAGTGAAGGATGAAAATAATCTCTTGCACTTTATGCCTGATCGTATTGCAAATACTTTTGTTGCATATTTCAGATCTATTTTTGCTTCTGCAAATTCTGATCGGTCTCGTCCTTATGATACTTTTTTGCCTACTGATTTGAATGATCCAACTTACTCTATTCCTGACAAAAAAGAGCTTTTGGATACTCTTTCTGATATGAAGAAAAATGCCTCGCCGGGTCCTGATGGTTTTAATGTCGAGTTTTATTTGGCAACCTGGGATTGGATTGGTGATGATGTTTTCAATCTTGTTCGAGATTTCTTTGTCATGGGCATTCTTCCGCAACATCTAAATGATACTCATATTGCTTTAATTCCCAAAAAGTTGGTTCCTCTTATTCCGGCTGATTACAGACCCATAAGTCTGTGCAATGTTATTTACAAACTTATTGCTAAATGCCTTGCAAACAGACTTAAATCTCATTTGCCGGATTATATTCATCCCTCGCAGCAAGCTTTTATCAAAGGTCGTCGAATCAGTGATAACATTATTATAGCTCAGGAAATCACTCATTCTTTTGAGCTGTCTTCCTGGAAGCAGAAAGCTTTCATGCTGAAAATTGATCTTGCGAAAGCTTTTGATCGTCTTGAATGGCCTTTTATTGTGGATGCTCTCTCTCGGAGGGGTTTGCATGGGCATTTCATAAACCTTATTCACGCTTGCATTTCCTCTCCAACTTTTTCGGTGCTTATCAACGGTCAGCCTTTTGCTCGTTTTGTTAGTGACAGAGGGATTCAGCAAGGATGTCCTTTATCTCCTTATCTTTTTGTACTTGCTATTAATGAACTATCACTTGCTCTGCAGGATGCTCTCTCCTTGGCTTCTCTATCAGGCATTACCCTTGGACCAAACTGCCCTCCCATTCATTCTTTACTTTTTGCAGATGATCTTTTAATTTGTGGTAATGCTTCTCTGCAAGAAGCGCAAGCTATGAATCAGATTATCCTCTCCTTTTGCAATGCCTCTGGTCAGCTTCCAAATTGGTCAAAATCGGGTATAATCTTCAGTAAGTGGGTCCCAACTTCTACTAGGAATGATATCATCTCGATTTTCCCTGTCCCTTTAATTGACCATGACTTTATCCATCTCGGGCATCCTCTTATTCTCCCTGCAAAAAACAGATCAGAGGCTTACAATTTCATCATTGAAAATTTTAAAGCCAAGCTTGCCACTTTCAAAGCAAATTCTCTTTCCCATGCTGCTAGACTAGAGCTTATTAACTCTGTTTTTGCTTCCATTCCGGTTTACTACATGTCTAACATTATTTTCTCAAGGAAGTTTGTAGCAAAGCTCAATGCAATCATCAGAACTTTCTGGTGGTCAGGTGTTTCCTCTGAACCTTCAAAACATATGGATTAAAATGAATGAATCTAAACACTAACACACGTCTAGTAGACATTTTATAGTTTGATACTTCTGAAGTAGTGTAGTAGCAGGGAATCAAGTTCCGTGCTATGTTTGAGTGCTGATGGACATGGTCGACGCACATCATTTAATTGACACGCAGAAGCAAGAAAGATGTTTGGACAAGGTCGAAAAATCCCTTTGTAGCCCAGGTTATATGTAGCCCGGTCTTTTTATTTTTTAAATTAACATTTTAAAGTTTTAAAAAATTGCGAGAAAAATCATAGAGGTGGAAAATGACGTACCCTAAGAAGCTGGAAATTTTCAACTCGAAATATCTTGTATTCCGACCTACACGAAAATGACAAATTTCAGACAGATATGAAAAATTTGAAATCTATACTGTTCCACCACCTCCAGATCTTGAAATTTGTCATTTTTACGCAGCAAAAATAAAGAACATTTCGCATTGATATTTTGCACACTGGTGAAACTCATCATCATCTACATCTAGAAATATTTTCAGATTTTTTAAAACTTTAAAGTGTCGTTTTCAAATTTCTCAAAAAAGAAAACAGACTGCATGTTGCCCGTCCGACAAAACGTCTCTCTCGGACAAGGTGCACAACATGCCATAGTGGGTGCTGACAGTGACATCCTACTTTAATGTGATCCTTGTTAGTTTCGCCGGCCAGCTTCCAAAATGTTTGTAATGTAATCAGGTTCTGCTGGCTTGTGTAAAGGAGATAGGGAAACACCGAAACAAGCATAGCTGCAAATGACAGCCCTGCTCATCGGAGCCGTGCACGGCGAGTCCCTTTCCCTTTTGACGTCCTCCCGGGCGGGCAGGGTCGTCGTCGAGTGTCACGCCGTCCCGGGTTGGGCTCACGCGCTTGTCGTGTACACCCGTTCTCCCTGTCACGAAACGCCTAGGCTGACAGCGCCGCGCGCGCCCGCCATGCACCGAGCGGCGAGGCCGGCCGGCCGGCGGCAGAGCCGCCGGCAACACCAGCTCGCTCCTCCCACGGTACAAGCAGCCCCGCTTCCGTATACACACGCACGACGCCATGGCCTCGGCGTCCCGGCAGGCTCGACGCCACGTTCGGTGCAGCAGGGTCCGGCGGGAGCACTCAGAAACTGTTTGGCGTCGGGGAGCAGGCTGTAGCGCGCGAGGGGTTCCACCGACAGTTGACAGAGGATTTCTACATTTCTTTTTGGCCCCCTAATCATAGCAAATCCTTTATACCGCCCAGCAGCGGCGCTGGACGGTCGCGCCGCCTGAAGCGCGCCGCTGCTGGGCCGGCCCATGTCCCTTTTTTCCTTTTTTTCTTCTCAGTTTCTTTTTTTTCGTTTTCTGTTTCTGTTTTTTTCTTTTTCTTCTGTTATTCTTTTTGTTTCTTATTTTCGTTTTTCTTTCAAAAATTCAAATTCAAATTTGTTTAATTTCAAAAATTGTCCAAATTCGAAATTTTGTTTCGATTCGAATTTTGTTCAAATTCGAATTTTTTTCCGATTCAAAAATTTGTTCAGATTTTAAAATTGTTCGGATTTGATTTTTTGTTTAGATTTTGAATTTTGTTCGGACTTGAAAATTGTTCAGATTTTAAAATTTGTTCGGATTTGATTTTTGTTCCGATTCAAAATTTGTTCCAGATTCGAATTTTTGTTCAATTTTGATTTTTGTTCGGAATTGAATTTTGTTCGGATTTGAAAATTGTTCAGATTTTAAAATTGTTCGGATTTGATTTTTGTTCAGATTCTAAAATTGTTCCAAAATCGAAATTTATTTTTTGATTCGAATTTTCTTCAAATTCGAATTTTGTTCCGATTCGAAAATTTGTTCAAATTTTAAAATTGTTCAAATTTGATTTTTGTTCAGATTTGAATTTTGTTTGGATTTGATTTTTGTTCTGATTCCAAATTTGTTCCAAATTCGAAATTTTGTTCCGATTCAAATTTGTTCAAATTCGAATTTTTATTCCGATTCGAATTTGTTCAAATTCGAATTTTGTTCCGATTCGAAAATTTGTTCAGATTTTAAAATTGTTTGGATTTGATTTTTGTTTAGATTTGAATTTTATTCTTTTTTGAAAATTGTACAAATTCGAAATTTGTTTATATTTGAAATTGTTCTTTTCTGAAAATTGTTCAAATTCGAAATTTGTTATTTTTCGAAAATTGTTTATATTCTGAAATTGTTCAAATTAAAATTTTGTTCAGATTTAAAAATTGTTCATTTTCGATTGTTCAAATTCGAAATCAGCTAATATTCGAAAATTATTCAAATTCAAAATCTGTTCATATTCGAAATTTGTTCTATTTCATATCTGTTCACGTACGAAAATTGAGCAGAAGGAAATAGACAAGGGGCCGAAGCAGCAGAGCGAACAGCAGCCGAAGCACTTGGGCCGGCCAACTTTAGGAAGCGTGTACGCGACGCGGGGCGCAACCGCCGCTAATGAGCGGTATAAAGGAGCACCCCTAATCATGGGGTGGATCCGTGGATGTCATTTTTCTAGCGGATGCGCGACTTGTGCCGGCCTCTCGGCCCGCCCGGTTGAGCAGTCAGCAGACGTGCTGCGATTGCAAGCCTCGGCCCGTGGGGGCCGTGGGTCGCATGGCCTGGGAGAGGAAAAATGTCCGGATGGACTGGACTGTGAGACGTGATCGACCCGCCATGCAAACACAGGCCTGCAACACCGATCAAGTTTCCTAAAATCTGAGCTAAAAAAAAGTTTCCTAAAATCTTACAGGTCACTAGAGTCGTCTGCAGCTGACCCGAGTTTTTTTTAGAGAGATGGTTTTCCCCCAATTTCACTTGCGAAACCATAACGACAAGGTTCATCACATAACGCAAAGCCCCTCTAAAAACAAAGAGACTTCCATCTAGGAGGGCAATACTAGCAAGAGGATGTTTTAAAACATACTAGCTAAATACCCGTGCGTTGCAACGGGTACATATTATTGTGGTGGTTTCTAAACTATTATACTCCCTTTGATACGAAAAAATTGCCGCCAATTATACTATCGATTGTACCACCTCAGTCCTTTCCCACCGACAGTTATAACGGGTTAGAGGGAGTATAAGAAGAAGGTCAATGTACATCAAATATGGAAAACAAAGTGAGAGCACATGAAATTAATCATGTGAGTGAACAAAATGCAAAAACAAATATGGAAAACAAATTGCTGATTCCCATGAACACACAAGGCTCAAGTTATGAGCATCTGCATCGATTGATTCATTAAACTAAGGTATCTGCAACTCAATATGTAGCAGATCATAAATACTAATCTAAAATAGCACATGACACCTCTCTATAATATTGATTAGGTAAAGATAAATACAAAGAATAAAGCTGTTCCGGAGAAGAATCAGTCCCTTAGCTTCCGAACCTCCAGGGTTGGTGTTTATCAGCCAAACTCCAGTTATATAGAATGTTGGAAGTATATGACAGACGTAGGTACATGCGCTGGTAGGAATGAAAGACGCACACCCCCAAAGGTCCTCAAATCCAAGTTACATATCCAGGGATCCATTAACATCACAATTTCGAAATAGAAGACATGATACCGAACAAGCACCTTACTCAACAGCAGCAGCAAAACATCCGTTGTTCACAAGTGGACCATGTGTTCCTTTCAGCATGCTACTGAAACAATTATTTTTGCAAAAGTTGTGTTATCATAAGGAAAAGAAAAGCACAAAGGCTTGCATACGCTCATCTTAAGTGCTGCAGCTGCATCATTTTCTGAAGAGAACGCTAAGGCTTGCATATTATTCTGAGATCTTGATTTGTTCTGTACTTACAAAGCATATACCTCATCGTTGGTCTTGTTGAGAGGGTTGCGGGTGGAGAGAGATCTGGAGGCGTGGGTTTTGTCCTCTTCCCGCTCGTCGATCCGCCGCGTTTGGGGAATCCAGTTGATGGAGCGGGGCTGCTGGTGAACATGTGGGTCAGCACCTCCGTTGGGATGGGACTATGAAAGGGGATCAGGCCGCGACCTCTTCTACATGAGCTACCATCCGGCAGGGTCGTGGAGGCTCTCGGGCCAGCAAGTCGAGGCGGCGCGTGGGGCTGGACGGACCGACGGAGAAGGGATCCCGCGGCAGGGGGCGGTGGGGTGGATGCTCTGAGTGGCGTGCGGGACCAGGAAATGGCCGGCAGGGTCGAGTTGATCCGGTCGGCAGGATCGAGCGAGGGGAACCCGACTCGAGCGTGAGGAATATTGTCCGGAGGGGCAGCGCTCAGAGGAGATCCCGTGGAGGTCACGGCCGCGAGCGTGGCCGGCCATGGAGGCGCGGGGCTGGCCAGGAAATCAAAGCGAGGCGGTGCGCGAGGACAGCCGGACGAGGAAGGGATCTCGCCGAAAGGGGCGACGCTCGGCCCGCGCCGGCCTCCTCTCCTCTCGGACTCGCTCGAGACGCCACAGCAAGCTTCTCCCGTCGAGAGGGGAGGCGAGTGGATAGGGTCGAGGGACTAAAGTGCAAACATGTCGATTTTTTGGACTGCGGGTTTGTTTCTTTATTTTGGAAGGGCTAAAGTGAAAAACGACCACGGCAACGTACGCGTACCAGTCGTTAAGCCGTATTATATAGTAGAGATATCTTCCAACCTACATCACCCAAAGAACAAAGAAGGCGAAAGAAACTAAATACACATCTTCATCTTCCCTCTTCTCATCATCATAGTTGTTTGTCGTCATGTTCCATTCTCCCCATAGCTTTTCTCCAGTTTTTACTCGCGTGGAAATGTTCATCATGTAGGTTTCCCCCTTATGTATGGTTTCAAGTACAAAGAACACCGTCATTTAATCCAGTAGCAAATATTTAAAATGGCTGAAATTTTTTTGACGCCAAAAACAGTAAGGAAATAATGGCTGAAATTGGTTCAGTGAGCCATTTGTTCTGAAAACATGCATAATTCATTGCTTTTCAAATCCCAAAAGACCGTTGCAACTCACAAAATTACCAAAATTCTTTTTATGGTACCTTTTCACCCATATAGATAAGCATTGATCAACATTTTTTATATTGACAATTGATACCAAATGCAAAAATGACCACATTCCATTGTCTAGCTGAAGGACACAAACAGAAAAGATGGGTAATAGTCTCATTTTCCCCACATAATAAGACTTTGATGCACATTTTCCACCTATGTGTAGCAAAACATCTCTAGTTAAAATACTCTTCTTGAGCACCAACCAAAGGATTGTCTTAACACAAAGTGGAATCTGAACTTTTCATAGAAATTTGTAAAGTACAGTTTCTACAACATTGCATAGTAGAGTGAGACTTAACTAATGACATGACAAAATTTGCAAGTTTCCCAACAATCAGGTGCTTCACTTCATACCAGTGTAGCTTTGCCCACAGCTCTAATAAAACACCAACCAAAACTCTTCCAAATCTAAGTGACGAAATTCCACTAACATATACTTGCCTCACAGTAACATCCCGATCTAGCGATCGACATGCTATACATACAGGGGCGGACCAAGGTAAAATCTAGAATGAGGGAACAAGTTTTGAGTAGGGCACTTTCTTACTAAAATCAAGAATATTGAACACTTCTCTTATGAATTCTAATAGGATTTGTGAAATTTTGGAGCCTAGGCCCCCACTCAGGTCTCGTTGGGTCTACCCCTGACTATCTAGTCTTGGGAATTTGTTGGCAAAGCTGCTGCTGCCAATGATCTTCCCAAAACCTAGTTCTATCTTCTTTTTTCCAATTAAATTCTAGAATAGGAGCAGAGTAAATGTTTGATCTCCATCCGTCGTAGCTAGAAGTGGGACTCTCCAGATCTGGCAGTTACCTGCCCTAGATTCTGGTATTGCAAATATTTCTTACTCCGACTATTTCAAAATATAAGCCCAAAATATAAGGTGTGCTATTTTTTTGCTAATTTTTTATGCATGACTTTGACCACAATATAAGCTAAATTATATGGATTAAGAATGTATAAATGACATTGTTGGATTCGTCATGCAAAATTCTTGCATTTCATATATGTTTAAACAAATTTTGTGAACATATTATAAGTAATACAAATCATATTCAAACTTGTAAGTCGCCTTTATTTTGGGAGGGATGAAGTAGTTAGAATTTGTTGCCAAAGCCCTTCCTCACTAAACAGTTTTCCTAACCATTAAACACGTTGCGGCCTTTGTGTTGAGCGGTTGCAAAAATGTAACCGGTATACACTGGTCAACTTGTTGTTTCATGTTTTAGGAGTAGTCTGCATATTGCGGGGGTATTGCTTGTTGGCCCCTAAAAGTAAGTTTGTGTGATTTTCGTTCCAGTTTTCCTTATAAACGATCACTTGTCTTCTTCTTAATGAACAGCCGGCATTGCTCAAAAAATCCAAATCGAAAATCTCCACACCACCCTGACCTTTGGTAAGCAAACAAGTATCCAGTATACTAGATTGTTTTTTCTTCATAATCTCCACTCCAAAGGAAACTTGTTCTAATTGAGTCCATAGTTTCTGGATCACACAAGAGTCTATAGAAAAGATAACATGTATTTACCTAGTTTTATTGTACTCCCTCCGATCCATATTAGTGGGCACAACTTTGTCTAGATACACATGTATCTAGTCTAAATACTTAACTAGATACATATGAATTTAGACAAAGCTATGCCCACTAATATGGATCGGAGGGAGTACCTTAAAATTTGTTGGCTTGGTCTGTGAGAGATACTCGTAGAGATCGGGTATGCACGTGTGCGTTCGTAGGGATTATTGTGCGTGCGTGCATGTGAGTATTTGCTTGTCTTACACTTCGAAATGAGTAATGCAGTCCTGACTGTTTCTCAAAAAAAAAAATGTTGATCGCAGAGGCAGTTCGTTCGAGGATACTCTTGAAAGACACGTTTCTCTGAGCCGTCTCACGGTTTACGATCTGCACAAATCGGCAAAATTAACTCTCAAGAGAAGAGAAGAAACTGAGACCTACCACTCGTGTTGATCGTCTTTTCTTCCTGTACTGTGACTTCTCGGCGGCATCTCATTCTTCCGGCGAGAAATCCTGTCGATAATTTTCTGAACGCAGACAATCTTCAGTGTTAGATGAGTGACATGAGTCACTATAGGGCATAGAGTAGGGTTGTCGAATGAATCCAATGTACTGAAGTGCCATTTGCTCTGCCAAACGAACCAGCATATGTTTCGCCTCAGAAATCAGGAACTATGTTGCTCCACATAGCAACAAGGAGAGACGTGCGCCCTCTTCGTGCCACGATTTTTTGGATTAACGCTACCTCAGTGGCATAATCTTGGCTGCAGAGACAGCAGCAGAGTTGCCAACATTGCCTCTCGTCATCGTTCACCCTGTTCTGCAGTCAGCCTAAGCACTATCGCCTTGGTAATACTTGTTGTCTTCTTTTTTTTAGATAAAAAGTATATATTAATATCGCGGAGATACCAATTATACCCAGCCTCTGCAACAACGCATTGTTCTAGCGACATTACGGATGCACACAGCCAAAAATAGAAAGAAGAATTACAAAAAACAAAAGTCCCGCTGCAACGATCTATTCCTTGAGACAGCAGCACTAACACCACCAAGATAACACCAGAAGTCCAGCTTCTCCATAGGTTTCCACCCTGAAGAAAGTCCTCGCACTCAAAACAATGCCTCCAACAAGGTCATTGCCAGGCACAACCAATTAAGGCCAGACCTTGGATCTTCACCCTGAGGCATAAGACTTTGGACTTCTCCTGTGCAGCCGCCCCCACTTACAAACCGCTGCTCAAGGTCACGAATCACCCAGCCAATTCTTCATCGTCACGAAGACACAAACCATCATTGCTAGTCCCCAGATCCCGCCTTCCATGACATTCTCCGTCAGCACCATGGAACGAGAAAGCGTGCTCCATAGTATTAACAGCCAGCAGAGCTTCAAAGCGCTCCCTCTGAAACCAAACAGTCAGATAAAAATATGGGTGCGCCCGACCGAATACCACCCGATCCAGCAATCTCCAGGCATGAATCGCCCAATGGAGTTCGCCGGCGGAGCCTTCCGGAACACGACCGTCCAGCAAGTTCGATGGGGACCAACATCCGGTAGATCTTCATCTTGGCGCCAATAAGAACCAAGGACCACCGCCATTATTCGCGAGACTGGCAGGCCCCCACGCCGCTAGTCATCTCCGGCCACAAAACTGGCCGATCTCCTCCGACGAAAGAGAAGACCACCACCGCCATGGCTTCCTCACGGTGCAGGACACCCCGGAGCAGTGCCAGCCACCAACGTCGAGGGCGTCAAAGATCAGAGCCCAATCAGATCTGAGATCCGATCGGGACTGCCCGATCCACGCCGCCATCCGCCGCCCGAAGACCACCAAAGCTTCCAGGTTGTCCGTCGCCTGTACCGCTGCCGCTGATGGCCGGAGCGGGCGCCGCCGCTGCGCCTCCATGGCGGCTGAGGAACTCCGCCGCCGCCGCCACGCCACACGGTCTTCACCCGGCGACGCCACCGGCGGCGGCGGCGGTGGGGACGCGAACGGGGGAGTGGACTAGAGCGCTGAGGGAGAGGGCACCCCGGTGCGGCGCGGTGCGCCGCCGCACGGGGGTGGAGAGGTACGGGTGGAGAGGTTCACTGAATTCGATCAATGTGAACCAACTTGTTGTCTTCTAGAGGAATGCAGGATGGTAATCAACGATTCTAAAGTTTGTGGAACAGAAAGAGCGAGGGTGAAAAGCTCAGCACTCAGCTCAAGGTAGGCTATTCCTTCTCGTCAATGGTTCCGAAACAAATTCAGGTTTTTTTACAACCCCAAATAATGTTTGGTTGGTAAGCAGATGTTTGGCAAGAACATTGTGTATATGAATTACCATATCACGTTTCTGATGATCGATGCATGTGTGACCTCGAATCACGGAAAAGGTAAAAAATGAAAAGCACAAGAGTGGAGCGCCTGTGGCCGATTCACCATGTCTGTAGGTGATGCAAAGCTTTGGCAGAATCAGGAATGGCGCCTCATGTGCGAAAGAGGCAGCATGGTGCACGTACCACACTGCATATGGATCCACTCCGATAAAGAAGGCCACGTAGCTGCAACGTAAGTGCAACTTTGCCACAAGATAAGCCTTTTTTCCTTCCTGATAAAAGAGGTTTGTTCCATTCTGCTAAAAATAAGTTATCTCCCAATCAACTAGTTCAGTCACATCGCATAATAGGGGAACAGTACAAAGAAACCTGGTGGGGTTGGTTGTAACCAAGTTACCCACGAACCATTGTTTCAGCTTTAGGTCGATAGTTACGGGTTATAGGGTGCTCATGGGCTAAGCTGCCTAAGCATTTTTCGGACATTGAAACCAAGCCAAGATGACTGCTTGTTGCCATACGTTATAAGGAGTAATGATTAGGATCAGAACCTGGAGAGTTGAGCAGTCAAGACTCTGCACAAACTTTCTGCCTTTAGGTGATCAGCGACCCCAAATTTGCTGCAAGAATGGGACCTTTGTGCTTGGTTCGAAGTTTGGAGAAGCGGCAAAGTACACCTCGAGCTCTGGGAGCTCTTATAGGGCCCTCCTTTCCTTCTGCAGGGTAACAGAAAAAAAATTAGGCTCCCACCAAGAAATGTCCCACATATAGTTAAAGCATCCTGCAGCTTGTTAGATTACTGTACAGGAACTACTAGTCTACCATAAGCTAATCGTTTAGGGTTTATACTGTCACCTCTCATGGTTTCGGGGATGGTTATGTCACGGCATGTCACTATGTCGGTAAGAGGTGGGTATGAATTTTTGCAGGGGTGGTGCACTGTTTCTATAATGTTTCGAGGTACCTAAGAATGTGTAGTGGGCAAGCACGAATCTTTTGCAAGTTCCAACAACCAGCAACCACGTTACACTGCTATAGAAATAGTCATGTCTTTAGACCTGCAATTCAGGGGATTAACTGTTCCAGTTGTTAACTTTGTACGGCGATATTTTCATATAGGAGTAGATGTTTGTTCATTGTATGGTGTTAGTAGGAGTGTTAGGCACTTGATACAACACCTAACCTAGTTGACATCCCTATCTAAGCAGCTCTCTCTCACCTGCAAAAGAACACAAGACTAGAGTGTGGCATACGGTGTTAGGTTAGATTAAATAATGCCTTGGATTAGTACTGGGGAACATGTCATTCCTGTGAGAACTTTAAGCAATTTGTGGAACCATGCTTAGTGCTCTAGCTGGTGCCAGGGGTACTAGCAGATATAAATAAAGGTTCAGAAGCATGTCATAAAATACTTTAACATGTAGCAAATGACAATTTGACTATAATTTGTGAACAGAAATGTGTAAATTTTATCGGGCAACAAATACCTCTTGTTTGCCGAAATTTGAGGTCTGTCCAGGTTCTTTTGCCTAATGGTTTCTTCAGAGGCAAGTTATCACCCTTGATGTTGAAGATCTGCATCTCAAAAAAACAAGGAGTGAGTAACTTACAAAGAAAAGGAGTGTTTTAGCCTAGGTTAGAATGAACGTACTGATCAAGTTAGACACCTAAAACAAGCCCACCTTAGGACAAGTAGAACCCTATAACTAGATAAGACATACATTATTAAGGCACCACGAAGGCCTCGATGAGCGCTAATGCACGCCCAGAGCTGCACGCCCCTTAATCAATAATTACACCAGAGAGACAAAGTTGACATTGGATCAAAGGAAAGGAACTTATAGAAGCGCAGGAGAGATACAGACAGACAAGGACATAGACAACATCTAGCCGCGCACGCGCAGTTTGGACAGGAAACTTAAACAAGGGGCCTGATCTCTTGCCACTGATGTCACCCTCACACTTCCATAGGTTGACATGGAGATGAAATAAACAAATGGCAGGTTGCTCCATGTTTTGAGGGCATGCGCCATCCCCTCCGAATTTAAAAATCACAAGCTTGGACGTGAATCGGTCAAAGCTAAGCATCCTTGTACTATCTATCTTGGAAGCAAATCCACGCCACAGAAACTTTGTTTACTTAATGTTGCTGCTCCTTAAGCGCTGCTCCTTGTGAGTCAATCTGTACTGGATTCCTCCTAACTATCAATGAAAATCAGCAATCTACTGCTTTTTTTGTAGAAAAAAAACTTTGTTTACTTCAACGTGTCTTGTTGAAGTCTGCTTCCTTCCAGCTTCAACATAGAATGTGGCCTTTAAATCTGAACACCCCTTGCTCGAAAGAATAGGAAGTTCCTCGCCATCCCAGGCGCCATGCAGTCTGCAAGTCACTATCATTGGTGAAAGTGTGCACCTTGTTGGCCTAACACTTAATGGCTACCTTGTAACGTTATACGTACATCCACCAGGCAAATAGGTCAAGTCACAGAAAGAGGAGAAGCATGCAAAGGAAGGAACAAGTAAAATAACCTAATCACCTAATGCACTGCGGCCACAAATAGAGCAATAATAGAGAATGACAGTAACTATGCACTACAGTACTGCATCACGTATAGCCGTGACAGAGGGGATTGGATGCAAACAAAAGGCAGATCATAGGGGGAAGGTAGGTTCCTCAAAAGGAGTATAAGCCAATTTATAAACCTCTTCCGCTACAGGCATTCGGCTTTAAAGCTTGAACAAGCTCCTTCCACTTCGTTCCTAAAACACAACCACCATCTCTGCCAAAACCAAACCACACCAAAAACACAAGGCCAGGCAACAGCAATGGCAAGACATGGCCCCCAAATCCATGACCAACCACTCCAAGAAGAGGATTATATAGACATGGAGCTGAGCTCACCTGCAACTGCAGAGGTGGTCACCAATACAGCAAGCTTGCTCTGCTACACCACAGCCATGGCAGCCTCCCCCCCAAACTCAAGGGAGTTTGAGTTCCACATGTCAGCTCCGGTTGACCACTGGGAACCCATGGCATCACCAGCAGATGAGCTCTTCTACAAGGGCAAGCTGCTGCCCCTCCACCTTCCACCACGCATCCAGATGGTCGAAAGGCTCCTCGAGATTGCAGCTGACAAGGGCCTCCTCTCCGCGAGCACTGCCCCGACGACACCATACCAGTCATGCAGTGTTTCACCAGCAAATTCATGTTATGCCAGTGGTGAGCTCAATGCAGAGCAGTACTTCGACGAGTGCACCTCCGCCACCATTGCTGCTGCGGAGGTACAAGCAGCCTGCGATAAAAAGCCATGGTCCAAGAAGCTCAAGTTCATCAAGAGTCTCAACCTTGGCCTCAAGCTCAAGGCATCAAAGGCTTACCTCAAGACAATATTTGTCACTAAAGCAGGGGATCCAGATGACAAGGGTGGTGCACCAAGAGCAAATGAGTACCCCACTGCCCAGGTCAAGAGTTGGAGGAAGAACCCATTTGTCCAGATCAGAAGCAACAGGTACACAGCCTCGCCCATCAGCCACAGCTCCCCACTGGCAGGGAAGCTTAAAGAAGATGAGTTCGGCCATAGGAGGTCGTTCTCCAGCGTCATTATCCGATATTCATCATCAAACAAGACGTCATCTGCCTCATCATCGTCATGCTCTTCGTCAAATTCATCATCCTCCATCCCAAGCTCAAATGACTCTGGTTTGGGGCCAGTGCTGAGGAGGAGCAGCAGTGCAAGCTCAGAGATGGATAATCCAATCCAGAGCGCAATAGCATACTGCAAGAAGTCGCAGCAGCTAGCCTCGGTGAGGAAGAGTGCAAGCGACGCAGGCTTCCGGTTCATGTCATCATCGGCGTCAAAGATAGCTGCAGAATCTGAAGATGCAGAAGACATTCTCGAGATATGCAGGCGACGGTAGTATAGACGTATAAATCTTCAATACCCTGCTAATTCTGTAAACTTTTGATCGTGTGCTTTCTGCAGACATGTTATTCCCTTATAAACAAAGATATGTAAGTAACTTCTGTCTATGAACAAGCAGTTATGTTCCAAATAGTATTTTAGCGCTTGGCATGGTTGTGGAAGTATCAAAGTGCAGACAGAATCTCATCAACAAACTAAATTTAGGCAAACTTTTCGCTGATCAATCAGTATCCTTATACAGATGCACATGTGGCCAAAAAGAGAGGTAACAGAAACAAGCTCTTAACTCTTAAGTAACAGGCAATGAGCCATAGTTAACATAAGACAGCCAATTATTTTTTGGGTAAAGCTGGCATTTTGTCGTATGCTTAGTTCACAACAAGAAACATACTTTCAGAAATGTTGTATTTCAAATGTGTGTCTATGGTGTAACATCGGTAAGGAACTAAACGAATTTTGTACAAGTTATTGAAGAGACTTTCTGAGATGGTAAGACGACGAACCTTAAATTATGCAACCTGACTGCAGCTTGAAAATTAAATTACGACAAAGACCACACCTATGCAAGTGGTAATGGCATACAAGTAACTCAAAGGAGTCCAATTTATGTATTAAAGAAAATCTTTCTGGCAAGTTGCACCTTGATATTATCAAATAATCTTCATCTTCAGTTTTACTCTTCTGAACAGAGATCCTTATGTATTTAGGGATTCTCATGGCTCTACGTTAACAAAGAAACATTTCCAGATGCTATATCAGGGACCTCGTTTAGGAAATACACAGCGCTGTTGGCCAGCACTTAAAACAGACAAGGTGAGATACCTTTCTTGCTGTCACAAACAAAAAGTAGTAGTGCAATAAAAATGAGTAAAACAGGAGAATAAAATCAATAAATGCAAAGGGTAAATCACACATCTTTAAAGCTATGAACCCTATGAAAACAATAAAATGAATGAAAAAAGGAAAAGAAATGTAAAGTGTGAAAACAGAGGAGGCAACATCTCCTGGTACGCGTTGGAAGACACGTTGACACATGAAAATAAATATACAAAAAAGCTGATTTCTATGGTTCCACCCAATAGATAAGGACCTGATGCGCTTGCCCAGTTTTTAAAGAGTTTTTTGCCCACTGATTCTTTCTATCCTGAAAATACATCATGTCACTGAGATAACAGACGATGAAAACGTTTCAATCGTTGAGCCAAAAACATAATATAACGAGAGATGTTTTTTAAGAATCAACAGGCGGTAAGCTACACACCTGAACTATATAACACAAGGAATGAACTTAGCCCCCATTGGAAACAACAACAACAAAGCCTTTTTTCCCAAACAAGTTGGGGTAGGCAAACTACAATAAAATCAGATATAATATATCAGCATATGCACGTAATGGTTGTCGGGAAAAGAACACTCGTTATAAGAATGACAGAATCTATCAGAAATCAATACAAAAGAATACCACCCAAGGGACCATTGTGTCGCTTAGCTTCAAAATGAACATGGATGATGACCAAGAGATGGTCATGTGAAGACAAATATACCTTAAATTAAGAAGGCATGTCAAGAAAAAGCAGGGCAAGATTGAAGCGAAAGGTAAGCAGGCTTAACCAACACACTAATGATGTTGAGCACTGTTACAACTTACAATTAACGAGCATGTAATAGGGCCCACAGTTAGCGAAATGTTTGCATTGTTTATCAGGTGTGTGTAGTTTGCATGCCATATGCTGCATATTTACGCTTTACTACTCTGCAAGGATTTATTGTATTCTTGGATGACAAAACCATTCTTGGATTGTCCTGCTAGCTTGGGTTACCAGCTTCCTAATCAGTGAGTAAAGTAATGATAGGTTATTCATGATGAACCTTCCTCTAAAAATTAAATACAAAAAACGAAAGACAAAAAGTGATGAATCTTGTCTCCTATCCAGCGATACGCCAAGCGTCAGCTTCACAACAATGATACCTTTGGGCTCATGTATTTGTATTCTTTCAAATGTCTAATAATGGCCATGCCAATGCAATGCACTAATGCAGGGGACAGGCAAGGATGCCACAGGGTGTCCACTTGTTTCCTAATGATTATAGAAGATAAATTTGTTTCCTCAGATAAACAATATCATTCTGTATTGAATAAACATCACTGCAGATCTTCTTGCTGGCAAGGTAAGTATGCTTCACTGTTACACTAGCAGTATTGCTAATATATCACATGATCAACAGAAGAATAGGAAGAACAGGGAATGATTTCTACTGGAAATCTTGGATATTGGATAGAAAATTGAAAGAGATCCAGGAATCAAGGAAGGCGAAGTTACAGTAAAAGATAGATAGTTACTTGATAAGTTGCTTTAACACATGCAATTGAAAAACAAGATATGTGTAGCAATAAAGCATCATCTTAAGAAGTTCATAAAAATATCAGCATCCACAAAACATGATGCCCAATTGTGTAAAGGAACAAGAACTATCAGACGAAGCGAGCTTACAAAAAGTTAGCTACATGTATAAGAATGTTAACCAAGGAACAGTTCAGATTTAAGAATGAGGCCCAGTAGCTTACTTGAGTTATGAAATATACTCTTGCAGTTGCATGACAGATTACAAGTAGATGGATACATACCAAATAACCAAAACTAGAAAACGGAATGGAAAGCAAAAGACGTTGCAACTCACTTGTAAATAGATAGATCACAGTGGGCTCTTCAACTGCAGGAGCCTTACACAAAGGGCATCCCATTTAGTTATGCATGGTTTGCCGTTACAGAAAGGAATTGCGGACAATCAAAGAACAATGTAAGCTAATGTATTTGTTAATGCGTGCATCTGGAATTTTCATGTACATTCCTGATTCCAGATATGAGGCTGAGATCACACACCCTGTCTCTTTACAAGGCATACACTTGATTAAGCATGTGCATTCTAAGTTCTAGAGATGAGGCTTAGTTCAAAACCCCCGTCCCTTTACAAGGCCCACACTTGATTAAGCATGTGCATTCTCAATTCCAGAAATGAGGATGAGTTCAAAAACCCCAGTCTCTTTACAAGGCATACACTTGATTAAGCTCAGTCTCTGAGATTTCAGTATTGTCAATCCAGGAGCTTGAGCCGCTTCTTCTTGACATCTTTTCTTTTTTTCTAATCTTCCTCATGCGCTTCGATTTCACCACATAGTATGTCATCGTGCCAAGAACACCAGCCATTGTAACACCACCTATCAAACTAACCAGTATTGCTGCCCACTGAAAGTGGCGGCCTAGCACAATATAGCATGAGGCAATGAAAGAAATGGTAGTGCAAACTGATGCCAGCCACATAAGCTTGTTGATCACCTCAACAACCTTTCGCTCAGACTTGGTTTCACCCCTGACAACTGTTATCTGAACCACGACCACCGCCAATGATGTGAAAAGCGCTATGGCATTAAAGATGAAGAATATCCTAAAGGAGGCAGTCTGGACAACTACCGCAACTCCATTGTTTTTATTTCCACCAGGTACAGTGAATATAGCTGCAAATGCAACCGTAGCAAAAAGCACAGCAACAACAGTTACAGAATTGGTTGCATTATTGATGCCTTCTCTGTGCAACTTTCTGAGTTCCTTAGCAATGCCATGCACATTTTTGTTTGTTTTCCTCGTCTGTTCAAGCTGTGTGTGAACATCTTTCTTTATCTCTGTTACCGTCTTCCGGAGTTCATCTCGAGGCTGATTCAACTCCCTAGATCTGAGAGCGCCATGTTGAGATAAGATACCCTTAATTTCAGAAGACTCCTCACACTGTGGCAACCCTTCAGCTATATCATAAGCAGTCTTGTGATCTCTATTCAGTGCATTGACATGGGTATCTGGTAGCCGCAAAAGAACAATAACTATCTGCAGTAAATAGAAAAAATAGTACATCCCATTAAATTTTTGTTAATGTATCATATGACAGTCAAGTGTAAAATATCAAATATGCCAAAGTGACAGTTTATGATATAAAAATGCCTTGTGTAAATTAAGAAGTTATGGTATAATTTTCGAAATATTTTCAGCGTACAATTAAAAAGTTAACCAAACTCTAGTCTAGCGAGCAAATTAGTACAGCTTTTACCAACTGGAGCCTAAGAAAGTACTTACATTTCATACCAGACAAGATCTTATCAACCTAGAGAAAAACTTATTTCTAACGCCTTTGCTTCTATGATATCCCTCACTAGAAGGTATAATATAATTCGTTTCTAATGCATTTGCTTGGATGATGTCCCTCACCAAACGTTATAATATAAGTAGCATAATGTTGTAACTTATCAGGATGTTTGTGGAAGATGAAATGGAAGTGTACCACTTAGTCTTGTTTCTTTAAATTGGAAGAAACATGCAAGTGGATTAGACATGAAAAAAGAAGTAAAAAGTAAAAATAGGGAAGAATATAAATACCTCTGCTCGTTTTTTTCTTGTTGCTACATGCAAGCCAGTGTTCCCGTTTTTGTCTGGCAGCATTACAATTGCTGGATCAGCATCAACAAGTGCTCTAAGAACATCACAGTTAGTTCCTTTTACAGCCATATGCAGTGCTGTTTGACCTTTCTTGTCATTTCGTCTTGCTAGCTGTGGATCTTTTTCAAGTAATGCTGTAACAATTTCTGTATGCCCATGTCGAGCAGCAAAATGTAGCGCATTTTTTCCGTTGTCTTTGGCCATTTCTCCCAATCCAAAATCATCTTGTTCTAGTAACAATTTGACAACTTCCGCGTGTCCCCTCGTAGCTGCTGATATAAGCGGGGTAGTATTTGCGGGGCCAAATGTTTTAGCAACCATCCTATCATAACGTAACATTTCCTGCACAACAGCTGACCCAAAAAGTACTAGTTAGGAAAAAAATGATTCCAATTTACCAATGGGAAACATAAGCCTACAATGAAGAATACAGAAGTCATAATATATTCATACAGTATCCTAACTCATCCTGGATATGAAGGAATTGCCGATTACACCAGTTTCACCATTACCATTATAAAATCAGTAAGTGATGACTGATGGTTGTATTGGAAGCTATCCAGGATATGCAGAACACATGGTGTTTGCAGCCACCACATAATGCATGCCAAATATCCAGATTGCACCAAACCTTTTCAAGTAATCCTATCCTCAAAAGTTCTTCCTATTTGGCACCCAGTTTACCTGAGTAGCGCAGTCTATGAAATGTAACGGTTTAATCTAAACAAACACACACTGAGCTCAGAGGCAAGCAAACAGATTTCTAACACCTAAGGGCATGTACAGTGCAGAGCCGCTTAGCTGGGCGCTTATGAATTTTTTTTTGACGATGTGGATTGTAGCGCCCGTGCTAGCGCCTGTCTCTCCATCGCTAATTCAAAAATCAGACGCTTAGCTAGTAAGGAAAACACAGCAGCTTGTACGCAAGCGCCCGACGCAAGAGTTTGCGTCGACGCAAACTTCTTTCCCGGTGTCCGATGGGAATCGAGCATAACTACCGGGAAAATTATCCTAGCGTCGGTGTTAGCGCCTCGCGCTGTACGTGCCCTAATATTCATTTGACAGAAGAAGAAAGCAATTGCAAAAATCTGCACAGACTAAAACATTGAACGGTCACATATGTAATATGTTCTGTATTTCGTATTCTAATTAACTGCATCCTACTTGATTGCAATATACTTTAAACAAATGTTTTCCCCCAACCAGCAGCCTATAAAGCTATGCCAAATTTTCGTGATTGTAACAAATCACGCGGTTCACAACTTTACTATAGTATATAGACTTTTGGATACATTTACAGATCCTGTACGAAGCGGAGTCAGTCGCTACAAAACCAGCAAGCAACAGACCGATCATTTCCAAGCCCAAGGCTCCATAATTTAACAGGGAGAGAGAACCACAATTCGCAGCAAAGAGTTGAAGACGGAACCTCACCATGATGCCCTTCTCTAGCCGCGACGTGCAGCGCGTCGTACCCGGACCTGTTCTTCGCGGCGACGCCCTCGGCATCGAGGTGCCGGAGCAGCTCCACGACCACCCGAGGTGGCCCCTCTCGGCCGCGGCGAGGAGCGGCGTCTCCCCGGCCTCGTTGGCCTCCGCGGCCACCGCGCGGCGCACCGCCTCCAGCTCCTCCCCTCCCCCGTCCCCCGTGGCCACGACGACGGCCGCCTCGTCCAGCGCGCGGCGCAGCGCCGCGGCGTCCCCGCCCGCGCCGCCACGTGCAGGTCGGTGTCGTTGTGCCGGCCCGTGACCTGCCGCACGTACCGGGCCCGCTTCCCGCTCAGCGACACCGACATCGCCTTCGCCGCCGTGCCGCTCGTGCCGGCGCCGCCGCCCTCTAGACAGCAAATACGGCCGAAATCAGTCAGTACAGCAGGCCGAATTCACCAATTCCGCTCCTCGGAAACCAGAAGGTGTCCCAATTCCGAAAATGGTCAGCAAAAGCAAGTCCAGAGCGAAGCTCACCTTCGTGGATCTCGAGCGACATGGCGAGAAGTGGAGCTGTGCCTGCGGCCGAGGTAGGGTTTTGGCGGGGAGCGCTTTAAGGCGAGCACGGCAGCCCTCGGCGGCTGGCGCGGAGGAAGGCGGGAGGAAGGAGAGGTGGAGGCGAGGAGGACGAGACGGCGACGACTCCTTTGGGAGCTTTTCGGCCAAAGGGGAGGTTTTGTTGGGGTTCGGGCGGGAGCGGAGGGGGAAAGCTAGGGATATGGGACCCACGGGCCAGCGAGCGCGGAATGGCGAGGACGCCGAGGAGTGGTACCGAGCGAAGCTGCCTGGCAGCTTCGCTCTGCTTGGAACGTCGACGTCGCAGAGATGAGTCCAACAGGAAGACGAGGCAGTGGAGAAGACTCGTGCGTCAGTGCGTCTTCTGCCGGAAACCATTGTTTTGGGCACGTTCCGATTCGGTTTCTACCGAATTTCTAATCGAGAGTGGTGAGCTGATGAGCGATGATTAATGGACCGCGGCCCGTTCAAAAAAAAAAAAATGGACCGCGGAGTCACTGACAAGTAAACTACAGTATTATTGTACTGTGGTAGTGACTTTGGCTTGTGTATCCACTCAGCTGGACTGGTATTTGCAAGAGGATGTCATGTTGGCTTGTTTGGGGGAGTTGTCCGGATTTGAGATGCTGACATAGTGACATGGAAGAAGATGGAAGAAGATGGACGAGAAGAACGACACACAACCAGCAGGTCAGTTTTGCTGAGACTGGCATAAAGCATGTGCTTTACTATGGAGACAAAAGAAACGAGTAATTCATGTTGTTGCCAAGTAAACAAGGACGAGTAATTAGGACATCTCCAACGGGCCACTCAAACTGACAGAGATGCCCGGGTGGCTGATCATCCTCTCGACCAGCTGATCATCGCCTTGGTAAGATATTGCCTCGCCAATTAGCTAATCAGACGCGAGCCCCTTCTTGGGCGGATTTCTCCTTTTGCTCCACAGCATACGGGTATTGCAACCGTTGTTGTTCCCTCCCAAGCGTAGGTTCTTACACGTTACTCACTCGTCCGCCACTGGAAACACCACTTCCCGTTCGACTTGCATGTGTTAAGCATGCCTATCCAACACGGTCCAGTGGCGCACCCCAAACGGATAGGGCCGCGGACATGTCCATTGTAGCCTATTTTGAATCCAAATTTGGGCTGGCTTTGGGGTCGAGCGGACACCGTCCACATCCGCCCTTGTCCTCACTGGGCCCTCCCGTCAGCGGCACGCACCCAAAACCCAACCCCGAGTCCACCCCTCCCTCTCCCACGATGTCGACGCCCGCGTCGTTCCTCGCCTCGTCCAGTTTCGACCCGCGTCGGTCGCTGCTGAACTCATCGCCGGCCTCCCGCATCTTCTTGTTGGTGTTGCTTGGACGCATCTGACGCCGCCGGAGAAACTAAGGCCCTGTTGCCATCCCCGCCTTCGCCACTCGTCTTCTTCTGCGGCGCCACCCTGTAGTCCATGCCGACGTTGGAGGAGGCGTGGTTTTGAAGTTGCCCTCGTGAATCATGACAGGACAGCTGCAAATCGCCCTATGCTAACTTTTGTTACCACTAACGACGGCGACGCCTGAGGACGTCGTTTACCTTCATATGGAGGAGTTGTTGTGGAGCCTTGCACCTTGTTCACCCTAGTTTGATTCGGGCAAAATCCTAGGTCCATTCGAGGGCGTCGTCGACGTGATTATCTCCTTAGAGACGTCATCTTGGATTCTTGTTCCTTTTGTTCGGGTTTGTGGTTCAGCACGAGGTGCGGTGGTGGATGATGTTGGTGTTGTGTCGTGGTGGGAATCACGCAGATGCCACGGGGTGGCTTATTCTGGGGCCGAACGGGTGCTTGTGGATTCGGGGAGGGATTGCGCGATGGAACCGCACACGAAGAACACACGAAGAACACGAAGAACAAGAACAAGAACCGCAAGAACACAGACATGCACAAACACACCACGATGTACCCTGCTCCGGGGCCCTCGTGAGGAGGTAAAACCCCTACTGCAGCACTAGCCTACTTGATGTATTCTCCTCTTTGTATACGGTGGGCTACAAGTGCTCCTCGAGCTGTTTGATCCAAGAATGGTGGGAAGCTCTAGGAAGAAGAAGGGGCAAGGGAGAAGAGCCTCTGGCTGCGCGCACCCGCGCGTCTCTCTCACTAGCTCTCCCCCTGGCGATCCTTATAAAAGGGAACCCAGGGGACAAGGAGCACTGTACAAACACTGTTGATGAGTTGACTTCTTTGTCTTCTAGCACTTGTCTCCGGCATCTCCGGGAGATGCCGTCCTTGCCTTTGTCTTTTAGCTGTTGTCCTCAGAATCTCCACGTCCTCTTCTTATCCTCTCCCGAAGATATTTCGGATAAGGATGTCCCGGCATCGGCGGAGATGATCCGGTTAGGGATGTCCCGTCGTCGGCTGAAGTAGACTCGGATGCAAACAGCCAGCCGAGGTAACGAAGACTCGGATTGGAGAGGTAGCTGCGGAAGTAGTTCCTGGGATCCAGCTGAAGGAGTGGTCCGATGGATAGAATACGCCAGGAACACACGAGCTAAGGCCTGGTCGAGTCAACGCTGGCCGGATCGACGTTTGGCCGAGGCATTGCTGCAGTCGCTGGCCAAATCCGAGCTACTGCGCAGGTGCTGGCATCCCGGCCCAGCCGACGTGCGCAGGGTCCAGCCGGGATGGGTGCAGCCGGGATGAGGTGTGGCCTGGCCGGGTCGAGGACGGCGTGGTCGTGAGGTCGACGGAGCTGGCCGGGGCGGAGATCGGGGATGCCGAGGTTGTGGCGAAGCCGGGGAGAGGCGACCAAGGGCATGGCCGGAGTAGGCCATGGCGAGGCGGTGCGGGAGGTTGAGGACGACGCCTCGATGCAGCTATCTCGGTTGACCGAGTCGAATAGATGTCGGCCCACCTGTATCCGGGTCACTGAGGAGATTTGGCCCACCGAGAATGAACCGAACTCCGAACTCGGTTATACCGAGTTAAAGAGGCCTCGGTCCTGCTTTTCCCGAATCTGGCCCGGGATGCTCTCCTCTTCTTTTCCTTTACCTTTACAAATACTCCTCGGATATTTACTCTGTTAACTCCACTAAGACACCAACTCTGGGGTATCCGGGGTTACATCCCCGACATGTTGCTTCCTATTTCTCCATTCTTTTGACGATACTCTGCTAAGGAGGGCCACTTGGTCTCTTATTTGATCAAGTGGTGGATTGTTTGATGTCCCATCTGAAGTCGGGTTAGCGAGTCAAGGCGACCAGATGACCAACGACCAAGTGTGTTGCCTTGCATGGTTAGATGAAGATGAAAGCTGCGGACTCCCTCCTTTTTTTTTGCGAAAGATCTCTGATGCCGTTGATCTCTCGTTTTCTATTTCTTTTTTTTCGCTTTGGTTGGTTTGTACTCACCGTGGCCTTGTATTTTGCCGATTCGCCAGTTCTCTTAATGAACGAAAAGTAGCGCTGCTACATTTTGTGAGAAAAAAAGAAAACGAAATAAATGAACAATAGTGGTCTTGATAGAAACGGAACCAAACCATCCGTTGCTTGTGTGTTCTTTGGGCCGGACTGAAACGTCTGCGAGACAGAAGAGAAAACAGCCCATACAATTAAGTCCGACGTTAAACGGTAGCAGCTGTTCTTTACCGAGCGCGCCTCCTTAAATACCAAAATCAACATGTTCACTGAATCAACGTCCCACAACATGGCGCCTCCTCAGTCTGACGAGAAACTCGGCGACCATCCAGCAATGGCTGACATCACGCCTCCTCTGCCCGTCGAGCAGCTCGGCAATGAGCAGGCCATGAACGACACTGCCCCTCCTCAATTACCAAACGAGCAATCCGGGAACGAGCTGACGCCCATGCAGGGAACTGCGCTTATGCCGTACGCAGCTGTGGATTCCTCGCTGCGCGCCATGGCCGGTAAGGCTGAGGGTTTCGGCCGGCACGCCATCGGCGGCCTCCACGGCGACGTCTACCACGTCACCAACCTCCATGGTACGCGCGTTCTCTCCGTCAGTTCTCTGCATTAGATTCGTAGTACTGACTACAGAAGTTGAACGATGTCTTCAGATGACGGTCCCGGCTCGCTCCGGGATGGGTGCCGTCGGCGGGAACCTCTGTGGATCGTCTTCGACGTGTCCGGCACCATCCGCCTCTCGTCGGGGCTACGCGTGTCCTCCTACAAGACCCTCGACGGGCGCGGGCAGCACATCGTCCTCTCCGGCAAGGGCCTGCTGTTGCGGGAGTGCGAGCACGTGATCCTCTGCAACCTGGAGGTGGAGGGCGGGCGCGGGCACGACGCCGACGCCGTCCAGATCAAGCCCGGGTCGAGGCACGTGTGGGTGGACCGGTGCGGCCTGCGCGACTTCGCCGACGGCCTCCTGGACGTCACCTGCGGCAGCACGGACGTGACGGTGTCGCGGTGCCGCTTCTGGGCGCACGACAAGGCCGTGCTCATCGGCGCCAGCAGCGGCCACGTCGGGGACCGGCGCATCCGGGTGACCATCCACCACTGCTTCTTCGACGGCACGCGGCAGAGGCAGCCCCGCGTCAGGTTCGGCAAGGTGCACCTCTACAACAACTACACCAGGAACTGGGGCATCTACGCCGTCTGCGCCAGTGTTGAATCACAGGTATATATAGTAGGTGTCGTATCGTAGGTCACTACGCTTGAAGTTTGTTACTCGACTATAACTGATCTTCGTGGTTTTTCTGCAGATAATCTCCCAGTGCAACATTTACGAGGCAGGGGACAAGAAGAAAGTGTTCATGCACATGAAAGAACAGGTCGTTTGTTACACAGACATGTCAATGGTATTTTTTCTGTTGAATGTTCTGAACTGATTTGTTACTGAAAAATACTCTGCGTTTGTGACTGATACAGGCGGCAGACAAAGACCAGAGTTCAAGTGGGCGCATTCGGTCTGAAGGCGACATGTTCCTGAACGGTGGGCTGGAGTGCACTGGAAATGATTCAGAAAATTCAGAAGATAACCCGTGGGACTTCGAGGTCCGGGATTGCTACCAGCCATGTTCCGTCCAGCCGGCGTCAATGGCGCTCAAGGAGCTCCTGGAGTGCCGCACCGGCTGGCAGCCGGTTCCATTGCCGGAAGACGTTTAGTTAACAAGAACACCTGCTGCTGGCCTGCTGCTGGCCTGCTGCTACTACAGTGACATCTGAACCAATGTGAAATTTTAGAGTACGTGGTCCAAATAAATTTACTTGAATAAACCGAATCCACGGTAGTAACAATGATGCTTCATAGTAACATTATATCTGACAGATATAATCAATAACGTGAACGATGTACGAATTCTGAAGTCAATGCAATATTATTCGTGAGTCTCGTGACCGAGTCTATGGATTATGATACTATGCTTATAGCCTTATACTATTGTAATTAGACTATTAGAGTGGCATGGCGGATAAACCGGGAATAAATCAACTGATTGTGCTACTTGATTTGGACCGATTGTTTTTTTGAGATTTGGACCGATTGTGCACACAGAGATTTTGCATGCGCGTTGTTTTTCACAGTTGGCGGAGTTAAGCTTGGCAAGTCGCGAGAACTTGTCTGTGACAAGATGGTTAAGAGGATAGTTGTACCCCCAACCCATCAGAGTTCAAACCTCAGGTTTGACACTGGTATTTCTCATTTAAGCGAAATATTCTTCAGTGGGAGGCGACGTTCCCGTCGACAGCGAGACGCCTGTGGTGAATTCGTCAATCTCAAGACTCGATCCGCCGGTTCAGTATTTCGGAGGTGCTCATAGGGGTAGAGTGTGCGTGTGTGCGTTCATAGGGGTGAGTGTGTGCACGCGTATGTGAGCGTTTGCGGTTGTACTGTGTTTCGCAAAAAAAAAATTGGCAAGTCGCAGTGGTAAAGCTCCCCTGTGAAGGAATCAGTTCTACCTTTGTGCACATAGGCTCGTACAACACCGTTGGCTAGCTTTCTTCGAACAGGGGATCGATTTGTCTGTTCAAGGCGCAGTATATATGCATGTACAGGCATGCATCATATCAGTCAAGTTCACAAGTTCTAAAGGAGCTCTGAAGACGTAGACATGGTACGTTCAGGAGCATCATACTCCGGTGATTTTATACTCTTGTGACCCAGGTCTAAAACCCTGCAAGTGTCCTCTTTTTTTTAGGAACAGTACACTTACAGCGACGATGTCAAATATGAAGAGGTATGTTCATATTAACGGAGCGCTCTGAACTTCTGAAGTGAACACGGTTGCCTTATCATTTTTTTTTTACCTTTTCTAAATTCTAACTCTCTAACTATGTGTCTAACTGTCTACAGGAGTTTATTGTGAACTCTCGGGGAAACAATCTGTTCACTTGCGGATGGACACCACGCAATTTAGAGCCAAAGACTTTGATCTTCATTTGCCATGGTACGTACTAGTATGTTATTAGTACACTGCCCGCTGTCTCTGCTCAATCGATTCACAACTAAAAGAGCAACATATTGCTGTTATTTTCTCCTTGCCAGGAATTGCAGCAGAGTGCAGCGTATCGATGAGAGGTATGAACACCATCATTAGCTTCACTTAACCGTCTGAGCAGATATTCGATACTGACAAGCTGCACCAAAACGATGATCAGATACGGCCCGTCGGCTGGTGCACGCCGGGTACGCCGTCTACGCGATAGATCACGAGGGACACGGCAGGTCATCTGGCCTGAAATGCTACATACCAAAGTTCAGCGACGTCGTCGCCGACTGCTCCATCTATTTCACGCGACTGCTCCATCTATTTCACGAGTGTATGCGGTATGGACGGCTCACTGAAGTAATACCTACCGGCTACACAGACTGAGAACACCAATCGAAGTCTGAACTTCTGGGCGTTTGGTTTCAGAGAAGCCGGAGAACAGGGAGAAGAAGCGGTTCCTGTACGGGGTCTCCATGGGCGGGAGCGTGGCGCTTCTCCTCCACAGGAAGGACCTCGCCTACTGGGACGGTGCCGTTCTGCTTGCTCCTATGTGCAAGGTCCTAATTTTTCCTGTAGCCTGCAGTACTATTTGACCTCTCTATGTACACGACGGAGTTTCACGGTCTGCATGGTAGTTCCCAAAATTGTTATATTGTTTTTTTTAGAACACAGACCGAAAGGCCCGGCGATAAATTAATAACGCCAGACGGCGAGTAAGATACACAGTGCTGAACCCAGCATACAACACAACCCCGCACACACATAAGCAAAAGAAACTACTAGGCAATTACAGATGAACCCCAAAGAATACCGCCACCGTCCACACAGGTAGACAGGCTCCACAAGGAGGCCTCAAAGGGACGCCGAGGAGCCACGCTCAACAAGGGGGCCACAAAGCGACGCACCGTGGAGATAAGGTGAGCGCCAACGAGCACCGCCACTGATCACAGAAGCTGCAGACACGTAATCACCGAAGATCACCGCCACCGTCCACATAGGTAGACAGGCTCACCAAACCCCTCAACGGGCCGCCGAGGAGACTAGGGCGAAAAACATCGCCACTGACCACAAAGCTGCAGCCAGGCTCAACAAGGGGCCACAGAGAGACGCCGGTGAGAAAAGGTGAGCGCCGACGAACACCGCCACTGACCACAGCAGCTGCAGACAGGCACCAGGTACCTCCAAACAAGAAACGCCGATGTGCAAAGGGAGTTGTAGACCTTGCCGGAGAGAGCTCGGCGAGAGGTTGCCACGGCAGCCAACACCTCCCAACCTCCGGGAAGCAACCAACCGTGTGCTCCAAAGCGGTATCTTCAAGAAGAGCACGACGCCAAAGCGCCGCCACCGCCCGATCCGAGGATCTCAGGTTTTCACCCGGAACACGTGACGAGGACCGAGATAGTCGCAACGGCGCCTTCAGGAAGGGCACGGCATCCATGGACGTCGCCGCCGCGGTCCGGAAGGATCCCGGACAAAGGTTTCCCTTCGACATGACTCAGAGCCTCCCACCCAGGGCTTGGAGCGTCGCCAAGGACGACAACCGCACCACTGTCACGAGTAGTCGCAAGTCAAACACCACGCCGCCCGCACGGCCGTGGTCATCGACCAGCACCAGAACCGCCGGCACGCCCGTCAATCGACACGGTTCCCACCGTCCAGGGTCGCCACCCCGGCGTCCAAACTCCTCACAGCACCGCTGAACAGAGAGGCGAGAACCACCACCGAGGCAGGCACACCCAGCACCTGACCGAGGCAGACGACATCACGAACTTCCGCTTCCACACCACCACGCCGGACCCACGGGCCCGTCCCGCAAGAACAGCGAGCATTAGCCCCCATGGCTGCTGCCATCGCCAGATCTGGGGGATGCAAGGGACTGGTCACAAACCTGTTAAGGGAGAAGGATACGCACCGAGACGACGGCCAGCAGCCACCTCGGCTACCGGAAACCGCCGGATCGGAGCAGATGGGCTCGCCAGGGCCCGGGGCCCCTGCCCCGGCCCAAGACCACGAGAGGGCCAGAGCTCCCGCCGGCGACCGCACAGCCCAAGCATCCGCGTCGAGTCCCTCCCGCAGGGGCAGCAGGCAGCGCCGCCGCCGGACGAAGATCCGCCGCCAAGGTCGCGTCGAGGAAGCTGCGCTTGAGGGAATCCCGTGCTCCGCTTGACAGCCGCGCGCGAGGAGGGGGCCTCGCCGCCGCCGTCAACCGCACGGGCGCAGCCCGACGGCGACCACCGGCAGCGGCGAGGGAGGAGGAAGGATGGGGAGAGAAGGTTTGGCTAGGGTTAGGTTCGCCTCCGGAGTCGCCCATGAGAGCGACCCGGGAGGCAGGGAGGGAGAGGAAAAAAATTGTATATGTAGAACTCGAAGTCCAAATTGTTATATTGTCTGTCAGATTTCTGATGACATGAAGCCCCATCCGGCCGTGGTCAGCGTTCTGAAGATGGTGTGCGCGGTGGCGCCTAGTTGGAGGATCATACCCACCCGGACATCCTTGACAAAGTTTGCAAAGATCCAGAGATGAGGAAACAGGTACTGCCATATACAAATTGTTTTGTTCATTACACGGTTGAAAGAAAAACAGTCGCTGAACTTTTCTACCTGTGTGGGGTATTTGCGTGTAGGTTCGCTCTAATCCTTATACTAGTAAAATTTACGCGGCGACACGCCGCGCCCGTGTGGTGACACAACATAAATAAATTGAAGTTAAAAGTACGAAATTACTGTACAGAAGACCTAACTTTCAGATTTATCACGACCGGACAAAAGAGACGTGAGCATACAAATTGGCCAGGATATCATCTTCCATACAAAACCAATCTTTGAGGATTTAATAAATCAAAAACCATAAGAAAAAGGCTACTGATATCGTGATTCATGGGCCATGAGTGTTAATGGAAATAAGCTGGGTGTCAAAAACAACGCTATCTATTCCAAAAAGTACTTAGATTGAAAAGAAAACTTTGTTTCTAACATGAATTAAAGGATCTAAAAAATGGAACTGCAGATTCAAAGAAGAAGAAAAGGTATGACAATTCTTGCACACTTACCTGCTCATACAAAAAATCCTTAGCTGACTCAGAGCTTTGATTAAAGATATTGTGCCAAGATGTCCTAAAGATTTTAATCTGCCAAAACCATAAATTTGTTTTTGATTCAACTCTGCATACCAAAAAATAGTGTGCACTACAATAATTTTGTACCTTGCGAGCTGTTTGATCTTGCCCTTTCGTGTCTCGCCTTGAGATCCTGATGATCCATGGAGCAATCCTGCTGCCAGCCTTCTTGCTGATTGATCTGACGAACAAATCCCAGACAAAATACTGATTCAAACTTAGATGTAAAAAAGATAAATCGAATGAACAAAAAGTCTCGCCTTGAGATACTGATGATCCATGGAGTAATCCTGCTTCCAGCCTTCTTGCTGATTGATCTGACGAACAAATCCCAGACAAAATACTGATTCAAACTTAGATGTAAAAAAGAGAAATCGAATGAACAAAAAAAATAGCAGGCCAGAGGCACCTAACGTTGTTTCCAGGAGGTACAGAGCCCGCCGGAGAAGGAGGCGAGAAGGTTGAGGTTGGCCTGCGCTATGGGGAGGTAGTTACCGACGCGGGCCACCGACGCCTTGCCCGACGTGGTCGGCGCCGGCAGCATCATCTCCTGCGCATGCGGCAGCGGCGCGAAGCTGTAGAGCTGGTGGTGGTAGCTGAAATCCCTCGCTGGCAGTGCTCAGAACCTCGGCGCGGGACCCCTCATCGACACGGCCACGGAGGAGGCCTCGAGGGAGCTATCCTCGTCGTTGTCGGCGCCACAGACCGCTTGCCAACGATGAATAGCGCGGCGTGCGGGAGGTGCATGTGGTGGGGGACACGGCGTCGGGCTGGGATGGAGCGGAGGAGGGGCGACGGGGAGAGAGAGAAGGAGGCCCAAGGTCGGGGCGGGACGGCGGCGGGAGCGGGCTAGGCAGCGGCGGCAGCGTCGAGCCGGAGGTGGCCGACTCGGGGGGAATGAGGTCGATTTCGGTTCTAGGGTTAGCACATGTGTTTTATACCGGAGGATCGATTTACAATTTTTAGAAAACTCGGGGACTTTTTTTTGCAAAAAAACGTAGGGTTCGCGCGTGTGTTTTATATCGAAGGACCGATTCACAATTTTTGAAAAACGCGGGGGCTTTTCTGCAAAAAGACATGTGGACCGCCGGATTTACATCGAACGGCGCGGAGAAGGTCGCGCACTGTAGATTTGCACTGTAGAAGCGCATCTACACTGCAAGGTGACGTGGCCGGCGGCACGCCGCGTCCGTTGTATAGATATGTGACGTAGTTTTGTAGAGTGAGTTATTAATTGAGATTGTAGGAATATAATTCGATTCACGAAAACTTCGTACATGAGAAGCAGGTAACAAAATGTCATTCTGGGCTAGATCTAAAAGACAAATTTCTGGATCCAAATACCCGGATTCAAAATTTTGAAATTTGTCAGAATTTTTGTTTTTTTGCACAACCTAACATACAACGAATTTGAAGATTAGAGAGAAATACGTATGTATCCGTCAAAATAAAAAGGTTAAAACATGAAAATTGTTTGGAAGGGTGATATCCATCTACTCGTGAAAGAAAAATTCAAACGGATGACTGAGTGCGACGAATTTGACAAAATTCGTCAAATGTTTTTGCGAATTTGGATCCAAAATTAAGAAGCTAGAGTCGACCAAACTCGAAACCAATCACGGGAATGGAACCTACTCGTCGACGCGCATATATTTCATGTATATATTATCATGAAAAGGAGGGCCGTCGAATCTGGATCGGACGGCGCGGAAAAGGACGCGCACCGTAGAAATGTACACGGCGCGGAGACGCTGAAGTACTGTAGAAGCACGGTATGCGCGGTATTGTAGATGCATCTACACTTCTACTGTGCGACGGGTGAGCCGTCGGATCAGCGATCAGCGGCGCGGAGCCAGACGGGCACTGTAGATCAGACGGTACTATAGATGGAGATGCACTTCTACATTCAAGGAAGACGTGGCCACCTTCAGCGGAGGCTGAAACCCTGGTCTTTTATATATGTAGGATTTACAGGGGAAAGATCCCACTCAGACTTGTCACGAACTCCTCATGGTGAGCCTAGAGATTGAGAAGAACTTGCATCAGGTAATAATCCCTAGTCTCATAACTCTTTACACTGCATGTAAATGAAAATGCGTCAATGCATGCATCCAAGAAGAGAGGCTGCTGATGCTTTCAGTTGGCAGGAGACGACATCGTGACGGATCCTTCCGTGAGCAAGCTACTGTTCGAGGAAGCGTCCAGCGGGGACAAGGCCTTCGAGCTCTACCCTGGGATGTGGCACGCTCTCTCCGCAGAACTCCCTCCCGAAGCGGAGCGCGTCTACTCTGACATCATCTCTTGGCTGAACCAGAGGGCGAATCGTGCTGCTTATGAAGCTAATGCTTCAGAAATATTGGCACAGCGAGAGCCTGAAAAGATGCTAATTATGCCATGGAAAGTATGTTTGAGTCTCGTTTCATGCCTATGTGGGCAGGGCATGAAGGGTCCAGAATTCATGTGTTATTTCTAGGGTAAATTTGTGTCAATGGAAACAAGGTATTTACGTGTGATCATCGATTTATTTCCGAGCCAATCTTGACCACCAAAACATTTCTAGACATTATTTTTTTATTGATATTTACTTTATTCCCAACTTCTACAACAAAATATTATTTTAAGCAATTTGAGTACTATTTCTATACACCACTTCTTACTCCTCCTAGGTTCAACATTCTTTCGTATCGAAAAAAAGCCTAGAATTAAGACTCTTTTCCGACTTATTTATCGGGCACAGTGGCGTTTTAGGCGAGTAGAAGTTGGTTTCGTTAGCTTCGACATTCTTAAGTTATTAAAATGGAGCGACTAATTCTCAGTATACTGAGAATTAACTTAATGCTCAATCAGACGATATCACCCATTTTTAATTTTAACTCATGTGCAACCCATTTGTAAGTAGAAAATCTTAATTGCGATATCACCCAATTTTAATTTTAACTCATGTGCAACTCATCTGTAAGTAGAAAATCTTAATTGCAAACCTATGTTCAACCCATATGCAGTTGTAAAAATTTCGGTTGCAGGCTTGCAGCTCTTGTGCAACCTACCTAAGAAAACCTCAATTGTAACTCATGTGCAACCGTGAAATTGCAACTCATATACAACCCACCTGCAATTGGGAAACTTTCAGTTGCAACCTATGTGTAAGTCACGAAATATCTTTGTTGCAACTCATGTGTACAATTCACAGCCTGCACGAATCATGATGCAAATCTAACGGTACTAGAGTTGAATGAGTTCTAATTAAATTCTCGTTCCAAATGAGAATTATCACAATGTCGCTTTTTCTGGTAAGTAGAAATCAGCCAGGAGACAAAACAAAGTGCTTGTTACAGTATATTTTATGCACGGATCCTAAAACATGTTCGTGCAGTTCACTCAAAAACACGGCTCGATGCTGTTGATGCTATGCTTTATTCTAAACAAGGTCAACGTTAAGATTGTAAAGTACTCCTACCTTGTTACGATCTTACGATTCGCGAATCGCTTTGACTTTCTCTAGTCTTCTGGATAAGCTCTGCAGTTGTTGATAAAAGAGCACGTTGGTCAAACTGCGAATCATACTACTAGTACCTGTCGTTCCATCGTCTCCGCTGCGTATACAATTTTTCATCTTCTCTCTCCGGTTCAGAGTTTTGACTCATTCCTAGACGAGGCACCCCATCTTCCCAGCACGATATTTCCTGCGAAGGCAGCAAGATTAGAAAAGTTGCGCTCTCTTAGTGCTGAAGCATGATGTGTGTGTTTCTTCTCTGAACCCCGAAGACAATTATTCGTCTCGATCAGTTGGTGATGAATTGTGTCCAGACAGGAACGGGAGTATATATACTCGGCACCCATGGTTTTTTATCTTCAGAGGTGTGCTTGCTTGGAGACTTAGATTGTTCGGCAAATTCATAAGCGGCATTTCGAAGACTTTTCCAATGGTAAATTGAGAAACAGCCTGCTCTTCTTTCTTCATTCAGATTGCTTTTTCCCTCGTTAATCTCAGCGCTAAGTTTTTGTGATCTCTGCAGGCTAACTATAGAGATCATATCAAGTATGAAGAGGTATCTTCTGTGGATGTTGGTTAGAATTTTTTGAAAGCGGCAGGGGTTCATGTTGTGTTTCCTAACGCACAGATGCACATTTCAACCTTGCGCAGGGCTTCACTGTGAATTCACGAGGCAGCAGGCTCTTCACCTGCAAATGGACGCCCAGGAAATTACAGCGCAACGCTTTGATCTTTATCTGCCACGGTACCCAACCCATTCTCCACAATTAACATTCTGCAATACGTCAAGCTTTGTAATTAAGAAGAAGGAAAGAAAACTCATGATTCGTTTCGTCTCAAAACTTACAGGCTATGGAGGAGAGTGCAGCATATCGATGGCAGGTACTTCTATTCTCCAGTGTTACATTTCTGCGAATTCAGAACGATTTCACCATCCAAGACGGATGAAGTGAAACTTCCGTTCTAAGTAGTATCTGCTAACAAAACCCCTGCAAATTCAGACACCGCCGCGCGATTGGTGCACGCCGGCTACACTGTCTACGGGATAGACCAAGAGGGCCATGGCAAATCTTCCGGCCCAAAAGGTTACATATCGAGCTTCAGCCACATCGTCAAGGACTGCGACGACTATTTCAAGAGCGTCTGCGGTAAGAATTAACGGACCTCGGTTTACAAACTCCATTGCGTATGCAGCTGTTTTGCAACGCAATTTTTCTCTGCGTTTTTTGCACCGAAGGCTGAAGGAGATTTGATTTGGCATTGTCAGAGAAGCCGGAGAACAAGACGAAGAAGAGGTTCCTCTACGGCTTCTCCATGGGAGGGACCGTGGTGATTCAGATCCACAGGAAGGATTCTCTCTACTGGGACGGTGCCGTCTTGCTTGCTCCAATGTGCAAGGTCCACATCTTGACTTTGATCTATTTATGGGGATAAACATCTGTCACTGTATTGTTCAATGACTGTTTCAAAAGAACTCCTGTCAGATGGTCTTGAAATTCGCAAGATGGCTCAGTTATGTTTTCTGAAGACGCTGACATTTTCTTGATTCTGACCTGAAATCAGCTTGCTGATGACACCCGGCCTCATCCGGTGGTGGTGGGCGCTTTGAAGATGATCTGCACCGTTGTGCCGAGCTGGAGAGTCATCCCTTCCCCAGACAAGCTCGACAAAGTCTGTAAAGATCCCCAGTTCAGGAAAGAGGTACTAGTCCAAAAAAAACTCTTTATCTTCAGTCATAGTAGAGAGAACCGGCGAACGCGTAGAAGTGGGCAGGTGCTGCTTGTTTTTGACATTTCTGTTTGTCTGAATCCGTGCGCAGGTCCGCTCCAACCCGTACATGTACAAGGGAAACCTGGCGCTGCAGACAGGGCACGAGCTGCTGGCGGCGAGCCTCGACATCGAGAATAACCTGGAGGATGTGACGCTGCCGTTCCTGGTGCTGCACGGCGAGGACGACGTGGTGGCCGACCCTGCGGGGAGCAGGCTGCTCCACGAGCGGGCGTCGAGCAGGGACAAGACACTGAAGCTGTACCCCGGGATGTGGCACGTGCTCATGGCCGAGACGCCCGCCGACGTCGAGCGGGTCTTCGCCGATGTGACGTCGTGGCTCGAGGAGAGGAGCGGCACGGCGGCGCCCAGCGCCGGCAAGTGACCGGCACGAAGAGTCGAAGAGGACAAGAACTGCATTGCAAAATGCAGAGAGAAATGTAGGTAGGCACAGATCAGATCAAATCAAAGCATTTTTTTTCTACATGCCCATAGAGGCATAGACCATACCATAGTAAGCGGTTGTAATTGAGAAGATAAGATCGTGTACTCCCTTCGGTATTTTTTATTCCCCATTCTAGGTTTGTGTTAAATCAAACTTTATAAAATTTGATCAACTTTATAGGAAAAAGCACCAGCATCCGCAGTACCAAATCAACATAATTCGATCCAACATGGAATATATTTTCATATTGTATCGATTTGGTTTTATAAATATTGTTATTTTTTATAAATTTGGTCAAATTTTAAACATTTGACTGAAAACAAAATTAATATGCGGAGTAAAAAGAACCGGAAGGGAAGGAGTACTACTATGGTGAATGGTGTTAGAAAATGTGTGCATCTTTAGAGAACTCTAGCAGATACGCAAAAACTAGTCAAACACGGAAAAGTGCATTTTTCGTCGAATCGGAAAACGTTTTCCAGATACCGGATATTATCATCTCCATGCCCCATACAACCAGTTTTTGGAGTACGAGGAGGACACTCGATTCCGGCGTTAATCTTCGATTACCGGAGAGTAGGTTTGATTCTGACCAATTTCGTGTGAAATCGTGACCTCTTCGAGTACCTCCATGAAAGCATGCACCTACATGGGAGCACCTCCATGGACAAACTCCCCCATGGGAGCACGTCCACGGGAGGAGACGGGGGAGGCCAGCGTTAGGAGAGCTAGGCAAGGGCTCGAGCCGGATGGGGATGGCCGTGCTCGCATCCCCATGGAAGCAGCTCCATGGTCAAGCTCCCCCATGGGAGGGAGGAGGCGGGTCAAGGTGGGGGAGGCCACGCTAGGAGGGCGAGGCAAGGGTCCAAACCAGGCGGCGATCAGAGCCAGAGCATTTATTCGAGGGCGCTCAGCTCGTACGTACACAAACTCGTTGAGAAAGATGCAGGAAAGAAAATTACGGTATGATTTTTCGGGATTATACCGCACGGACCATTGTGATACTTTCTTACGGTATGATTTTTTGGGAACTGTGTCGCACGGACCATCGTGATAGAGATGCTCTAAAATTGCATGATTGGGAAATGGGATTGCTGGTGCTAATCACGTACTAAACCGGAAGTACGTGCTGTGCTCGTGGGTGATGTGATCACAGCTAACCAACAGCCTAGGAAGTGGAGTTGTTGTTCTGTCCTCGAAAGAGCGAGATTAAGGGAAGAAAAAGGGATGGCAGTTCGGACGATTGCTTCTGTCCGACGAAAAGCCGTTTGCTAGACCAGGAGAGGAGAGCGACGTTTGGGTTGGGACCTCGATTTATTAGCATGAAGTGATGAAAGATTTGTTTTTGTAGATCCAAATCTCATGGTCACATACGTGCATAGGTTGGAGACCGATTTGAATATTTGTGTAGACCAAATCGCCTGGCCGCATGGGCCGTCCCGTGTGTTGGTCAGATCTGAAGTCCAAGGCGCCGAGGGGTTTTGCATTTCACACCCTATATCATCCCGTTTTTGGGAGCCCAGAAGAGTTCATCGACAGTGAAGTGACACTTGAACATAGCAACGTTTTTTTTTTTTTTTTTTAGAACAAGGGCAGGCACCGAGTGCCTAATTCATTCAGCTCAGAAGCAAGTTACATTAAGAATTACAAGACCCAGCGTTTGCAGCTGACAGGAGGCTGCAATGATGGGACAAGCAGAAGAGCTATGAGCTGAGTTCCTGCAAGAACTGGTAGGCTCAGATCGACGAGATCGTTTTGCCTGATGCGCACAGTTATGAGCTACTCCATTAAAAGTTCTAGAGATATGGAAGATTCTATGACTCAGAGGAGTAGCAATCTGTAAGAAACTGATGACATGATGCCTAATCTC
The DNA here is from genome assembly GCA_947311845.1 of Poa pratensis. Classification (NCBI taxonomy): domain Eukaryota; kingdom Viridiplantae; phylum Streptophyta; class Magnoliopsida; order Poales; family Poaceae; genus Poa; species Poa pratensis. The sequence goes on from CAMZMU010000055.1 coordinate 28,928,117, forward strand.
CCAGGGCACCGAATCATTATCCGGTGAATTTGCTGCCACCACTTGCGCCAGAATGAGCGAGTCCGTAAGGAAGATTGGCTGAGAAATTTGGAGTTGTCTCGCCAGATGTCCCGCAAGAAGGAGAGCATGTGCTTCAGCCAGGAGAGGAGAAGTAATCCGAGGAGCAAGAGCCTGAATGAAGACGTCAGTAACATGATCGCAGACAGGGAGACGAAGGTAGATTCCCAATCCTGCAGGAGAGGAGGAGGAAGATCTCGACGGCTTCCATGCTGCGTCACAATAAATCTTGTTCCCTGAAACATGCAAATCATTCGAGAGAGAAATAGAGGGAACAGAGGGAGGGTTAGATAGAGATAAGGCAATATTGTGCAAGTGACGATCAGTTTCAAAATCATTTAGAAGAGCAGCAGCATTTATATGAATTTGATACGGCTGACCTTGTTTTCTATTAAACAGCTGATCATTCCTAGATTTCCAAATGCACCAGAGGAAGGTGAAAATATTTTCAAGCGAGACATGAGGATGATCAAGTTGCAAAAGGTTAAAAATGATTTGTGAAAAAGAGGCGCAGTTTTGAGTGAAAATGTCAGGCCTAATATACCAAGGATGCTGAAACCAAGCCGCTCTGGCAAAAGGACAGGTGAAAAAGAGATGAAGATCATTTTCTGACGTACCGCACCTGCAACACAAGGGGTCAATATGGGTTGAGAATCTAGCAGCTCTTTCTCCTGATGGAATAGCCTTTCGCAGAATCCTCCAAGCAAACGTTTTGATTCTTGGTATCAGTTTCTTGTTCTTCCATACCATATTTAGAAGTTTGATTGTTTGTGAATCCAACTGCCTTGGCCTCGGCATCCCTGCATCATACAAAAACTGCAAGCAAAGACGGTAAGCAGATTTTGAATTGCATTTGCCATTCGGAGTCGGTTTCCAGCACAAAATGTCATCGACATCAGTAGGAAGGATGGGAGTGTTTTTCATGACCGAGGCAGAGGATTGAAGAAATAAAGAATCAAACAATGGTTCATTCCATCTTTTTTTACCAGAAAGCCAAAGATCCGAAATCTTAGCAGGGTAAGAGAAACCTGGAGGCTGAATAATAAGATCATCGCAAATTGTACTCCAATTAGAAAACCAAGGCTGATTCCAAATTGACACATTCCCATTTGCCACTTGATAAAAAGAATTTGCTTGTAAGATGGGAATAACTTTTAGAACAGAGGACCAGAAAGCCGATTTTGGTACATTGGGCTTGGGCCTCCAAATGGAGGAGTCATAAAAGTACTTGGCCTGAAGAACTTTGGAGAGAAAGCTCACCGGCTGTTGGGCTATTCTCCAGGCCGCCATTAAGATCAACCCATAATTAACAGCTTGCAAATTTCGAATACCAAGACCCCCTTCCCTTTTAGGAGTACAAATATCTTTCCACGCTCTGAGGCAAAGAGATTTTTTAGTAGGCTCAGAAGAAACACCAGACCACCAAAAAGATCTAATAATAGCATTCAACTTTGCTACAAATTTTCGAGAGAAGATAATGTTTGACATGTAGTAGACCGGAATGGAGGCAAAAACAGAGTTGATTAGTTCCAGTCTAGCTGCATGAGAAAGGGCATTCGCTTTAAAAGTCGCAAGTTTGGCTTTAAATTTGTCCAGAATAAAACTGTAGGCATCAGATCTATTTTTGGCTGGCAAAATTAAAGGGTGTCCCAGGTGGATAAAAGAATCGTCAATAAGAGGGACTGGAAAAACAGAGAGAATATCCTGACGATTTGAAGGAGGAACCCACTTGCTGAAAATAATGCCCGATTTGGCCCAATTAGGAAGTTGACCAGAAGAGTGACAAAAAGATAACAAAAGCTGGTGCATTTTTTGAGCCTCCTCTAATGAAGCCTTCCCACAAATAAGTAAGTCATCAGCAAAAAGGAGCGAATGAATGGGAGGACAGTTTGGTCCCAGGACAATTCCAGATAGCGAAGAGGCAGACAGAGCATCTTGCAAAACAAGTGACAACTCATTAATTGCAAGCACAAAAAGGTAAGGCGATAAAGGGCAACCTTGTCTTATTCCCCTATCACTAACAAATCTTGCAAAAGGCTGACAGTTAATAATCACAGAAAAGTCGGCGAGAAGATGCATGCATGAATGAGATTGATAAAATGACCATGCAATCCTTTACGAGAGAGAGCAGCAACTATAAAAGGCCATTCCAAACGATCAAAAGCCTTGGCAAGATCAATTTTAAGCATGAAAGCTTGATGATTCCAGGAAGAAAGAGCAAAAGAGTGTGTGATCTCTTGAGCAATAATGATGTTGTCACTAATTCTACGACCTTTGATAAAAGCTTGTTGAGAAGGATGAATATAATCTGGCAAGTGAGCTTTTAGTCTGTTGGCAAGACATTTTGCAATAAGTTTATAAATAACATTGCAAAGACTAATAGGACGATAATCAGCCGGAACCAAAGGAACAAGCTTTTTCGGAATTAGCGCAATATGAGTTTCATTTATGTGCTGAGGAAGGAGACCAGAAATGAAAAAATCATGAACCAAACGAAAAACATCCTCTCCTATCCAATCCCAAGTTGCCAAATAAAATTCTACATTGAAACCATCAGGTCCTGGAGAGGCATTGGTTTTCATTTCACTGTAAATACCCGATGGGACCAACACTGCATATATAAAAGGCAGCGATAAACTATTTCAACACCATCAAACCTTTCTGTGATCTATCCACGACAAAACAACGAACCTGAAACCCAAGCTCTACTGTATGTCCATATAAACAGCGAGTATTTTTTCCAATAAAAGCTATATTAATATCAAGGTATCAAGTACATCAAGGTTGTGCAACAATATAATACCAATGGTAAGTTGAGATATCAACGATGTATATGAGCAAATTATTAATAAAGAATAGGAAAAGGAAAAAACATGACATCTAAGTGTCACCGCTACCAACAACGACATCAACCACCACCCTATGCAACACGTGAGCAATGAGGAACTTCCTCAAAAAGACACGTCTTCAGGAAGGACGACATGTAAGATTCGTCGTTACAGATTACAATCAATGACTAGATCACCAGTTTTTTGCTCTAGAGATCAGCGTCATTTGAGAAGTTATATGCAATGCTTCAGCAAGATAACGATGCAAAACACCGCAACTTCTAGGTATAACCAGTGAAGGTCACAAAAAGGGTTTTCACGATGGAGCTTTTTGACATGCGATGACGAGACTGACGGCCCGGTCGGGTTAGCCTCGGTCGCTTCGGCAATTAACCAAAAGCTTTGTTCGAAGTGGTATGGGACAGCCGAACTATTTCTCGGTGCAGGTTTTGCTCCGGACTCGTCTGCCCGGTCGGATCGTCCGGGTTTTCCTGGACATTGTGCATAACGGTTAGATTTTTGTCCCGACCTATATTCTATATAGTGCCTTCATCACCATTTGGAAGGGAATGGTTGTCACTCTCTCTCTACCATTAATACTACACCGAAATGTTTATTTTCTCCCTCCCAAGTCCCCTATTCGTTTGATATACCGTGGAATTTGGTGGAGAAGATCTAGATCAACAATTCTATGGGACCAACTTGATTCCACCGTTCTAGTCCTTTGTGAATTCTGTTACTCTTGGTTTCTTTGAAACTCTAGGTGGAGCTTAATTTTTCGAGCTTGGTTTTCATGATGAGAATCTCCGGGATATTGTTGGTAATCTCTAATTAAATTGTGGAGATCGATAGCCCCAACCTTGTTTATAAAGGTTTTGGTTGTCGCCTTTAATGGCATCGCTTAGTGGATTGTGGCCTTGTTTCGTGCGATGGCACGCGAAAAATAAGGTGACCCTTTGTGAGTTTTATGCCGCTACACCTCTCCAACGGAGACGTTTTTCTCCCAATGAAAGGAATTCCGAGAAATATATCATCTTATCCACCTTACGGTTACTTCTATCCTTTACTTAATTGTTACAAAATCTAGGGTTCCCACAGAGGAAATCAACAGAGGAGGTGAGGGCTGCACCACACAAAACCATCATCAGGGTAATGACACCCACATGCATAAAACCACCGTCGGCTCCGACCATGTCGAAATTGGATTTCGCCAGCAGCTCAACTGCGCCCAAAACTGCGACGTGTTGGTCCTCCACTATCTTCTATTCGTCTCGAAAGGGCCCCAGCTAGGCCCGTAGGCCCCAAAGCCCATGTTTCTAGATTTGCAGGCAAGGGAGGGCCTAGCAAAAATCTGTAAACTTGTTTTAGTTCTCGCTATAAGAGGACCCAATGTGAGTGGGAGCGACCTCCAAGATGCCACACATGGCAATGTCGCGTGGATCTGTCGTTGTGGGCTTGTGGGGGCCGAAGGCGCAATACGGGGACAACCGTCACGGACGTTGGGTTTCACTACTAGAGACACTACATTGTCGTCGCTTCACGCAATGCAAGCACACCCATGCCGCTTGATCGAGGCACCATCGGAAGAAATGTAACCCTTAGCACCTTTAGGGAGACCATGAACCTGAGGATAAACCGTCGAGCTGATTGGATGCTCGCCGCCGTCCGTCGTGCGGGCTTAGCCCGATGGCATTGTCATGCAACAACAAAAGTAGCTGTTGGTTTAGAGGGTGGCGATGCCTTCAGTCAACAAGATAGACGAGGGTTTTTGTTTGATACACTTGGAGTTGATCACCCTTTCACTTAGCTTACTATTGAGCGGTAAGCTTAGTGATGGTGCCAATGTTTTTTATTCCAACATCTTCAGTCACATACTTTAACTTGCTAGACATTTTATGACCCATAGTATGTGCTTACCACTTTAGGTCTTGTTTTGTTCAAAGGATTTTCAAAACACAATAACAGGAAAAACGTAGGACTAGAATTTCATAACATGAATGCTGCATGAATTTAGAACACACGAAAAATAAAACATGTTGTTTGGTTGCGTTATAGGAATAACACACAATTTTCTCTAAAGAACCGTGTCTTTGTAAACAAATGAAGTTTTCCATGAGGTTAAAACAAAGGGAATTTTTCCTATGAAATTGCATGCAAAATAGATTAGAGGAAAAATTCATGTGGTTTCAAATCCTACAAACCAAACAAACAATACTGGAAAAGTTACTAAGAAATGGTATCCTTCAAAATACCTTTGAACCAAACAAGCCCTTAAGCCCCATATGCTTTTATAGGTTTTGTGGAGTAACACCTGCTTTTGCAGGTTGAGTGTATCACACACAACTTTTCATAAAGTTGCAGCGTGTAAAATAATTTGGTGGTTACTTCTCAACAGTTTGCAACAAATGCACACTTGAGCTCGTTTTCTTCTCGAGCTATTAACATATTTCATCCCACAACTTGCGCACCCGATACGATTTAGTCCCACTTCTTGTAGTTTGAACACCAGGGATCCCACAACTTGTGTGTTTGAGACAATTTAGTCCAATGTGCCACGTTGGCCGCCACGTCGGATTATTAAAATTAAATTTTGTTACGAAAGGTTTGCAAACAAGTCCTTGTAGCAAAATTAAATTGCGTCGAGGTCCTTTTGCTGCGCCTGGGACGGCCGACTTAACGGCAAGGGATCCCGCTGATTCCGTTAAGTCCACTTCGAGCTCGCCGCGCTTTGTTCGTAGCAGCGCGACTTCGAGGGCGCCGTGGCGAGGGCGAGGGCGACCGCCGGCGATGCGGTGCCGCAACTACAACGACGAGACGCCGCCGTATGGTACGTCGATTTTGCTCTCCCTCGCGTCGGTTCTGACCTCGCCCTGCGCCCTGCTTCGCTGCCGTATTGGGCGGGTAATCCTGCGCGTATCGCGGAGATTTAGTGGATAAAATCCGGCGGGAACTCGATAAGGTAGATGCTGCAATGCTTTAGGTAGGTTTTTAGCCTCCAATTCGACGAACTCATGAGCGCCCTGTTCCCGCTTCCGCTGTGATCGAAACCGCACATGTTCATCCAAAATTGATGCGGATGCTTGTGGAAAAGGCGGTTCTTTTACCCCTGTATATGTTCCTGGACGTTGTTTGCAGCCATTGATGCTCGAATTCTTGTTAAATTTTGAAAATTTTCGGAAATTAGCATATGTACAGTAACTGAATATGTGTTGGACAGACTGAATGTTACAGTTTAGTGCTTACCTGTTCATAATTGTGTCCTGTTTTGCTTGCAGTGTTGAGTGGAGAATTCACCAATAACTTCACAGTAGAAGTTGTGCACAATGGCTTTTTCTGTGGTACTGAAGAGATGTTGGATTATGTGAGTGCAACAAGTGATAATTTTGACTACTGCACTACTGACACTTGGTCACTGAGATGGATCGATGAGATTTTGAGAATTCTTGGTTTGGAAAGAAATGGGAGGCTCCATGTTTACTGGTTACTGCCTGGCATGGAAATTCAGAATGGATTAGTTCTTGTTGACAGCTATGCTCATATTGCAGCAATGATCAAAGCTAGCAGGGTACATAAGACACTTGTCTTATATGTTGACCACACCAATTTTCTTCAGAGGATTAGGCCACAATTCATAGCAACTCTGCCTGGCTTGCCTTCTACAATCTCAAGTGCTGTGACAGTACTAGCAAGGGCATCAACTTCAAGTGGTCAGACAGTACCAGAAATAGTTGTAGCAGAAATAGAAACTGAACAAGTTAGTACTGAACAAGTTAGTACTGCAGAACAGGAAACTGAGGCAGAAATAGAAACTGAACAAGTTAGTACTGCAGAAGCTTCAGCACAGATATTTCAGTCTGATGACAGTTGTTCAGATAGTGATTTTGAGTTATATGATAGTGACTTCGATGTTGAGGATGGTGACGATGACCTGTTTTCAGCTAATGTGGACATGGCTTTGAATGACAACAATGAGCAACTAGTCTGTGACAAACATGAAGATGATGCTGCCCTTGATGATGATGCTCTACAGTTGCAAGAAGGAGACAAATTACAGTTGCAGAAGCACTTCAAGTCATTTAATCCCGAGGTGGATATGGAAAATCCAACATTCAGACTTGGTATGGTGTTCAGTGGTGTCGAGGAGGTGAGGACTGCATTGAGAACTTATGGTATCAAGAATAGGGTTACAGTAAAGAAGGTAAGGAATGAGAAAAGAAGGGTGGAAGCAGTTTGTGATGATGGATGTACTTGGATGTTCAAATCATCACTTGACAGAAGAAGAACAGGAGGCTTTGTAGTAACTCAATATGAAGCCAATGTGTCCTCCCAGGTGGAAGCTGAACAGAGCAAGAAATGCTGCACTGCTACGTATTCATGGTGATGAGGAAGCCCAGTTCAGTCTTCTAATGGATTATGGCCAAGAGCTAAGGAGGAGCAACCCTGGGTCTAAATTTGCCCTGACAACTAATTCAGTGCATGATCCTGGTAGCCCAAACCCTAAGCAGCATTTGGCTACTCTTTATTGGAGTTATGATGCTTGCAAAAGAGGTTTCCTTGCTGGCTGTAGGCCTGTGATATTCATAGATGGTTGTCACATTAAAACAAGGTACAAAGGAGTGTTGTTGACAGCAGTTGGAATTGATCCAAATGACTGCATTTACCCTGTTGCCTTTGGGTTGGTCGAGGTGGAGTGCACAAGTTCCTGGGAGTGGTTCCTCAACAACTTAAGAGATGATCTGCACATAACTAACACATCCCCCTGGACACTTGTTAGTGACAAACAAAAGGGACTAATAAATGCAGTTCATAACATCTTTCCAGATGCAGAACATAGATTTTGTGTCAGGCATTTGCTTCAGAATTTTCAGAGGGCAGGGCATAGAGGAGAGACACTAAAGAATGACTTGTGGGCCATTGCCAGGTCAACACACCTTCCAAAGTGGCAGAAGAGCGTTGACAAGATGCAAGCTGACAGTGTTCCTGCTTATGAATGGATTTCAGAGCTTGTGCCTAACACTTGGATAAAGGCATTCTTCAGTGAATTTCCCAAATGTGATGTGATTTTGAACAACCACTCAGAGGTGTTCAACAGGTATAAATCATTTTATTTTATACTGCATTTTCTGTTCCTACATTATTTGAAAAAAGCATGCTGTAACACATATATTTTCACATGAAACAGCTATATACTAGATGCCAGGGAAGTGTCTGTCCTTTCTATGGTGGAAACTATATTCTACAAGCTTATGAAAAGAATTGAATCCAAGCAGAGAGAAAGTGAGAAGTGGTCCTCAAGAATTTGTCCAAAGATCAAGAAGAAAATGGACAAGTTTTTAGAATGGAGTAAGAACTGCATCGTCACACCTGCAGGTAACTATAGATATGCAGTAAAAAGCCATGAGTGGGAGCAGGACTATGTGGTTGATATGCAGAAGAGAACTTGTGACTGCAAGAGGTGGCAACTTAGTGGTATTCCATGCCACCATGTAATAGCATGCTGTAGTAAGGACATAATCAATCCAGAAAACCTAGTTCATAGCTGCTATAGTGTTGGCACATTCAACAATGCGTATGCATACAACTTGACACCACTAAGAGGCAGAGTGTTTTGGGAGAAAACAAATTCAGTCACTATCCACCCACCTCTCTACACCAAAGTAATGGGCATGCCAAAGAAAAACAGGAAGAAAGCACCTGAGGAGAAACTGAAGAAGGGGGTTTCAGTGTTTACCAAAGCAGGGGTGTCCATTCACTGCTCCATCTGTGGAATAGCTGGCCATAACAGCAAGGGTCATGCCAAATATGTTCATAACCTGCAACAGCAACAACAGACACAACTGCCAGAGACACACATTGTAGGAGATGATGGTGAAATTGACATTCCAGATTTGCTTAAGGTATTTTATGCTGTACCAGAAATTTTTATGCTACATTAGTTCCATTATGTTTCACATTCTAGAATTTTTATGCTGTACCAGAAATTTTTATGCTACATTAGTTCCATTTTATGTTTCACATTCCAGAATTTTTATGTTGACTGCAAGAAATTTTTATGCTACATCAGTTCCATTATGTTTCACATTATGCTATATTTTACTTGTGCAGCATATTATACCACACAGACCTGAATCCAGACTTGATCCTACCAACATGGTTAACAGCATGGTGCATATCATGCAGAAGGAGGTAAACAACTATATTACTTGATGAAAACAGTATTTACTATATGAAACAAAATGTACTCAGAAAAGAACTAACATGTAGATGCTTCTACTTTGGCAGCTAACAGAAAATGTGCCAATTGAGAGGGTCCTTGGGCCTTTACCTGAAAATGCTTTTGTGGTTGCTGCTAGAGATAACATTCCACAGCCCAGAGCAAGAGTGACAACAGCTTCAAACAGAGGAAATCTGAGGGGCAGGGGTAGAGGAAGGTCCAGTGCCAGATCAAAAGAAGGAAAAGACCAAGCCAGCAACAGTAGTGCGAGGAGAAAGGCTACTGAAGACATCCCTGCTGCCAGAGGAAGAAAGACAAGAAGAGTGCCTACAGCTACAGCAAATACAGATGAGGTGGTACTAGTGGTGTCTAATGCGAGTGGCACTTTTATTCCAGATCTTAATGCTATATTTCCTGGAGAAGAAGATGCACCACCACCAGCTGATGAAATATAGCTGGCATTTTACCATGATTTTGGCAGTGGCTACATTGATGTAATATATTGGTTGTTTTTGGCAGTGGCATACAATAATTGTAATCTATTGCTTCTGTGAAACATACATGGAAACAATTTTAATTTGGTGGCTACAGTCATGTCCTACATTGCTTCTGTGAAACATACATGGAAACAATAAATATTTCATACTTCATTTTGGAGAATGTTGATGCAAATTCGAGATGGCATGTGCTTTCAATTACTACTATGTTGATTTTGCTTGTAAATTACTGCTATTTCATTGGAGACACAATTCTGAAGCACAAGGCATGTGCTTTCAATTACTGCTATGTTGATTTTGCAAGTAAATTACTGCTATTTCATTTGAGACACAATTCTGAAGCACAACTTTGCTCTTTATTCCAAATGTGATCATAATTGTGGACTACAATAGCATAAATCACTACATATAACCTCTGATCATCAGTGCAACAATACAATAAAGCACTAAACTACTAGCTACCACAGCCATCATCACTAATTCCTTCCTATCTCTATTTCTTATCTCTTCCCTGTGCTTCTTCTGAACTTTCTTCTTGTCGGCCTTCAATTTCTGAACCTCCATCTCCAATTCACCTATCCTCCCCACCAGCACCGCATTTTCAACTTCGATTTCCCTAACGTTTCTTCTGGAAGCATGTTGAACCTGTCCAGCAAAGCACTGTCAGTGTATGCGACGAACTGATGACTGAAACAGAGCAAGGATAGAGCAACTTCGTGTGGAGAACAGAGGAAGGAAGCTAACCTGGGCTGGAACTTGCGCCCTTCTTCTTCCTGTCGACGTCGCCGGCTGATTCCAGTACACCTCACTGGTCAGCGTCGCCCATGGTTCACGGTCGTCGCTGCTCATCCCGCGGCCGCACCACAAGCCACTGGCGTCCTCTGAATCGAGTGGTGCGACGCGCCCCGAGCTTGGAGGAGAGCCCATTTGGTCCACCTCCGCCCCCACCGCGAAACGTCCTCAGGGTCTCTCGCCACGCCGCCGATTCGTCGCCGCCGCCGCTGCCGCCAGAGCGCTAGGGTTACGGGATTTGGGAAAAAACTAGTCGACGAGTTCATGCAAAATTAAACTAACCCAGGGGGTTATGCGCAAAATTCCCAGTCCATGGCGCGTGCCCTCATCCAACGTGGCATACCACGTGTCCACCTCTAACTGGTCATGGACTAAATTGTCTCAAACACACAAGTTGTGGGATCCCTGGTGTTCAAACTGCAAGAAGTGGGACTAAATCGTATCAACAACGCAAGTTGTGGGACTAAATATGTTAATAGCTCTTTCTTCTCCTCCTCCTGCCCACCATCCCCCACCGCACCAAGCACCGCCTCCTCCTCGCCGCTCTCCCGCCATGAAGCAGCTCCACAAGTCCCCCACCCACGCGCCTTCGCCGGCGCACGCGCCGGCGTCCAAGGTCTCAAAGCCCGCGCGCCCCGGGCCGCGCACCTGGGTCGGCTACCTCCTCCGCGAGCAGCGCCTCCTCTTCGTCCTCCTCGGCGCGCTCATCGCCACCTCCTTCTTCCTCCTCCGCCCTACCTCTTCTCCCTATCACCCTCCAACGGCGCCAACCTAAGCCCCATATTCTCCTTCGCCGCCCACTCGTCCGTCCCCCGCGTCCCTGCGGGCTTCCGCCCGCCCCCTCACCGCGTCGTCGTCACCGGCGGGGCGGGCTTCGTGGGCAGCCACCTCGTCGACAGGCTGCTGGAGCAGGGGCATAGCGTGATCGTGGTGGACAACTTCTTCACAGGCAGGAAGGAGAACGTCGCGCACCACCTGCGGAACCCCAGGTTCGAGCTGCTCCGCCACGACGTCGTCGAGCCCATCCTTCTCGAGGTCGACCGGATCTACCACCTCGCGTGCCCCGCATCGCCCGTGCACTACAAGTTCAACCCCATCAAGACGATCATATCCTTCTTGAGGCCCGGATCTGCACATACTTTTTTGATTTGATGGCGACTTGATTTGAATCTCATTCTTTTCTGCGGTTGGTGGGAGATATGCTTGATGCAGATCGGGCACAATAGTGATGGATGTGGTCTGGATCAAGCGCATACGGTGGTCGTTTGTCTGTTTTGTTTGGACTTGGAGCGTTCTGGTTCATAGATTAGCCACTTCTTTTCATACAGAATTAGGAGACATTGCCATTAGGGGGATCTGAAAGACATGCCCAATATTTGTTAGCTATGACACATACAAATTCGCCACTGCGTTAGCCTAATAGTTATGATGATCTTAATATTGAATTGTGATCACTAGAATGCAATGTCATAATGGTTTTTGTTAAACTCACTTCATTTTACTTACGCGCTCATAATTTTTCTTGGCAAAAGTTTCGTTTGCTCATGTTTAACTGAACGTAACTAAATATCAATTATTTCTGTTTTAAACTGGAGGTCAGCCCATTGTAGTTTATAACTTGGGAAACAAATCCATTGAAAGACTTGCTATTGATTCTTGTAATATTATTTTCTCATAAAATGGTTTTGGCCTTTTCGGTGCCATGTGTGAATCTGAGGGATGGCTATACCTTATTGTAACTTGTAAATTTCACTATTATATGAGGTTCTCTTGCTGCGTTTCGTAATCGAAAATTTGGCCACTTAACGATTAGTACAAGACAAATGTCATGGGAACCTTGAATATGTTGGGTTTGGCAAAGCGGATTGGTGCAAGGTTCTTGTTGACTAGCACAAGTGAAGTTTATGGTGATCCACTTGAGCATCCACAGAAGGAGACCTATTGGGGCCATGTTAATCCTATAGGTACTGTAATATTAGTTTATTACCTCTTGATTTTGTTCGGCGCTTCACATTCAGCTGCACAGAATTAAACCATGGCCCCTTTTCAGGTGTTAGGAGTTGTTATGACGAGGGCAAAAGAACAGCAGAGACTTTGACCATGGACTATCATCGTGGTGGCGGTGTTGCGGTAATTATCTAGTTATATCCAGCTAGTGTCAGTGATTGCGTTTATGTTATTACTTAGAAAATACGTTATGTAAGAGCCTTAGGATTTTTTCATTCACTTAGCTGGCAAATGTGAAAAAATAATGAAAGCACAGTCGAAACATCTTTAGTTACCTATTCCATTTTGTTTATTAAGTACTGAAAAGATCCAAGATCTATCTTTGTGGACTTCAGTTTATCAAAAACATGGGATATAATATAGTATTGTTATTTATGAGACAAGAAATTATTAAGATCATAAGATGCCATTGTAACATGTCTTGTGTTGTATTTTCTTGACAACAACACTATGTGACCACATTGTCTTAATTGTAGTCATTCTCTACAATCTTTTGCTAACTGACTGAATTACAGGTACGCATTGCTCGTATCTTCAATACATATGGCCCTCGTATGTGCCTAGATGATGGCCGTGTGGTTAGCAATTTTGTTGCACAGGTTTGCTCGCGAGATATCATATATTACTAATTTTTAGCTGCATCATTTGAATTAATGAAGCCCAGTTTTATTATCACAATGATTATCCTGCAGGCACTGCGCAGGCAACCGATGACAGTATATGGTGATGGAAAGCAAACTCGGAGTTTTCAGTATGTTTCTGATCTGGTAAGCACCGCAGTATTATTGCTATGTGTTGACGTGTCAGGTGTTCATATGCTCATTAGTTATAAATCTTATTTGCCGTTGCTCCGTACTACAATATCTCTGAGTACCACTCTTTTGCAGTTTACTTGTATACTCTATGCACTTGGATGGAACGAAATGGTTATCCAATAGCATTAATTTCCTCTTTACCGGAAACACTTTTAAATAACATATAATGGTTCTAGAGGTCAATGAAATTGGCTATTGACATGTTTGTTCACAGAAAATAGCTTTAGTATCGTTGCCTTCTCTATTCCCCTTTTGCATGAAAATATGCAATGTTTTTTAATCATACAGTCTGCTTGCTTATCCATAGTGCATGAAGGCTGATCAATTGCTGCACATGCTTTTGGATTCTTTTTTATCAAGTCTTAAAATCTCCTGATCTTTTCATGTTTGTAGGTTGCTGGATTAATGGCTCTGATGGAGAGTGATCATATTGGTCCTTTTAATCTGGGAAACCCAGGAGAGTTCACCATGTTGGAACTTGCAGAGGTGTGTACAAAATCTGGTCTACATAGTACTTTTTATGTGAAATGGTATGTAATAAACGACTGTTCTGCCTTTCCAGGTTGTGAAGCAAACAATTGACCCAATGTCGACAATTGAATTCAAGCCCAATACGGCTGATGATCCTCATATGAGAAAACCAGATATTACCAAGGCCAAGCAACTGCTAGGTTGGGAGCCAAAGGTCTCTCTTAAGGAAGGTCTTCCCTTGATGGTGACAGATTTCCGTCAAAGGCTCTTGGATGAGTAAACAGAGCAAAGCATTATGAATGATGCTGGGAATATAGGCAAAGCTGCTTCGCCAACTGGATCGATGCAGCAAAATATGTTTGTATACACGATAAAAGTTGTAGAATGAATGAATGATTAAATTTGTTTCTGTGTTGGTAAGAGTGGACAGAAGTAGTCAACTATTTTGTCCAGATTTGAAGTTTAGTAGTGTAGTGAAAGATAGGGAAAAGGGTTGTATTTCAGGAGCTATTGGGTTAAATTTCAGACTTTCAGTTGCCTCCTAATGTAAAATGAATACTTTGATTCAAGTGAAATGTAATGGACCAGCTTGCATATCTCCTATTCAGTTAAAGTCTGTTTCCTACGGCACATGTTCAACTGTCGAACTACAAGTCCCACTAGTCCAAAACCCTGAAGCTTCTGCAGAGAAGTTAATTTGCATAATGGTATGTGAGACTCTACAGCCTTCACTTGAGGTGTACACTGAAGCTGAGAGCCCTGCTGAAGCTGCTGACGTTTGCATTCTTTTCAGGAACACCCGCCGCTCTGAAAACAGCGAACCCGGTGACGCCGTGGTACCTCCCCGTCCCTCCGATCACCGCGATATGAGACTCCTCCTGGTCGTCGCGATGGACCCCGAAGAACCTGAGGCTATCCTCTGCGCCGTTGCTGGTGATCAGGGCCTTCACTGCCACCATAATGCTGTTGTGGTCATCCAAGCTGGTCACAAGAACGCCCTGCAGCTTCCCAGCCAAGGGCGGCCCGGACTCCCTCTTGCCATGAAACTGCTCGTCGACGACGGTCACCGTGCCGGCTCGGAGAGCTCCTGGCCGCGTCAAGGCACGCAGCCAGCTGCCAGAGTGGCCGATCGGGCCTTGGCTGGTGAAGACGTGGTGTTCCGAGGAAGGGGCTCTGTGGGCATTTGGTGTTGCGGCTCCGGTGGTGTAGAGCGTTATGGTCTGGCCGGAGCCGTGGGGAGGGGGCGGGGGGCTGTGACCTGCCGGACGGCGACCGGTCGCCGTGTTTACCGTGGTTAGTAGGAGCGTGAGAGCAATGCAGGCCCGAGTGAGGATTGGAACACGGTTTTGTGGTTCCATCTTGGCTTGGTGGTGAGGTTTATCACGGGCATCTGCGTGTGTGGTTGCTTAAGTAGAGCAATATAATGGGTTTGGGTGATCGATATGGAGTTGGTTCATAAGCCAAACCACTCCATTAGTCATTAGATTCTGCAGCAACTGCACTCCCAAACCCTAAGATCATCTCCACCGGGACTACCAGCAGAGCATCCAGCAACTGTGTCTCGGACAAGTGTTGGGAGCGCCGAGCGGAGCCGCGCAGGCACAGGTTGTCGTCCTATTGGGAGCGCCTCCCCCACCGGCGTCTCCCAATACACACTCTCAATTGCATTTTAAACCAATTTTTTTCTCTTTTGAAATTAAACCAAATTTCTTCTCAAATAGAAGACAATTCTATCTAAAATATCTAGAATAAAATCATATTACATAGTTTTGAACACATAAAATTGTTCCATCATAATAATAAAATAGTTGCACAATAATTCAAATTAAATCAAATGACACACTCAACTAGGAGCGCCGGCTGCTTGTCCTTTAAGTCCCTCATATGCACAGCTAGATCATTTTGCAGTTGCACATGAGTTTCTTCGTCTCGGATTTCAGCGTTTATTGTGAGGAAAGTGGCAAACTCTTCGGGCACTTCATGATCAACCTGGGCAAGAGGACCATGATGGTAGTACGGGTGCTCATCGTGCAGTGGAGGAGCATTGCGCTCACTCTCGATGATCATGGTGTGCATGATAACACAAGTCATCATCACCTCCCACATCTGCTTTTTCGACCAGGTTAGAGCAGGGTACCTGACAATAGCAAAGCGAGATTGGAGCATACCAAATGTCCGCTCGACATCCTTCCTTGCACTGTCCTATTCTGATGAAAATGAGATTGGTTCCGACCTAAAAGGTTGGAGATGGTCTTGACAAATGTAGACCATCTTGGATAGATGCCATCTACTAGATAGTACCCCTTGTCATAGGCATGGCTATAGATCTCATAGTTGCATGGTGGAGCATGAACTTCAGCAAGTCTTGCAAACACCAGTGAGCATTGCAGCACGTTGATGTCATTGTGAAATCCGATCATACCAAAGTAAGCGTGTCAGATCCACCAAACCTTATCTGCCACGGCTTATAGTACGACATTTCACTCTCCAACATGACCTTCGTAAATTTCTTGCCAGGCAAATGGACAATTCTTCCATGCCAATGCATGCAATCGATGCTTGCAAGCATCCCAAAAAATCTTCTCGTGTGTTTTGTGCCATGAGCCGAGCACTGTCAGCTTCATGTGGTTGTGTCAAATACGTTGGCCCAAACACTGCAACCATCGCTCTGCAAAACTTATACATGTTCTTGATGCATGTGGACTCAAATACGGTAGTCCTGGGAATCGGTGGCGGCGTAGAGGGCGGCCAAATACTTTGGCCGGAATGAGAAATACGGTGGCGAGAGAGACATGGCGAGCGAGGGATGGCTGCGGCGAGCATAGCGCGAGGTGGAGGAGCGGCGAAAGGGGGCAGTGGAGGCGGTGATTTAGTCGCCACTGTGTGGTAGTTCAGCACGAAAGGGACGGCGGGGAAGAAAAGAAATGGTTGGGTCGCTGTCATGTGGTATCCGCGCGTCAGAATCCAACGTGGCCCGCATCGCCGTGGTTGCCGGCACTCCCGGTTGCCTCCCTACGAACGGGGTGCGAAACGGGGTTGCCGAACGCTCTATTGCTCCAGTCCGGTAACTTTGCCGCTATTTGGAAAACGCGCCAGGGATACAGGGAGTCAGGGAGCCTATTGGGCGCTGGAGATGGTCTAACATATTTGTTTCCGGCTAGGAGATGCTCTTGCTCTAACATCAGCTAGGCGCGGTAGGGCTATTGCCGGCCGCGGAAGCAGCAGAATACGCCTTTGAGCCTAGTATACGTATTCAGAGGGAGCAACGCAAAACGCGGAGCTTAGGGACCAGCGCACTTTAAACCCGGCCCCACCAGTCATTGACCGAGCAGTCCCTCTTCAAGACCCTTCCTCCCCTTCGCTGTTCCCCTACCAAATTTGTTCCGGCGGAGAGAGAGAGAGAGAAGCAGCGCAGAACCCGGCGGCGGCGGCGGCGATGAGGATCGAGGATGTGCAGTCGACGTCGAAGAAGCAGCGCGTCGCCACGCACACCCACATCAAGGGCCTCGGCCTCGACGTACCTACCCTACTCCTCCCATCTGCGCTGCTTCCCCGCTCCTCCTGCAAGGGGAGGGTTCTCCTAGGGTTCTAGGGTTTCGGTACTTCTTCGAGTGTTTTTTTCTCTCTCATTGGTCGTTTTGTCCCCTGTACAGGAGAATGGGACGGCGATAGGGTTGGCGGCGGGCTTCGTGGGGCAGGCGGCGGCGCGGGAGGCGTGTGGGCTGGTGGTCGACATGATTCGCCAGAAGAAGATGGCCGGCCGCGCGCTGCTCCTCGCCGGCCCTCCCGCCACCGGGAAGACGGCGCTCGCTCTCGGCGTCTCCCAGGAGCTCGGCAGCAAGGTTCCTGCCTCTAATTCCTCTTTTTCCTCGCACGTTACTATTTTTTGGGGGATTTTTTAAGCGGTAATGAACTAATAGTACAGTTGTTGCTGTAATGTTAGTGTAAATTTGGAGGCGAGGCTGTAATATTAGTGTAAATTTCGAGGGTGGGGTTGCTGGAGGACAGTGCCTGATCATTGTAGTCTATGGATGAAAAGTTGTTTGCTGCTTGTCAATAAGCTTGTGTGATGAACAAGCGGCTCTGCAATTCACAAGGGCACGCCTGACTCCAGTAAGACAAGCGGTCCGTGTAGTTTTGGGAGAGCTTCAAGCACTGATGTGCTCATACCTTATAATTTATTGAACCTGAGATGCTGCTAGGGTGGTTGCATTGGCTTTCACATTTTCCTAATTAAATTCTTATTCTAAAGCAATACTTTAGCTAGTAATGTGTTACTCTCTGTGTTTGAAGTCGTTTGGAATTTCTTTGCGTTTTAGTTTCTGCTGCTAGCTAGTTCAGGATATTTCTGCATATCTTTTCTGTCCTGTCGATGAAAAATCTGCTATTCCTTAGAAAAAACTTCCGCTAAGATGCTGGAGTATATTTGGTGAATTACTAGCATTTGCTAGTATATTGGGCACTCTTCATTGCAGTTTATGCCTTTATGGAAACATCATGTGTGCAGTTTGTTCTGCTTTATGTTTATTCGTTAGTACTTTTATAAGAAATTCCGTTCATAGGGAACTATATGTTGCTTTACATGCAATTTCCATGTATACTTCTACTTCCAATGTTCGGTAGCATTGGTCTTGTTTTCATCTAATGTCTTCCACCTTCTCTTGCTATTCTGCAATGCAGGTCCCTTTCTGTCCTATGGTAGGATCAGAGGTGTACTCCTCAGAGGTAAAAAAAACTGAGGTGCTAATGGAAAATTTCCGTAGAGCTATAGGCTTGCGTATAAAGGAAAACAAAGAAGTTTATGAAGGAGAGGTAAGAGTGGCTTACATGCTCCTTTTGGAGTTTCAACCAAAATAGTGTTCTTCAATTGTTGCTTTACTTGATATTCTAGTGCTGATTGCTAATTTTTTTGCCTGCCTTTCAGGTTACTGAACTTTCCCCAGAAGAAGCTGAGAGTTCAGCTGGTGGATATGGGAAAAGCATTAGCCATGTAGTGATTGGCCTGAAGACCGTAAAAGGGACTAAACAACTGAAGTTAGATCCTACAATTTATGATGCTTTAATCAAGGAAAAGGTTACTGCCTGCTCCCTCGCCCCCTCCCCCTTGCTGTCTGCCTCTGGAGCTAGACTGTTAGGTTGCATTTGCTTTCACACTTTGAATAACAGTGAATGGTTCATTCATGTTGTGTGTTCAGAATATATCATCTTGATGCTATTATTTAACCTGTGCCAATGTATGGGGAATAGTTAGTCATGTAAACTCACATCTATGGTCATATCTCTCTTGTTCATTGCCAGATGTTCTATTATGTCATAACAAGCCATTGTGAGACTTTTCTGTTGAGATATGATGTCTCATATTTACTTCCCTGGCCCACTTGCTTCTGCTTTGCTTCTTTCTATCTTCTGCATGAGCTGTTTCCACATTTCATCATTTGTTTATGGGATGCAGGTGGCAGTGGGCGATGTTATATACATCGAAGCTAACAGCGGTGCAGTGAAAAGAGTCGGTAGATGTGATTCCTTTGCTACAGAATACGATCTTGAAGCAGAGGAGTATGTCCCAATCCCCAAAGGGGAAGTCCACAAGAAAAAGGAAATAGTGCAGGTACAACTTTGATGCTAGTTCAGCCTAACGTTTTTTTCTTGTGCAGCCAGTTCCGCATTGCACTATGATACTACAAATAAGTTAACATCTTGATAATTAAATCTGAGATAACATAGTATGTCTAGCTATGGTATAGATATATGCTATCTAATCTGAAGGATGAAATGTGGAAGAATGAGGAATTTGATAATATGAAGCATTTTTATTATACTGCCGTGTTGCTGAAGCATGCTTAAATATGTGGTTTCCCTGCCAAATTGCTTGCCCCTGCGAAATGCCAGAAAATAGAAACAGAAAAGCCATAACCCAAGGATCAAGGTTATCAAAGCCCCGCATTCTTATTGCATCTCCTCAATAAAAACGTGTAAAATCCATAGGCCAAGAATTAATATTGCACAAAATTCTTGACCATGAAACCTATTAACAGTTATCTACTTGTGACTACGTAAATTAGAATCATTGTTCTTGTAGAAAAAAAAGTTAGGATCATTGTTATGAACTTACATCTGGCAAATGGCGGTTGTAGACTAAAGTGTTCTCTATTTTCTCTCAGAAGGTGACAATCTTTTCAAGTAGAATAGAATGGAAATTGTAACATGCAGCACACATTCCTTTTGTTTTCCAAGTAAAGCATATGTCAACCGAAGAGAGGAAATAATATTTTTTCATCTGCATAGGACGTTACACTTCATGACCTTGATGCTGCAAATGCCCAGCCACAAGGAGGCCAAGATATTTTGTCCCTTATGGGCCAGATGATGAAGCCACGTAAGACTGAAATCACGGAAAAGCTGCGCCAAGAGATTAACAAGGTTTCAAAATCCTCGTCATGAAACACTGCTCTTATGAATTTTGATCCACTTTTGTCAGGCCTAATGGAATTGACATCTTTATATATTGTGTGGTGACAGGTGGTTAACAGATATATTGATGAAGGAATTGCAGAGCTTGTACCTGGTGTGCTGTTCATTGATGAGGTATTATCTTATTCTGTTTCATGATTGGAACTTTATTGTCTTTAATAGGCTTATTTTGGATTTCGAAAAACATGAATCAGCATGGTTCTATTTCTTTTCAACTTCTCCTATTGTCAAACATAAGTGCTCACCTTATGGAGCAGCATTGCTGTGATGAACTTATTGGCTTTCATTCTACTGGATGGTAGACTTATGCCTTACAGTGATCTGCTTTAATTAATGAAGAGCTTTACTGCAGGTCCATATGCTGGACACTGAATGCTTCTCTTATCTTAATCGTGCTCTGGAGAGCTCATTGTCGCCAATTGTAATACTTGCTACGAACAGAGGAATATGTACTGTAAGGTAAAAAAAAGTGATTTGCCAGTTGAATTGCTCTGTTCTTAACTTCAACACCGAAACAAATACTTCCTTTTATCTGCTATAATATGCCCTTATACATGTTATGATTTACAACTCCTAATGTGCTTGTATCCAGAGGAACTGAAATGACGAGTCCACATGGTATCCCGGTCGACCTTCTAGATAGGTTGGTGATTGTTCGGACAGAGACATATGGTCCTACCGAGATGATTCAGGTTCCTATTTCGTGCCTTAGTATGTGTCAGGATTTTTTTATCTAGAAATGCATCTGATGTTTGTCCACTGTTCTTTGCAGATATTGGCTATTAGAGCACAAGTGGAAGAAATTGACATTGATGAAGAAAGTCTTGCATTTATAGGAGAGGTCGGGCAGCAGACATCTTTAAGGTATGGTTCTTGTTGCTGGTATGGATTATGTCCTGCACCTTTGTGTCCCATGTGAATATTTTGAATATGGCATTAAATAAAATGTAGCTGGAATATGGCTTGAGAGGATTTTTCGTTTTTGAGGAAGTTGAGAGGTTTTTGTTGAGCGTTTGAAGTTAGGACAGTGTGTCCCTGCTGGCTGCTGTCGGACAATTGGCTGTTATCCCACTTTGGTGTCTACTATTTGAATTTGAAGATATCACTATAGAGTTTGCTACCACCTGGCCATTTTATTGTTGGTAGTAACTGTCATAATAAATCTTGAATCTCTTTGCAGACATGCTATTCAGTTGCTATCACCTGCTAGCGTAGTTGCAAATGCTAATGGGAGAGATAAGATCTGCAAGGTATGTCTGAATTCCAAAAATATATTTGCAGCTTTCTAGCTTGATCTTATTCGTACAAGTTTTTTACTCTGGACCATGACCTCTGTCAGGCTGATCTGGAAGAAGTTTGTTTTCTGTATTTGGACGCGAAGTCCTCCGCTCGTCTGCTTCAGGAGCAGCAAGAAAGATACATCACCTAAAATTACTCCTACTGCACAAGTGTCTCCAAGAATTCTCAGCTGTCGCTCAGGTCGACATTGGATTGTCCTCTCCTGCTTCCACTTGGTAGGCGGGCGCTGGAGACTTCTTCGGGAGCACACTTGGGTGCATTAGTTTCGTAGCAGCTGCGCTCTGGACTTCTCCATAGAGAACAATTCGATTCTGGCAATTTGCTTGTTCACATTACTGTTTGCTGATTAGAATGTGTAAGAATTATCGTAGAGCAACCGCAGCGTGAGAATGGGCTAGCAAAGCAAAATCTGCTCCGGTGTTTATCCACTTGGGCTCCACACAATTGAAAAATACTTCCTTAGTAAGAACGCTTTCCCTCACGTTCCCACTCCGAGGAACTTAAAAAATAATCTTTTTCAAAAGTTGGGCACAAAATATCTTATCTGGAAGGCGTGGGTCTATTTAGGTATACGTGGCCATATCTCGGGCCGGGCTAGGCTTCGGTCTGGGCCCAAAAAGGCCCGGTGCTAAAAATCTAGACCTTGCCGGGCATGGTTCATGTTGATTTGCAAGAATAGGTACACAAAAATGTGACTTCAGCCTCCCTGCCATCTCATATCCATTCTCCCCAACAATGTTTTTTTTAACAAAATGCAGGCTTGTCTGATTTTCATTGCTTTAGAAGGAGAGTTCAAGCTGTACCCAACATAATCGAAAGGAAAAAGGGAAAAGAAGAAGAACCGAATGAAATGAAACTAGGACTACGGCACGCAGGGGATTTTCCTCAGCGTTAGAAGCTTTCGGCATAGAGGTTTAGTCCGGTTCTGTCGGGCGCCACAAGATACCGTATGCATTTTAACGTCTTGCCTCCTTCCACGATCTAGCCTCTTCGACGATTTGGCCGTGAATGTGCGCCTCAACAATGTTCTCAACAATCAGAGGTGACCATGCATGTGTAAATATCTAGATGATCATACCATATTGCATGGCCATCAACACAAGACATGATACAAAAAAAAGACATGTTACTACCAGTGCCAATAAAACAACATTGCGGGAACCTGGCAAGACCGTACAATCCATCATAATATATCCCATAATGTAGTGAAAAGGTACATAACTCAAAAACCTAAACCCTTCCGAAACCCTACCACAAATATTATAAAATGCTACGCTACCACTCAGAATCCACATAATCGAAACAAATTTGCCTCATTTAACGATATAAAACTCTAAAACACATCAAAGCTATGAGATCGAGTCAAACTGGGTGTGTGTTCTGACCAACGACGCAGAGACATCGCCGCAACTTGGACGGTACGGCTGGGAACACTTTTGATAAGCGGCTTGACAAACAGGGTCCGCAACTTGTCGCGTCGGTAAATACAAGTTGCACCATCAAATCAACGGTGGTTGTTTCAAATCGTATTCCAGCACTGCAAGTAGCATATTCCAATCTCTTTAGTTTGTGCTTCTTTTAGTTGCTTGGTTTCCTTTTTGTGGTACTCTGTTGCTTGTGAAGGGTGAGTGTGTGGTGTGCGTGGTTTTTGCCAGCTTGTACTTGTAAGTTGTAACTCCTAGCCGGTTGAGGGTGTGAAAGTACAGAGAAAGATTGGATCGGCTTAGCCTCTAGGGCTGCCTTTGGTCACGTATATATAGCCTCAATGGGCAACAACAGAATTACAGATTACATCTCAACCACCGTATCTAATCTAGCAACTACGATGGTTTACAGCTGTTAAACGTAGAGTACAAGTCAAGTAATATCTATACGGTTTAACTGAACCTTTCTAGAAGCTACTCGTTTAACACTCCCTCTCAAACACAACTCTCCAAATTGAGATGTCGTTTGAAGTTCTCGAGTTGCTGAACTGGAAGGGGCTTTGTGAAACCATATGCTACCTGATCTCCGGAAGGAATGAACCTGACATCCAACATTTTGTTGGCCACCCGTTTCCTGACAAAGTGGAAGTCCACCTCAATGTGTTTGGTCCGTGCATGAAACACCGGATTAGCAGAAAGGTATGTCGCACCAAGGTTATCGCACCAAAGACATGGAACCTTGGGCTGCGGTACAGCAATTTCTCCAAGAATTGATTGTACCCAAATAATCTCAGCAGTGGCATTAGCTAATGACTTGTACTCAGCCTCAGTGCTAGAACGAGACACTGTCGCTTGCTTCCTAGCACTCCATGATATCAAGTTTGGACCGAAGAAAACTGCAAAACCTCCCGTGGAGCGACGATCATCTGGGCAACCAGCCCAATCAGCATCTGAGAATGCACCGACAAGAAGAGATGGTGATTTCTGAATCTTCATACCGAGACTCCAAGTGTGCTGCAAATATCTGATGATCCGCTTCACCGCTGTCCAATGCACAGAGGTCGGTGCATGCAAGAACTGACACACCTTATTAACTGAATATGATATATCAGGTCGTGTCATAGTGAGATATTGCAACGCTCCCACAATGCTTCTGTACTTAGTCACATCATCCGGCCGCAATAAGACTCCATCATGAGTTGTAATTTTTTCTGAAGATGACAAAGGAGATGTGACCGGTTTACACTTGCCCATACCAACATGCTTGAGCAAATCCTTTACATACCTCCCTTGCGAAAGAGTGATGCCATCATGTGCTTTCTTCACTTCAATGCCAAGGAAATAGTGCAACTCTCCCAAATCCTTTAAGGCAAAATCATCTCTAAGCTGCTGAAGCAAACGTGTCACCGCAGACTGGGTTGAACTAGCCACTATTATGTCATCAACATAGACAAGAACAAACATAGTGACTTCGGGTCTAGCAAAGAAGAATAATGATGTGTCTGCTTTGGACGGTGTAAAACCAAGAAGCTGAAGCTTTGTGCTCAGTCTAGAGTACCAAGCACGTGGAGCCTGTTTCAATCCATACAAGGCTTTATCCAACTTACATACCAAGCCATTACCTTTCTCAAAATCAGGTGCTTGTCTCATATACACTTCTTCTTCCAGAACGCCATGCAAGAACGCATTCTGTACGTCGAGCTGTCGAAGTGTCCATCCCTGCGACACTGCAATAGACAGAACAAGTTTGATGGTTGCAATTTTTACCACCGGACTAAATGTGTCTTCATAGTAAATACCATAGCGCTTCTTGAAGCCTTTAGCCACTAATCGAGCCTTGTATCTATCAATAGTGCCATCAGATTTTCTTTTTACCTTATACACCCATTTGCAATCAATAATGTTCTTCCCTTGCTTTTCTGGTACAAGACGCCACGTCTCATTCCTCATGAGTGCCATGTACTCCTCATCCATTGCATTCTTCCAGTTTGGATCAGCAAACGCCTCCTGCAAATTTTTAGGTTCACCAGCTGCACAATAATTTGCATATCGAATCATACCCGGATACAACTTTACTGGTTTCCTAATTCTGTTCTGCAGCCTGGTCACAGCCCGAGTTGGCGGAGAAGATCCCGGAGCATCCTGCACACCGAGCGAGACAAATCCTGTCGGCGAATCTGTCAGCTCATCCGAATCTTGGTCTTCAGCAGAGGATCCGGTGTGGCTGGCCTGACCGTGTGGCTCCGGGGACGCATAGGGAGAAGCCGCAGAAGATCCTCCGGAGTGCTGGCCCACGATAGGACCATGCATGCTGGGCGACGTGCTTTCGTCAGGCGATGGCGACGCACGGGCCAATGGCGACGAAGAACCCGACGCCGCGTCTGCTGCTGTCGATGTCGATCCCGACGCAGATCGTGTCGGAGATCCAGCCGGCGATCCTGAGGTACGAGGAGAATCGCTCTCGGATCCAGCGTCGGTCGCCTCCTCTGCTATGTGCACCCGATCCTGCGTACCGAAATTTCTCCAGAAATAGAATTAGCAGGATTAGCAACCAAATGATCATCTATTAATTCTCCCCCTTGATCAAAACGTGTAGAGGAAAGGAGACTCAAGGGCAGGAGCAGGATTTCAGCTCGGAGACGAGCACCCGCATTGGGATGCAATTCGGAGAAGGGAAAGATATTCTCGTCAAAGACCACATCTCGGGAAATATAAACACGACCACTCGAGATATCTAGTCACTTATAACCCTTATGCAAATTACTGTAACCAAGAAAAGCACACCGTGTGGAGCGAAACTGAAGTTTACGAGAATTGTAGGGACGCAAATTAGGCCAACAAGCACACCCAAAAATGCGTAGAAAGGAATACTCAGGTGGACGCTTAAACAATCGCTTGAGAGGTGTTTGAAGGTTGATTACTTTGCTAGGGTGCGGTTTATGAGGAAAGTGGCTGTTAGGAATGCTTCATCCCAAAATTTGAGTGGCATGCTAGCATGAGCTAAAAGAGACAGGCCAACTTCAACAATATGCCGATGCTTCCTTTCGGCAGAGCCATTTTGCTGGTGTGCATGGGGACAAGATACATGATGTTCAATGCCTACACGTTGGAAAAAAGAATTGAGTTTTTGATATTCTCCTCCCCAATCGGATTGGAGAGCAATGATTTTTCGATTAAACAAGCGTTCAACGCGATGCTGGAAATCATGAAAACGTGCAAAGACATCAGATTTATATTTAAGGAGATAGATCCACGTAAACTTGCTATAGTCATCAACGAAGCTTACATAGTACTTATTGTTGCTAACTGAGGCACAAGCCGGCCCCCAAACATCTGAAAAAATAAGCTCCAAAGGAGCACTAGACACACTAGTGGACTTTGGATAAGGGAGTTGATGACTCTTCCCTTTTTGACAAGCATCACAAACGAAATTGACAAAATCATCCTTTGAAGAAGGAAGCTTATTATGACTAAGAACATGTTGAACGACATTGAACGCCGGATGGCCTAAGCGCCCATGCCACCGAGTGGTTGACGGTTTATTGACTCCAAAAGCTTGTTTCAACGAAGAAGGACATGACGACAGGGGATAGAGACCACCACAGCATCTACCTTGAAGAAGAGTTCTCCTCGTGCCCTGCTCCTTGACAAAAAAATCATTGGGATGAATCTCAAGAAAGGCATTGTTATCATATGCGAGTTTATGAGCAGAAACAAGACTCTTTTTGGCTTGAGGAGCATGAAGGATATTTTTCAATTTTAGTTGTTTATCACAAGGGGTACGAATAATAGATTGACCAATGTGGGTGATATCCATACCTATTCCACTTGCGGTGTGGATCTGTTCGTGGCCGTGGTACTTGTCACGAACGGTGAGTTTCTCCAGTTCACCCGTCACATGATCGGTAGCCCCTGTGTCGAGGTACCAATTGGTGTCGACGTCGTAGGCATGATTTCCCGATGCAGCCACCTTCTCCTCGCCCTGGTACTCTTTGTTGAAGCGCTTCCAGCACTTGATCGCCGTGTGCCCGTACTTGGTGCAGACTTGGCACTGAAGGCGAGGATTGCCGTTGGAGTCGAACGGCTGCTGGGGGCTGAGGCGTGTGTTGTTGTTGTTGTTGTTGTTGAAGCCCCCTGCACCACCGCCGCGTCCGCCATCTCCACGGCCACGGCCACCTCCGCGTCCGCCGCGGTATCCGCCACGAGATGCAACGTTCACGGAGGAGACAGCTCCGCCTCCTCCGCCACCACCAGGCGGACCACCACCGTAGCCGTAGCCGGAGCCTTGCACCAGCTCCTGGAGCCCCGCCGTTCTGGATGTCGAGGCGGGTCTCGAAGTTCAGCAGGTGAGCGTAGAGCTCAGAGAGAGAGACGGACTCCCTGCTTGTCGCCATGGAGGTGACGAGTGGGTTCCACTCCGTGTCCAGTCCGGCGAGGATGTACGCCGCCAGATCATCATCATCCATCTTCTTCCCGGCGGACGCCATGGCATCGCCGAGACACCTCATCCGTGTGAAGTACTC
Source organism: Poa pratensis (assembly GCA_947311845.1). Classification (NCBI taxonomy): domain Eukaryota; kingdom Viridiplantae; phylum Streptophyta; class Magnoliopsida; order Poales; family Poaceae; genus Poa; species Poa pratensis. The sequence goes on from CAMZMU010000055.1 coordinate 28,955,515, forward strand.
CGGGACGCGCATGTCGCGCTTCTGGCTGCCCGCAAGCTGCATGCGGATCTGCATCACCTGTGCTCGGGACTGCGACGAGTACATCGCCATCAGCGCCGCCCACACCTCAGTGGAGTGTTCCAGGGCGGAGACTTGCGTGAGCACCCCCGTGTCAGGGAGGAGAGCAGAAAGCTGAGGACCTGTTGGTCCTGGGCGACCCAGGCCATGTACGTCGGGTTGGGGACGACCTGTGACTCCTTCTCGCCCTTCTTGTTCACGACCTCTACATCGAGGACTTCTGACGGCTGCTTCATCGTGCCATCAAGGAAGCCAACAAGTTGGCGCTCCCGCAGAGGCGGCATCACCTGTGCCTTCCAGAGCGGGAAGTTGTCCCCTCCGAGCTTCTCCGTCACAGCGCCAGCTTGCGGCGGTGCGGAGCTTGGGCCAGCAACGAGAGAGGACGAGCTCGACATGGTGGAAGGAACGAGCTCTGATACCATGTGAAAGTACAGAGAAAGATTGGATCGGCTTAGCCTCTAGGGCTGCCTTCGGTCACGTATATATAGCCTCAATGGGCAACAACAGAATTACAGATTACATCTCAACCACCGTATCTAATCTAGCAACTACGATGGTTTACAGCTGTTAAACGTAGAGTACAAGTCAAGTAATATCTATACGGTTTAACTGAACCTTTCTAGAAGCTACTCGTTTAACAAAGGGCTTCGTTAATTCAAAACCGGGCTCATTTCGAGCCTTCCGTCTAAAGTAGCATATTCCAAAGTACAGTGACCTAAGCGGGTTTGCTGGAGAACCGATGCATTTAACTATTATCCGGACCATGTCTCAGGTTAAGATCATTCAACCTAACGTTTGAAACATCCTCGTTGTGCGTTGCCTCGCTCACTGTCCTCACGTGATCTCAAGAACGTTTTGGGGCTTGTTGTCAAGCTTGTTTTTCCTCTTCTGTAAACTTCATCAAGTAACTGTGCTAGAGAAGGATGTGCTTATTAGTTCTCGCTTGAGCATCGAGGGTAGTTAAAGTGTTACGGTACATTATTTGTCTGATCATTCCATTGCAGCAAAGCGATCGGATTCATCTTAATTTGCAGCCTCCCGTCTATGTGGTTCTAATCGGCGTTCACGGTGCCAGAGCTTTTGATGACTTCTCATAATGATACCTTATATGTCGGGTTCTTGATCGATCCGAGAGCGATTTTTCTTTAAGCTAGCTTGTTGGATTAACTCTTTCATGGTTCTCAGCTCTGCCAAATTTCGTGTCCATGAGAAGACGGCGAAAAATATCCATGATATTTTCTTCTAGAAAACATCTTCGCTGACAAGCTAATATGGATACATTTTCCAAAAGAATTGAAATTATACATGTATGTGCTTCATCCTGATCATGCATACATATGCATTGATGGGCACCGTGCGTGCGTGTCCAACTGTCCATCATTTTGCAGTAGGAGGACAAGCAGTTTCGGTACCGCGCGTTACGACAGGCACCAGTCAGTGCAAAAATACACTACACCATCCTCTTCTTCGCTCGCCTACGCATCTCTTCTTCTTCGTCCATGCTCCGATCGGTCGAACAGCGAGTGATCACGGCGACAACAACGCGCGGGCAACATGCATGCAATTGCAAATGACGCACGCGCTGACACCAATTCCCCCGCGTCGCGACGCCCGGCGCCGTCGCCGTCGCGCCAAATTCCAAAACGACAACCCCGATCGATTCGATTCATCACTGAAGAATTGCACTAACGCAGCTTCCCATCAGGTCCAGTTTCGGTTGGTAGACGCCGATCTCTCGGCGCCAAAGCTTCCCCGGCCGGCAACGCGCGTACTAGGTAGGTGGCCGGATACACTGCACCTTCGCCGATCTCTTGGATCGCAATTTCGAACCGTCCTATCGATTCGGGAACCTGTGATCCAGGTTTGAGCTAGCGGGTTGGCGTCGATCGACGCGTGATCAATGGATCGCACATCCTGTGGATGGGGAGCGAGCTGGAAATATCTCCGGCGAGCACAGTAGTTGACAAGTCCTTTTGCTTTGGAGGCTCTTTATCTTTGAAGCTTGCTCTCTCATCCTGGCTCCAGTTTATTGTGGCTCTCGTCGAGCACCGGTGGGCGCGCTTTGGCCATTTGCAGCCTTTTGCGTCACCGCCTCGATCATTGGATGTACCTCCGGCCGGCGAAGCCGACGGTGGTGCCGTTTGTCATGTAACCTAACTCGATCCACATCATCCACTGACCACTTTGGGCTAGCTTGGGATTCGATCAAGGGGAAGAATTAAGAAGAGCTAGGAGATCATTAGCCGTAGTACTGGATCACTGCTGTGTGAAAGGCATCGATCTGGTGCTGCTGGTACACTGGGCCTGCTTGCATGGGTGCCGGTGGTCAATCATTTGTACGGATGCAATTTGGCGGGCCAATGGAGGTGAACCATGTGGCGTGGAGACGATAGATGCGTGCGTGGTCGATCAAAACGAGCAGGCAGCGGGACATGGGCCGTTCCCATATTCCCGGAGTAGCCACAGTTAACTTCCCGCCACATTTTCTCCGAAATCGCCGGAGTGCTGGATATGGTGCACAGTTATTGATCATGCCACATATATACGGCAGTTCTGCATTCCCTCTAAAAATTGATGCCTTGTTTTAAAAATATAACAACACACAAAGCTCTAGCTGGTTCTGGGTTGTTTGTGCAGCCTTTTGGAATTTCAACATGGGTTCGCAATTTATGAGCTTGAGATGACATTTCTAGGAGTATTGGTCAATTAATCAAACCTAATCTTAAAAGACACTCTTATTGCTGTGCTAACTTGTATATATTGTTTTTTAATCCACAATATTTATATTTCATCATTTGATGCAGTTTGGTAATGTCATACATATGTTGCCAATTGCGCTAATTTTAGCTGAATCAGTTACGGACCATAATTTAATATTCCTAGAGACGCACATTCTATCTTTTGTTTGACATAGTTTGGTTACGAGGCATGTCTTGGTAACACGATCAATGTATTAATTATATATGTGCATATTTGTATTTTCACTCAGAAGAAAGAAAATAACTTCGAAGCACCAAAATTAAAAAATTAAAATCTTAAATTTGTATCCCAAAAAGTTACAATTGCCAATTTTGTATTTTTTCTAAGAACCACTTTTGGGGAGAATTTTGAATTTTCTGAAACCGCTTGTATAATTATGGTTTAATCTAGCTAAATGTTTTTTTGCGGGTAGAATCTAGCTAATTTTAATCTAAATGTCCATGAGTTTCTTTTAGCCGAAATCTAATTCTGTAAGGCCTCGGTGAAGTGGCTGAAATCTACCTTTGGTAAAAACAATTCGGTGTGGTTGTGAGCTCTAATCCAATGGCTGAGAACGGCTGGAAGGCGAGACGACACCGTGCTTTGTTTTTTTTTTTTTTTGAGTTTTACACTGTGGCTTCATTACATTCCAGACAAATCTAAGTTCAGAGCGTTTTCAACACACTCAGGGTACAAATGAAACCAGGTTTTGCATAACTCTAAACCGCAGCCTTCCTTAGCTAAAACGTGAGCAACACCATTCGCTGAACGCCGTGCCCATCTGACTCGATAGTCTTCGAACTCCCTCAGTGAAGTTTTAAGGTCCTCGATCCACGGCCCATACCTGGACCTGTCCTTCTCTTCCTTGGAGAGCTTCGAAACCACTCCTGCATTGTCCGTCTCTAGGACAACACGCCGGCTCTTCAGCTTCTTTGCCAAGGCCACCGCCTGCATGCAGGCACGAACCTCTGCGTCTTCCGGGTCTGAGATAGAGGGGTAAAAAACACACGCTCCAGCGAGAAAGCGTCCGTCGTGGTCGCGAGCAACCGCACCCCCGCCACCCTTTTCCGATGACTTAGAAGTCGCACCATCAGCATTAACCTTTATCCACCCAACCTCTGGTGCGCGCCACTTCTCTGTAGTAGTGGCAGTTTTGAATACCTTGGGATCTTGAATATTTCTCCATTCTTCTAACAGGTTGATGCAGCGACAGGCTAGCTGATTTGGATCTTCAATTGGCTTCGAGTCCCTTGCGTCGTTGCGAGCCAGCCACATATGGTAGATTGTCATCAGTACGACATCCACCTCTTCATCCTTAGCCGAACAGAACCACTCCAGAAACCAGTGTTGGAGATCCCGCGGATTATGAACATCGTCAGGAGGGGCGGAGATAGTAAGACCCAGCCTAGCAGCGATACCTTGCCAGACCTGTTGGGCATGTGGGCATTTCCAAAACCGATGAAGAGTTGTCTCCTCCCGGGCACAAGCCACGCAACGGACTCCTCCCTTTATTTTCCGCCGCTCGAGTTCAGCGCCAAACGCCAAGCCATTTCTCATCAGCATCCATGTGTGCACCTTAACCTTGCCCGGCACATTGGCTTCCCAAAGCGCCAGCCACCCCTTGTGTGAGGTCAGAGCAGAGGATGATTCAGATCCCCCAGCGTGAGCTTTTTTCTGCTGCATCCGAAGGTGGTAGGCTGAGCGAACCGTGAAAAGTCCAGATTTGGTGTGATTCCAAGCAAAATAATCACGTGTGCCCTGTCCACCAACCGGTAGCTTCTTAATAGCATCATCATCGAAGTCATGAAATATTTGGTACAGCTTCTGAACATACCAGTCTGAGCCCTCGTCGTTCAGTAACTCCGAGACCGCGTGATCGGGACGCCTGCACTCTCCTGCTTGCGCCCTAGCGGATGTGCTGCACCGGATCTAGCAATCCAATTGCTCTTCCAAACTTCAATGTCCTCCCCATTGCCAACTCGCCAATCAACCCAGATTTCAACAAGTCACGTCCATGTAGGATACTTCTCCAGGAGAAGGAGCCACCACCTGGACATCCAGCATGGAGCAGGTCCGAGTGCTTGAAGTACCGGGCCTTCAGCACTCTTGCACATAACGAAGATGGCACCGTAAGAATTATCCATGCTTGCTTGGCGAGCAGAGCCTGATTGAACACCTCGAAATCACGGAAACCCATTCCTCCCGCTTGCTTTGGCGTGCACATTTTGTCCCACGCGATCCAAGGAACCTTGCGTGTACCATCAATAGCTCCCCACCAGAAACGGGATGAGATAGTGCTTAACTTCTTGCATTGTGCCTTACCAAACTTGAAACAACTCATTGGGAAAGTGGGAGTAGCCTGGAGTACCGATTTGACCAAAACCTCTTTGGCCTTCTTCGACATCCCCTGCCCCTTCCATCCTCCAACTTTAGCACCCGATCTCTCGGTAATATATTGGAATGCTCCCTCTTTGGACCTCCCTACCACAGTTGGTAGACCGAGGTAGCGCTCGCAAAGCGCCTCTTTGATACGTCTCAAACGTATCTATAATTTTTTGATGTTCCATGCTTGTTTTATACCAATTGCTACATGTTTTGCATCTACTTTATATCACTTTTATACATTTTTTGGGACTAACCTATTAACAAGATGCCGAAGTGCCAGTTCCTGTTTTCTGCTGTTTTTGTATTCCAGAAAAGCTAGTCTGGAAATATTCTCGGAATTGGACGAAACTACACGGGAGTCCCTATTTTACCAGAACTCATCTGACGGACCAAAGAGGCGACGGAGAGGAGCCACGTGGGCCCCACACGCCAGGGCGCGGGCCCCCCTCTGCCGCGCCCTGGGGTGGTGTGGGCCCCACGGGCCTCTCCAGCCGCCGCCCTTTCGCCTACTTATTCCCCCCGACGCGAAAACCCTAAGTACCTGAGCAAATATCCACGAAAAGTTCCAGAGACGCCGCCGTCGTCAACCCTAGCTCGGGAGGGTTCAGAACCTCTTCCCGGCACCCTGCCGGAGAGGGGAATCGTCACCGGAGGCTTCTACATCGCCATGCCTGCCTCCGGAGTGATGCGTGAGTAGTTCATCCTTGGACTACGGGTCCATAGCAGTAGCTAGATGGTTGTCTCTCCACTTTGTGCCATCATGTTTAGATCTTGTGAGCTGCCCTACATGATCAAGATCATATTATTGTAATGCTACATGTTGTGTTTGCTGGGATCCGATGAATATTGAATATTATGTCAAGTTGATTATCAATCTATCTTATATGTTATTTAAGATCTTGCATGCTTTCCGTTACTCGTAGATGCTTTGGCCAAGTAGATGCTTGTAACTCCAAGAGAGAGTATTTATGCTAGATAGTGGGTTCATGTCTCCGTTTAACCTGGGACAGTGACAGAAAGTTCTAAGGTTGTGGATGTGCTGTTGCCACTAGGGATAACCTAACGATGCTATGTCCACGGACATATGTGTTTGTTTACATTACGCACTTTACTTAATGCAATTATCCGTTGCTTGCAACTTAATACCAATGGGGACTCGGATGACAACCCGGCGGTGGATTATTAGTCATAGATGCTGTTGGATAACGATCTATGTATTATGTCGTAATGCCCAATTAAATATCATAGTAGTCAACATGTCATGTATATGCATTGTCATGCGCTCACTATTCGTCAATTGCCCAGCTGTAATTTGTTCACCCAACATGTTAGTTATCTTTTATGGAGAGACACCACTAGTGAACTGTGGACCCCGGTCCATTCTTTTACACTGATTAAACAACCACAAACTGCAAACTGTTCCTTTTTCATTCTCTGCAATTTAATACTCATTTTCCACACCATACGTTTAATCCTTTGTTTTCAGCAAGCCAGTGAGATTGACAACCTCACTGTTTCGTTGGGGCAAAGTAGTTTGATTGTGTTGTGTGCAGATTCCACGTCAACAGTCCAGACTCCCTCAACACTATTTTTCTGGCGCCGTTGACAACCTTCTGAAGAGTTGCTGCTCCTACTGGTTCGATAACCTTGGTTTCTTTCTGAGGGAAAACTTGCTGCTGACTACATCATACCTTCCTCTTGGGGTCTCCCAACGAACGTGTGTTTCACGTCATCAAGCTATTTTTCTGGCGCCGTTGCCGGGGAGTGGAAGCACTTCGGTTCAGCAGACTCCTATCTCCCTTCGACGCCTATTTTTCTGGCGCCGTTGCCGGGGAGACAGCAGTCTTCTGCAAGGGGAGTTTCACGCTTCCAATCTCTTTACTTTGTTTTTGTCTTGCTTAGTTTATTTTATTTTATCTTGTTTGCTTTCAATTATCAAAAACACAAAAAAATTAGTTACTTGCATTTAGTTTATTTTCAGTTTGTTTCTGTTAGTTATTATGTCTAGCTCTTTACTTGCTATCAATGGTTACTTTCCTTGAAACTAGTCCTATGGCTGAAAACAACATGAGAGAGCTTTATGAAATTTATCTTGAGTTGGGACATGAAGTGTTTGAAGAGAAAATTAAAAAGCCTATGGAACTTTATTTGCATAACAATCATGATAGTAGCAATGTTATTAGCATACATTCTTTGAACACCATTATTGCTAATGCCATGGAAAGCTCTAAGCTTGGGGAAGCTGGTTTTGATAAAAATGATATTTTTAGTCCCCAAGCTTGGAGGAGGAAGAATGCTATATTTGAATGTCATGATTCTATTGAAATATCTCTTTTGATAAATTTGAAGTAAACAACCTCCTTGACTCAGTAAAAGAGGAAATTGCAGAAAGTAAAAATGTGCTCCCTAATGTTATATATGATAATGCTCTTGATGATGGTCCTATATTGCCTAATGATATTATTATACTATTATTGTCAAAAGTGGGTTTGATAACCCCACTATTTTGAGCTTAAAAAAATTATGTGTTTGTAGATCATGAAAAGCATGCTTTATGTGATAGTTATATGTTGAGTTTGTTCATGATGCTACTGAAAATTATTTTGAGAGAGGAAAATATGGTTATAGAAATCTTCATGTTATTAAATTTCCTCTCTTTATGATGAAAGTTTTGAGCTTTCTCTTGTGTTGCTTCTATATGATTTTTGCTTTAAGACCTAATGGTCCGTTGAAAGTTTTGAAGTTGCACTTGTTTTGTCTTCCTATGCTAGTCACTTTGTGCTTAATTGACTTGTTTTCTTATAAGACTCCTATGCATAGGAAGAGTGTTAGATTTAAACATGTTTTATATATGCTCTTGATGCTCTCTTTTATGTTTCAACTCTCATCTTTATGTGAGCATCATAAAAATCACTATGCCTAGCTAAAAGGCATTAAAGAAAGCGCTTTTGGGAGGCAACCCATTATCTTTTATTTTCAGTATTAGTCAAGGAGTTTGTTTACTTCTGTAGCAACTCCTTTGTATCTTTATTTTCTCGCATTGTTGTGCCAAGAGTAGCCTCTAATGATAAGATGATGCTTAATTTTGATTGCTGCGCAGAAACAGATTTTTGCTGTTCACTGTACGAAATTCCTAAAATCACCAGATTGTTAAAAAATCTGAAATTTTTGTGCGTAATCTTTATGAATGTCTGAAACTTTCATTAGTTCAGAGTTTCTCGATCTGAGCGTCGTAAGTGCCTCGAAAAAATTCGTCTTTGCGGACTGTTCTGTTTTAGACAGATTATGCCTTTTTATTTTTCGCATTCTCTCTTTTACTAGTGTTGAGTGAAATTCTTTTTTGGGTGGAAGAGCTTCACATAACATCAGTGGCTGTAGCTAATGTTTAAAGTAACAAATCATATTGCGTCTTTACAGAACATGTGAATTTTTGATTATGCACTAACCCTCTAATGAGATCTACTTTGAGTTTGGTGTGACGGAAGTTTTCAAGGGTCAAGAGAGAAGGATGATATAATAGGATCAAGAAGAGTGAAGAGCTTAAGCTTGGGGAGGCTCCCATGGATCTCCCCAGCATATTTCAAGAAGACTCAAGCGTCTAAGCTTGGGGATGCCCAAGGCATCCCCTTCTTCATCGTCAAAATTATCAGGTCATCTCTAGTGAAACTATATTTTAATTCTTTCACATCATATGTGCTTTTCTTGGAGCGTCTGTGTGCTTTTTATTTTCAGTATTGCATTTTATTTTCAATAAAGCTTGACTGGACCCTAGCATTCTTGATTGGGAGAGAGACACGCTCCGCTTTTTCATGAGAATACTCCTATTCTTCACTTATATTTGTTGAGTATTCATATCTAGCGCTGTTCAGCTTTTAGCTCTTGTTTTCATGTATCTCTTGTCAGAGCTATTAGCTTTCTTTTGTAGAAAGTACTCTCTTGCTTCACTTATATTTGTTTGGAGAGTTGATGAAATAAATTGATTGGTGTTTGGTTGGTTCAGAAAATGTTGCATGTGGTAATTGGTATAAGGAAAAACTTGCTTAATCTTGTAGATCACTAAAATGGATAACTTGATGCTTGTCAATTGTTTTGAGTTAACAAGTAGATCATGATTAAATTGTGCATCACATGAGTTAAGCCTATTAGTGAAGAACTACCGTAAAGCTTGTTGAAAATTTGGTTTGCATCGGTGGTACCTCTAAGGTCTAGATATTTTCTAATAACAGGGTTTGGTTAACAAGGAAGACGGTATGAAGTCTTATAACGTTTGCAATATGTTTGTCATATAAAACTTGGTGTACGGGTTGATATTCTTGTTTGCTTACATAACCTTGCTAGCCTAAACTCTGTACTGAGAGGGAATGCTTCTCGTGCATCCAAATCCTTGAGCCAAAATCCATGCCATTTGTGTCCACCATAACTACCTATATGTGGTATTTCCTTGCCACTCCAAGTAAATTTTTCATGTGCTACCTTTAAATTATTCAAAATGTTATTATTCCCTTTTTGTGTCAATGTTTACTAGCTCATGAGGAATTAGTGTGGTTATTCTTTATTCTATTTGTCGAGTGGACTTTTACACCTGGACTAGTGGCATATACATCCGCTTATCCAATAACTTGCAAAAAGAGCTGGCAACGGGGTGCCCAGTCCCAATTAATTACAACTTTAACCAATTAATTCTCTTCACACTTTTGCCCTGATTCATCAGTAAGCAATGACAAACAGTGAAATACCTGAATGTGTGTAAACCAAAGAGAAAGAGGGATGATCTGCCTTGCTGGTAGAAATAACGTCCTTCATGGGAGCCGCTCTTAAAAGTCCGTTCGACAGGTAGAATACTGTTCTCACCCGCTACCATTCGTTGACAATTAACAAACACCTCTCAAAAATAGATACTCCTCCATGGTATGTGATTGATGGAAGGCACCCGAGGATTCGGTTAGCCATGGCTTGTGTTAGCAAGGTTGGGAGGAGTATCAAATATTTTATGCAATCTCTATATGCTTTCAAAAACCTAAAAGCTCTAGCACATGATTTAATCCCTGCTTCCCTCTGCGAAGGGCCTTTCTTTTACTTTTATGTTGAGTCAGTTTTCCTATTCTTTCTGTCTTCCACAAGCAAACACTAGTGTCAACTTTGTTACAACATGCGTTATATGCAATGTATTGGACTTGTTATACTACTTTGTGTTGACAATATCCATGAGATAAATATGTTGAAAGTTGAAGCAAATGCTGAAACTAAATTCTTCCTTTGTGTTGATTAAATACCTTTTATTAGAAACTATTGCTTTATGAGTTAACACTTATGCAAAACTGTTTGATGCTTGTCTCGAAAGTACTATTCATGAAAACGTTTAGCTTGTGTGATTCATTGTTTACTCATTATCTATTTGATAGCAAATTATAGACCATTGACTTGGATCACTTCATTCATTTACATGTGCCTTGCAATATTATATGATCAAGATTATGATAGTAGCATGTCACCTCAAAAATTATTTGTTTTTATCGTTTACCTACTCGAGGACGAGTAGGAACTAAGCTTGGGGATGCTGATACGTCTCAAACGTATCTATAATTTTTGATGTTCCATGCTTGTTTTATACCAATTGCTACATGTTTTGCATCTACTTTATATCACTTTTATACATTTTTTGGGACTAACCTATTAACAAGATGCCGAAGTGCCAGTTCCTGTTTTCTGCTGTTTTTGTATTCCAGAAAAGCTAGTCTGGAAATATTCTCGGAATTGGACGAAACTACACGGGGTCCCTATTTTTCCAGAACCACTGACGGACAAAGAGCACGGAGAGGAGCCACGGGGCCCCACACGCCAGGGCGCGGGCCCCCCTCTGCCGCGCCCTGGGGTGGTGTGGGCCCCTCGGGTCTCCAGCCGCCGCCCTTTCGCCTACTTATTCCCCCCGACGCGAAAACCCTAAGTACCTGAGCAAATATCCACGAAAAGTTCCAGAGACGCCGCCGTCGTCAACCCTAGCTCGGGAGGGTTCAGAACCTCTTCCCGGCACCCTGCCGGAGAGGGGAATCGTCACCGGAGGCTTCTACATCGCCATGCCTGCCTCCGGAGTGATGCGTGAGTAGTTCATCCTTGGACTACGGGTCCATAGCAGTAGCTAGATGGTTGTCTCTCCACTTTGTGCCATCATGTTTAGATCTTGTGAGCTGCCCTACATGATCAAGATCATATTATTGTAATGCTACATGTTGTGTTTGCTGGGATCCGATGAATATTGAATATTATGTCAAGTTGATTATCAATCTATCTTATATGTTATTTAAGATCTTGCATGCTTTCCGTTACTCGTAGATGCTTTGGCCAAGTAGATGCTTGTAACTCCAAGAGAGAGTATTTATGCTAGATAGTGGGTTCATGTCTCCGTTTAACCTGGGACAGTGACAGAAAGTTCTAAGGTTGTGGATGTGCTGTTGCCACTAGGGATAACCTAACGATGCTATGTCCACGGCATATGTGTTTGTTTACATTACGCACTTTACTTAATGCAATTATCCGTTGCTTGCAACTTAATACCAAGGGGACTCGGATGACAACCCGGCGGTGGATTATTAGTCATAGATGCTGTTGGATAACGATCTATGTATTATGTCGTAATGCCCAATTAAATATCATAGTAGTCAACATGTCATGTATATGCATTGTCATGCGCTCACTATTCGTCAATTGCCCAGCTGTAATTTGTTCACCCAACATGTTAGTTATCTTTTATGGAGAGACACCACTAGTGAACTGTGGACCCCGGTCCATTCTTTTACACTGATTAAACAACCACAAACTGTTCCTTTTTCATTCTCTGCAATTTAATACTCATTTTCCACACCATACGTTTAATCCTTTGTTTTCAGCAAGCCAGTGAGATTGACAACCTCACTGTTTCGTTGGGGCAAAGTAGTTTGATTGTGTTGTGTGCAGATTCCACGTCAACAGTCCAGACTCCCATCAACAACACTATTTTTCTGGCGCCGTTGACAACCTTCTGAAGAGTTGCTGCTCCTACTGGTTCGATAACCTTGGTTTCTTTCTGAGGGAAAACTTGCTGCTGACTACATCATACCTTCCTCTTGGGGTCTCCCAACGAACGTGTGTTTCACGTCATCACTCTTCTTGCACTCCCAGTGCATTTTTCAGCTCATTTTTGCTCTCCGGGCTGGATCCCTCTCCAAAGAAAATAGAGGACTTCGAGAGATTAACCTTCTGTCCCGATGCCGCTTCATACGCGAGGAGAACCTCCCTTAATGCGTTCATGCTCTCCGCCGATGCTTCAAGGAAAACTATGTTGTCATCCGCAAATAAAAGATGGGTTATATGAGGCCCATCCGATCCGAATTTAACGCCCTTCAACATATTGTCCTCCTGAGCTTTCTTAAGCAACGACGAAAAACCTTCCACGCAAAACAGGAAAAGATACGGGGACAGGGGATCCCCCTGGCGAAGCCCTCTAGATGGAGCAAATCCCTCCGAGAGATCACCATTCAACCTCACAGCAAAACGCACCGAACTCACACATCTCATAACCATACTGATCCAGGGCTGTGCAAACCCCATTTTGGGCATCATTTGCTCAAGGAAGATCCATTCAACCCTGTCATAAGCCTTCATCATGTCCAGCTTCACGGCACACAACGGCTTCTTCCTCTTTCTTGTTCTGATTGTATGCACACATTCATAAGCAATAAGTACGTTGTCCGTGATCAGTCTCCCCGGCACAAACGCACTTTTTTTCCTCAGAGATCAAGATAGGTAAAATGGATTTCAATCAATTAGTCATAACCTTCGAGGCAATCTTATAGAGCACATTGCACAAACTTATGGGACGAAACTGAGAGAGCAGCTTCGGTGAGCTAGTTTTGGGAATCAAAACGATTACCGTATCATTAAACCCCTCAGGGATCTCGTGACCATTCAAAAAACCTCTGACAGCTTTACAAACTTCATCTCTTAAAAACAGCCACTGCCGTTGATAAAAGAGGGCAGGTAGCCCATCCGGGCCCGGGGCCTTGGTAGGGCCCATTTGGAATAAAGCCCTTTCAATCTCCACATCAAGAATCGGCCCACCCAATTTTTGGTTCATTTGTTCTGATACCAGCGGCACCACTCTATCCAGGATCACATCCATATCCTGTGCTCCTTCGGATGAGTACAGATGTGCGTAAAACTCTCGAGCCAGTGCTCTCATATCAGCATCTGAAGTACACACACTTCCATTCGATCGTTTCAGCTTCTTTATGGTATTCTTCCTCCTCCTATCTCTGTTCTGAAAGTATCGGGTATTACGATCCCCCGCTTTCAACCATTCTATCCGGGAACGCTGTCTATACATGATCTACTCACGTTCATAGATCTCATGGAGGTCCCTCTCAATAGCTCTCACTTCCTGTGAGTTATCAGAGCTAAGGGAAGCAGCACGGGCTGCAGCAAGTTGCTCGCGGAGCCTCCTGATTTCATTATGGACAGAGCCGAAAACCGTCCTACCCCATGATTTCATGCTGCCTGACACCCTTTTCAGTCTATCACACAGTGCACTCAGCCCACTCGCACCCTGATCCGCGTTCACCCAGGCTTGCTCAACCATCTCGTCATACTCCTCATGCCGAGTCCACATTTCCTCAAACCGAAAGCCCCTCGAGACCTATGTCTGTGGGATCGGTGTCGCCTCAGCCACACGGATCAACAGAGCCAGATGATCAGTTGCTTCAGTGTTGATGTGTTCCATTGTGGTCGCCGGAAACATGTGAGCAAAGCTGCTGTTGCACGTTGCCCTATCCGACCGAGCTTGGACATTCTCATCACCATCCCTTCTGTTATTCCATGTAAACGGGTAGCCAGAGAAGCCCAAGTCTGCAAGTCCGCAGTCAGACAAGCAGTCACTGAACCGTTCCATCTGTGGGACACTCCGGGGATTGCCTCCCCTCTGCTCATCTTGACGGTGGATCTCATTAAAATCCCCCGCACAGCACCAAGGTAAATTGTCCTGTCGACGGAGATAACGCAATCTTTCCCATGTTCTCTCTCGCTTCTCCCTTCGGGGCTCACCATAGATTTCGGTGAATCTCCATTCAGTCCCATTGAATTTGATTGCTGCATCAATATAAGTCTGGCACCATGGACGGACAGCCACCTCCACCTCATCTTTCCACCAGAGTGCTAGCCCACCACTTTTTCCGGTGCAGTCCACCGAAACCCCTTGTCTGAAACCCAAGCTCCACTTCAGCCGATCCATCGGCCCAGATTTCTTCTTGGTTTCACACAAAAATACCACCACTGGGTTGTATGACCTAATCAGGTCGCGAAGCTCCCCTACTATCGAGTCCAACCCCAACCCTCGACAGTTCAGGGATAAGACGATCATTGCTTCCGGCGGCCCTGCATCGCAGGTGCCGCCGATGGGTCTTCGATTCGATCAAACACAGAGTTCGTAGAAGCCTCCGAATGGTTTCCAATTCTGTCAAACACCGAGTCAGTGCGCTGCTTCTTCCCCGCAGATTCCACACCATCTTCTCCCACCACACGAACAGGAACCGACAGCCAGACTTGCTTAGTGCCTCTCTTCCTGTTGTGAGTATTACCATCACCCAGTGGTGCCTGATAATTAGCTCTGCCACCGTCAGAAGTCTGATTCCTTGGTCGGCGTGTGAAGGTGCCTCTCATGTTCCCCCTAGGGCTCACTTGTGCATGTTTTCCTCGTCCTTCCCGAACTTCCTTCTCCTTTGCCTTGGTACCCTTATTAGGGCTAGTGACCTCAGTTCCCGCCCTCCAATCGTCCCTCCCACCAGTGCGGGAAGTACTGGAGTTTGCGAAGTCGTTTACCAGGTTCCTCCTAGGCGGAAGGTCCCTAATCGAAACGCCATCATGCTGCCTAGAGGATGAATCCGCTGATCTGCTGCCGTAGCTCCCAGTGGAGACAACCGGTCTAGCAGGAGGTGGGGTTTTTTGGTTCCTCCTCGCAGAGGCACGTAGCCACTCACCCCATTGCGGAACAGCATCCTTTTCTCCCTGACAACCTCCCTCTGGATGAACTATCACGCCACAAGTAAAGCAGAAATGTGGCACCTTTTCGTATTTCAGATCAAACCACATCCCTTTCTCATCCTCTGCGGAATTCTTCAAGCTGACACCACGAAGAAGCGGTTGGTCTACCCTCACGGCCACTCGGATCCGCAGATCCTCTCCCCAAGCTAAACCGTCCTCATCAACTTTCTTGATGTAATGGCCAATCCAACCTCCTATCAACTCTCCATACACCTTGTTCATCATATCCATTGGTAAATCGAGAACCCTAACCCAAACATCCATTAAATCAAACACCATATCCGAGGGACGAACCGAGCCATCGAATTCCTTCACAAGAACTACATTAAAATCGAATTGCCATGGCCCATTCTTCATCACATGTTTCCAGTCGCCCTCTAAACTGAAACGCACCACAAATCTGTTGTCTCCGATCTCCTTGAAGTGAGCCGAACCATGCAGACCCCACGCACGCTGCATCGCCCTCTCCAAGGCATTGATCACCAGTCTTCTAGGAGAACACACCTTCCCCACTATCGCCCATCGTGGCCTGGGGACCGTCACAGATCCGGCTCCCTTGATGACTAGCCCAGTGGCTTCCTTGTCCGTCAGGAGCAGGTCTCCCATCCTGGCAGAGAGACTCGCCGCAAGCTCCTCCGAACCCAATCTCGCCGGTGAACGCAAAGATGATCCGGTTGTAGTCCTAGGTTGCCCGCGAGGCGGCGAGGCCATGGAGAAGACTTCGAACCCCTTCCTCCCCCGACACGAGAGCCGCGTCAAGGATCAAACACACTCGCGCGCGGGATCGATCTCGCCGTCGAGACCTCTGCCGCCGCCGATCGCAACCACCCTCGAGAAGGAAAACCCTAGCCTACGCGCGATCGCCTCCCGATCAAAGTTCCGCTCTTGGTGGACCCGGTCTCTTCGACACCGTGCTTTGTTAGTGACGGAACAGCCATCGGACGGCCCCAATTGGCTCAGGTTGAACGGCAGGGGACGCGGTTCAGAATCCAACCACACACAAAACGATAGCCGGGACACACAGGGTAAGGTGAGTGGCGCGGTGGGCCCGGAAAAATCCCCTCGATCACCTCTCGGCGAATGGCGATGCCGCTCCCACGTGATCGCGCTGCCCCCACACGCTGACATGTCCCTCTACTCCGCTTCGCCTATTTCTACCTCCCCGCCGGTGTTACTCGTCACGCCCTCGTTACTTCACTCCTCGCGATCCCGGCCGCCATTAGCGAGCACCATAGCACTACCTCGATCGATCATTCGTCCCTAGAGGCTTTAGATTTGTCTCTCAAAGAAGAAGCTACGATCTCGTCTGATCGATCGATCTGCAGCGCGAACAAGTTAGTTAGTTAGCTAGCTAGAGCGAGGTGCTTGTTGGGCGGCCATGGCCGACGAGTCGTCATCCCCAGCTTCTTACATCCGATTGGTACGTACCTTCGTGCTGTACGCTCGAATCGAGAGGCTAGCTACACGCGCAACTCTCGTATGATAATTCACATTCATCCATGCAGGTGCAGCATCTGATCGAGAAGTGCATCTGCTACGACATGAACAAGGAGGAATGCGTGCAGGCGCTGGAGAAGCACGCCAACATCATGCCCGCCGTCACCTCCACCGGTAACAGTTGCTGTCCATTTACAGATATAGACGCTTCGCATTGCCCCTCCAACAGTAGCTTGAAAACACCCGGAATTTGTGCATGCGAGTTCATGGCTCAGTGTCATTCTTGGCTTCTTGCATTGCTTATCTGCATGCATTGATTCTCTGCATGTTAAGTTTGCTTAGCCGGGAAGATCGATACTTGTGGATTCACACGTAACTATATAACTGAAGCTTCCTTAATTCGCCGTGCCTGTTCGTTGATCGACAGTGTGGAAGGAGCTGGAGAAGGAGAACAGGGAGTTCTTCGAGACGTACAAGAAGGACCGAGGCGAGCTGCAGGCCTCGCAGATGGCCAGCCCTTCGGAGGAGGCGTCTACTTCGAGGAGCTCAGACGACAACGACAAGTAGCTACGGCCGGCAGGCTAGGGATCCATGCACTATATCGATCTATGAGGGCACGTGTTGTACGTGGAGTACCATGGTCCAGCAGGCAGCAGCTCTGGATGATCCATGGAGCACACTACATATTCAGTTGGTTGGTCGAAAATCGAGAAGATTCAGAATCACCGATCGGGGAGGTCTCCATCGACCCGGTACTGTACACGTGGATCCAAGGACCAGAGACCGACGGCCGGCGTGCGTGCGTACGTGTTGTAGTCTGTATAATTTGTACCCATCTGCGACTAGCTAGCTGGTTATTTTTTTTATATAAAGAGATTTTATTACTTAAGAGTTTCTTAAGCATTACATCCGACCTCTGCATAGATAGGATGCACACATCCACAAGTTCACGAGTATCCAATTCTGAAATTAAAAAAGACGAATTACATATCATAATAAGAAATTGTAAAGCCGCCTAAGATGATGGTTGGTCGATCCGGAGACTATGTTGCCATCCATGCCGGGAGAATAACTCTCTGGCCGCAGCCTCCAAACGTAACGCCACCTCCAAAAACAACTCTCGGTGCTCCACACGCTGCAGGGCCGACCATGCTTGTAGCGTTGCTGTACACCGATAGATAACCTGCATAATAGAAACATTTTTATCGTTAAAAACATTGTCATCTACATAGTCACAGCGACCAAATAACGGTAATCGCTTTCAGAAGAAAGCTGATCTTGTCTTGTTCCTGAGTTGGACGTCTGCGGCGAGCTTCTTCCTGTAAGCGACGTACGCCCGATCGAGCCACGAGAGCCCAAGACTAGTACGTCTACGTACAGGCAAGCAACTATGCTACGGTTGATTCGTTCACTCCTTGGAAGGCGACACGTACCAAAGTCGCCGACGTCGGTATGTACGCAGTACGCACGTACGTGAGATAGCTTTCGTACAAGCTACGTGAAGACTTTGCGTGGCTGTGGCCTCCGCTTGTTCAGATTAAAAGTCAGGTGCCCGTTTCTGCAATGCTTCTCACGTGCTGTGCTAGTATAGGACGCAGCGCCAAGACTGCTGGAAGCCACCCAACAATGTGTGGTTCACTTCTCTTCTCCACTCGCGTTCGCATTTTCGATTGCCGTGCTATATTGGTTTGGTTTTTAGTTTAGGCAGCTAAATGTTTTTAATGAATTTAGGCTGCTATCAGTACCGAATTGATGCAGACTTGCAGTGTACTGGGCTCTGGGCAAATAGACAAATAGCAGCCTGGCCAGGACCGAGTGCATACAGGCCTTCTTACTGCGGGAATGGGCAAGGCCCAAACTACTCTAGATTAAAGGCCTTGTTCGCAGAATATATCAAAAGGAAAACGTTTTTTTTGTTGTACAAGCTATGTGCTCCCTAGTACTTGTGCTTGTTAAGTTTAACTCAGTAGAGGATGCCAGATCCACACGCCACTCCTGCTCTGGCGGGTTGACCAGACGGCGCCACCGAAGGACACGGGGGATTTGTTGACGCCGATTACGCTCATGTTCTGATGCCTTTGGCGGCACCGAAATGACCTTGTCTTCAACGGGGAATCACCATCATCGTAGGATGTGATCCAACAGGTTAGGACAGAACGTGAAGCTTTGGAGGTTGGCTGGTTTATTTCATGGCGAGGCGTTTGCTGACGCTCGAGTGGTTGCTATTAGGCGTGTAGTCATTTTTATCTTGGGGGAACTCATTCCCTTGTTATGACGAGGAAAGGCGTGCAACCAGTGATGTAACTTTTGCCTCTTGGAATTTCTTCTATGATATGTGTCGATTTCATGGAACTCGGGTACTCCTAAGGAGGATAAAAGAGGCCCACAAAGCACATGGTGGCCTAGCCCAAGGACTTGGCATACACCCAAAGAACCAAGGTGTATCGTCATCTTGAGATACAAGACAAGTCAAGATACTTGCCCGAAATTATCGGGGCACTAACCGACTCAGATCGGTCTAAATTTGGCTAGGATTTTCACCTTTATCCTTCTACTCACAAGCCGACTCGGGCGCATGTGACGCTAATATAAGAACATGTATATAAGGCGGGGTAGGGACGTGACGACTGTTTCCCATCCGCCAAACTTGTCTAAACCGTTATTTGAGTGCTACCATCGTGATTTTCTGTGCACATCGCCAACCTCTAAGTATTGTCAGAAAATCCCACGAAAGTATGTGATACATCTTCCATGATGTGACCGGGACGACTACCGCGGACCACCAAGGTGCCAAGGCATGGAGGTGGCGGATGACACCACCATGGCGATGGCAAAGCAACGCGACATCTCTCCCTGAAGTAAACGGATGAAGGCGAAAGCGATAAAAAAAAAATTGGGTGCCTACAAGTTGGAAAATATATCCAGGCCATGTGTATGCATATTCCCTTTTTATTTTGGAATAGATTATAGCTAAATGCTTCTTTTCTGCAAGTTTCCATAAACAATATGACCACTGCGATAAAATTATAAATATACATAACTTACATAAACTTACATGCATGAATTTTTGCCGTAATTTTCAAAAACTTAAAACTGTGATTTTTGCAAAGCTAAGAATGGCTTCACGTGTACCCATGTTTCCAAAATTCTCCTCACTCCTAGTTTGCAAGTTATGCTCTCGTCATCGTTCTTAAACCAAGGCCAAAAAATGCAGAGGACCAATATAAAAGCTGCCGTATCATCAGGGATATAGGATTCTTCTTAAATATACTGAAAGTACCAAAACTTACAAGGCAAGGTCTGCATTGGCATCCCCACATCCGGCACTCCAGTATGCACATTTCAATCTCATGCCATTGCCCGCAGGTTTCCCGCGACGGCTGAGGAGCACCGGTTTCTTAAACTACTGCCGCTAAACATATGTAGTTCCAACCACGATTCTGTACACAGCTGCACCTGGCACCTGAGCTATTTGTCATGGGAGAGTGCATGCTCGGGCCGATGGGTGAACTCGTAGTCCAGGTGGACGAAGGCGCGCTCGATCTCGGGCAGGCGCTCCAGCTTCTCCTGCAGGGCTTCACCGATGTCGTGCGCCTCTCGCAGAGGCATGGCCGATGGCAGCACGATGTCCACCTCCACAAAGTAGTGGGAGCCGAAGGTGTAAGCGCGGACGGTGTCAATGTGCCTCACGGCCTTGTGGTGGTTCCAGCATAGGTAGGTCAGCTTCTGAAGGTATTCCGGCGATGCCGATTGCCCGACCAGGGAATGGACGTTTTCTAGCACGGTCATCGACCATGTCCTGATCGTGTAGATTGCTAGCTGCAAAGGTCGAAATTAATATAAAAATCAGCTACTAATACCAAAGTTGCACGTCATGGTGAACTGAATAACCTTAAGTTATATTGTCTGTTTTTCACCAGTTGGAGTTTCATGTATATTTCAATTGCTTTTGTGACAAAAACAAAGAAATGTAGTCAGGTTCTTATTTAAATTTCTTGACAACATACAAGCAAGTTTTGATTTTCATTTCTAATGGCAGACAAACACAAAACTAGGATTTGGAATCCCATTTCTGTCAATACCATTTCTATTATTGAAGTCTAATTGATTTCATCCAAATGAAATGCTGGGTGCCAGACAAGGTGTCAGGTTATTTGGTTGTTATTTTTTGAGGAAGGCAACTGATGAATGTGATCAATGCTAGGATGCTACTTCTAATACAGATGGAACAAGAGAGCAATTGCCATGAAAAATAAGAAAGAAGAGAGGAAAGAGGAACCTCGGCACTTACAATAATTGCACCAACTGGGTCGATCCATCCTTCAAAGTAATTTGCGAGTAATGCAGCCACAAGGCCAATTATATTTGTCATAACATCAAACATGTGATCCTGTGCATAAGCCTTAACGATTTCATTGGTGAATGTGCGGCAATATAAAGCCAGAGCAAGTTTCACCAGCGTCACCGAGAGCATAATGTCCACAACCCACTTTTCCTGCTCATTTGTCAAGCTGAATTCACCCCCCTAGAGAATGAGATAATCAATATGAGCAAACAAAAAAATAATGGAAGCACTACAATTTGTAGTGTACGGCCTTGGTTCCCAGAGTAATCCCTAATGGAAGGGATACAGACATGTGCTTGAAAAGTGAACTAACACAGCAACAGAGGTTCCAAACTATTGATGAAAAAATATATCTCAGTAATCTCCAACTCCAACAGACATGGACTACATCCAGCTACTAATTTCACAACAGGAAAAGGTGTTACGATGTTACAAGTCTGAGCAGTGTAACAATTAACAATTAAGAAGGAAAAGCATAGTGCTTATAGCAAACTTTTCAGGAACAGAGTAGGAAAAGCAAACTGGTAATGGTAACTGGACAATTTAGGTTATACAAAATCAGTGAGTAACCTTCTGGTGCAAGGGCTATTGACCGTGAGGATTTTAATTATAATTCAGTAATTAATTACAATAGATAGTTTCATGGCGGAAGTGATTTAGCCGACACGGATTAGCAGGATAAGACAGTTACCAAAAATCAAAGATAGAAACACTATTAAAGTTAGCAGAACGATGTTATTAGGACATCAACCAAAAAAAGCCCAACTCTTGCTACCAAAAGCTGCAGGCTGACTGGCGCATTTCTTTAAATGTTGGAACAATTTTACAGTAAAAGAACATCTCTTTCAAAGGTAATATGGAAGATGGAAGAGAAAAATATAAAGAAAATTCTACAGCTTAACAGTATATTGTCGAGTATTATGATCAAATAGTGAAAGGTCAAAACAAGCAAACGGGTTATGCATCATGGTTTTTGAGTCGAGCGACTAGTCGACGACTAGTCGATGAGTCGCAAAATAAAGTCCGACCAGCATCTCGACTCGACTAATTGGTTGGGTTGAACGACTCAATCGAGTAGTCTCGATTAGTCTCGACTAGTCCAGGTTTTTGAGTCAAAGAACGACTTAAAGTTGGCCCGGCCCGTCATATTTTTTCTAATATTGCTTGCCCAGCTCCCCCGTGAAACCTAGATCGCCCCAATTTTTGCCCCCAGCCAAAACTGCTTGGACACTGTATGGAGATGCCCAGGTTTGTATTATAGACTATTAATAAGTATATAGTTATATACAATTATACATATAATATGGGAATTTTATAGTACCTATTGCTAAAATACTCATGTCGACTAGTCGACCATGAGTCTTGGCTAGTCACGACTAGTCAAGAGTCGCTACCCCTGAACGACTCGTTGACTCGCCGACTCGAAAACCTTGTTATGCATGTTTTGTTTTCTTGATCATTGAGCTGGTTATTACTTGTTACTTCATCACAGTTAACGTTAAACTATAATACAGGAGAATAAAGTCCGAAAGTGTATAGTGTACTGATGCCATGGAGAGTAGAGAGGTGAGTGCAACACATGATTTACGAAACAAAAACAACAATAATTGGAGATGCATCTGCTAAAAAATTAAAATCTAAAACAGAGATGAACAATAGAATTTCAAAGCCAACAAATATTAGCAGAAACTTACATCAGACACCAGCGAGCGTGTCGATTCTAAGATGATTTGAAGGCCAAGAGTTGCCATAACAGAGGCAAAGACAAGTATTCCCTGGAGAGCAGGCAGTTATGAAGCTGTCAACATATTGAAAAAGAAACAGAAATGTAGAATTGCTTATACTACAAGAGAACAACATCCCTGGTTGCTACACTGTTAGCATGAAATAATAAACGAAGGCTTGATAGAAGGTATTAAAGAGTTTTCAGCTTATAATGTCATAGACCACACGAGTGGCAGTGACCAAGAGCATAATGATATATACAGAGTAACTTTGCAACACACTAGATGCCCATGGTGTCATTCAAGTTTTTGCATTAGTTTCTTTTGTTTCCTGGGTCCTTGTCTAATTTTCATGTGTTCTTCTTTTCGCTATGCTGAAGACAACATGGGAAGTAACTCAAGCATATGCATCACGTATACTGAATAACTATACTGAATCAATCGTATAAATTATAGATAATAGTTCCCTGCAAAAGGTGAACTACAGAAAGTACATGTAGTGAAAAAACTCACCAGGGGCTGCATACGCTTTTTACCGATTGGGTATCTGTAGGGATTTTGTGTTTGCATAGAAAAGGCAGTAAACCATAAGATAAATCCTGACAACAAGTCGAGAAGAGAATCCAAAGTGGAAGCTATGATAGCAAGCGAACCACTCCTAACTGAAGCATACACTTTTGCAGCAAAAAGAATCATGTTCGCAATATTAGATAGCCGGATTGCTAATGTTTCACTCCTAGCAACCTGTTCACGCTCTTCCTGCAGGCAGATAAGTTCTGTTTAACTTTTATGTAAGTTGCCTTCCCTAGTATTACAGCATTGAGGTTTTTAGACCAGACCTTGGACATTCCAGGAAGAAAACCACGATCTGTTAGAGCATCCATTTCATTAAAACCCTCTAGCATTTCCACTTGCTGTTGGTAGTATTCAGCGACAACATCCTCAGGACCTTGACCTGCAGATAAAATTAAAGAACTTATATATAATCTCATGTGTGTTAAAGAGGGGAAGAATACCAAATGATTTTTCATTCACAAGGTCCAATCAATTAGGAAAAAGCTACCAAAAAAGATACGATTATGCATGGTATTATCCGAATGCATAGATGGGTTGCCTTTGCTGTTCTAGTGACACCACACGTTACAGCCAATATTCTGTGGCAATTGTCCGTCCTAACCGTTAAGAGCATCTCTAGCAGAACCCGCAAAAGGGGAACCCGCAAAACAGTTTTGCAGTTCGCGCAACTCGCGGTTTTTTGCTCAGAACGCCGCGCGGCGGAGCAGAACCCGCATATGCAAAACAGCAAAGATAGGCATGAATATCATAAAAATGGAATGATAAATAAATTAGACCTAAATTATAAAGATTCATATTACAATAGTAGGATATTATGAATCCTCACAAATAGTTTATTACAATAAAAGTTTGAATCACACTAATTAAACAATAATTCAATACAAGATGTTGTAGAATAACAATATTGTTTGAATCAAACATGGCTCAAATGAACTAAAAAATAGCTACTGCCCATGCAGCTGCCAGATGTGTTCAACCAGGTCTAGCTGCAGCTGGTTGTGTTCGTCCTTGTCCTCTATCTCACGGTAAGTCTGCAGAAAAGCTTGGACGCGGTCTGGGTTTCTAGCTGGCTTCACACGGCTACCAACATTGTCATAGGACAACTCCAAGTCCAAGCCCCTTTCATCCTCTATGATCATGTTGTGAAGAATCACACAACAAGTCATGATGTTTTTGAGAGTTTTCTTGTCCCAAAAACGAGCTGGTCCTCGGACTATGGCAAACCTAGATTGCAAGACACCAAATGCTCTCTCTATATCCTTTCGGCATGCCTCTTGAGCCTTTGCAAATTTAGTTTGCTTCTTGCCTTTTGGATTTGAGATGGTCTTCACGAATGTAGTCCAAGGTGGGTAAATACCATCGGCAAGATAGTAACCCTTTGTGTACTCATGCCCATTAACCGTGAAGTTACAAGCCGGAGCATCTCCACTTGCTAGCCTACGAAGAAGATGAGACCTTTGCAACACATTGATATCATTACATGTGCCCGGCAAACCAAAAAAGAATGCCAAATCCATAGATCCTCGGACGCAACGGCCTCAAGCACAATTGTTGCATCGCCTCCCCTGCCACAATACTGTCCATGCCATGCCTTTGGGCAGTTCTTCCAAGTCCAATGCATACAGTCAATACTACCTAGCATGCCCGGCCAACCTCGCGGCTCATTAATCGCCATGAGCCTCACGGTATCTTCTTCGTTTGGTGCCCGAAGATAAATCTTTCCGTAGAGTTTGATAATTGTTTTAGCAAACACACGAACGGACTCGATCGTAGTATCTTCGCCAATACGAAGATACTCGTCGGCATAGTCAGCCGGGACGCCATAGGCAATGACTCTCATTGCGGCGGAGATCTTCTGGTACGCGCTGAAACCCATCAAACCCGCGGCATTCCGGCGACGGGTAAAGTACCGACACTTCGCCTCGCAAGCTTCTACTATCTTCACGAAAAGAGAGCGGCGCACATCGGAGTCGTCGGAGGAGGACGAATCGGAGAGCACGAGCTCTTCCTCCGGGCTCAACTCCATCTGAAATGGGCAAGGCATACTCACTACCTACTACTACGGCCGAAATCGAAGCGAAATCGAGCGGAATTAGACTCACCGGCAGATCGGCGGCGGCGGCGCAGATTTCCGTTCTCCGCGGACGCGGCTAGGGGAAACCGGCGGAAGGGGACCTCCGCGGCCGGGGCATCTCGCGTGCGGCGGGGCGCCGTCAGATGCGGCCGGGAAAGGGAGGGATTCGCAGGCGGCGGCGCTGGCGGCGGCGGCGGCTGCGAGTTGGGGAAGAAGAGAGAAGAACGCGTGGTGAAAACTCCCACCCGCCAACCGCTTTGACCAAATGCAGGGGCCCCTAGATTCGGCGCCGAAATCCGCGAAAACTCGGTTCGGAGGCGCGGATTCACGGGGCCCTGCAAAATCTTTTGCGGGTTGGGTAAATTTGCGGATTCTGTTCTCCGCCGTTTTGCGGTTTTCAATCCGCATCGGGCGGTTATTATGCGGGTTTGACCGTTTTGCGGGTTCTGCTAGAGATGCTCTAAAGGAACACCATGATAAACAATTGGTAGGCTAAACACCAAAAATACACCATAACCAAATGAAGTAGTTGTGAGTGTGACATCAATTCAATTTCTTATGTGGGATGAAACTTAATTAGCTGAAGATATTTTTGGGACATTCAGGGAAATGTACAAATTTGTGATTGGCAGTTCACGTACTATCCCAGCTATACATGGGTTTCCTTTGTTGTTCTACTGACACCACACATTACGGCCAATATTCTGTTGTAATTGTTCGTCCTCTATATAGCAATGAGAGATAATGTGCTAGCCATAAAAGGAACACCATGATAAACACCAGAAACTTTGTGACATCAATTCAATTTGAAATAACCGAATGTGACAACAATTCAATTTTTCATGTGCGATGAAACTTAATTAGTTGGAGATATTTTTTGGGATATTCAGAGAAATGTACAAATTTGTGGTCGGCAGTATCCCAGCTATATCCAACAGTCATTTTCACCCCTGTCATCCAGTCCCCCACTATGGTATCTAACTCTGCTAACCACACAAAATGGTAGTATTTTTTTTCTAGGAGTTCATGAGCAGTGCATGAAGAAAAGAAACTGAGCAGGAGAAGTGCAGACACCCACCCAGTAGGTGATAGCAGAGCTCAAAATGAAAAAGGAATCATACACATTATTGGTCAGTTTGCATAGGAAGCGGAATCTAGCCCACCACTACCATTAAGTATCCCCACCCAAATCTCCAACTCCGAAAAGGGACTAGTCGAGCACTTATCTCCTCTTACTGAAAACGATAATAAAAAGGGACTAGCTACTAAAACATTGTAGTAATCATCACGAGCTGCATAAAGCGACCGCCACATCGAAACCCCAGGCCGCCAAATCACGAG
This sequence comes from Poa pratensis, assembly GCA_947311845.1. NCBI lineage: Eukaryota > Viridiplantae > Streptophyta > Magnoliopsida > Poales > Poaceae > Poa > Poa pratensis. The sequence continues at coordinate 28,982,261 of CAMZMU010000055.1, forward strand.
ACACCTAAACCCACATCGATCGAGCAGAGCACCATGGATGCGAATCGTACAAAGAAGCAACGGGTGCGTCTTTTACTTACCTAGGACGCCGAGGCAGTGGTGGTGGAGCCTGCGAGGCGGCCTCTCGTGGTGCGCCTCCGGCGGGCGGAGGCCGTCGAAGTTGAGGCGCCACGACTTCTCCGCCGCGCCGCCGACGTCGCCGGCCTCCGCGGCCGAGAGCAGCCGGAGCTCCTCGCCCTCCGCGCCGCCTGCACCGGCCGCCATTCCCGAACCCTAGGATCCGCCGCCGCCGCCGCCGCCGTTTGAACTGCCGCACAGTCCCTGGCTCTGCACGGCGCCACGAGACGGGGGAGGGGGAGTTGGGAGTTGCGAGGCAGAAGCAAAGAAATTAAGCGTGCGTCTCGATGTGGTTAAAGGCGCGAGGAGCAGGAGGCTTTGTCTCCCCGGATACGCCGCGTCTATACGCCGGCAGGGCGCTATCTTGTGGTCCGCGGCGGGGTTGGACACGGACGGGTTCAGTGGCTCTTGGGTCTAGTGCGTCTGGTCTAGGAACTGGGTTCGGCGGGCCCGCGACCGTGGGGAAAGGTTGCACCGTGGCAGGAATAGGTGGAGGGACGCGATTTGAGAGGATGCGGATCTCACGGTCAGTGGAGTACGAAAACAGCAGCAATAGTCAAGATAGGAGAATTAGGAGTTTGGCAAGATGGTCCCATGTTTGATGTTGGTGTTTCTCATTTAAGGCGGAATATTCTTCAGTGAGAGGCGACGTTCCTGTCGATAGCGAGACGCCCGTGGTGACTTCGTCAATCTCAAGACTCGACCCGCCGACTCAGTCTTTCGGAGGTGCTCATAGGGGTAGAGTGTGCGTGTGTGCGTTCATAGGGGTGAGTGTGTGCGTGTGTATATGAGCGCCTGCGTTGTACTGTATTTCGCAAAACAAAAAGATAGGAGAAGTAGAGCATCTCCATCGGTACCCCAGAATTTTGTGCCCCCCGTGTGTCGTCGTATCGGCATCTGAGATAGGAGACGGAGTCCTTCTAGCCGAGGGTGAACGTAGGGCAAGAAGGTGGACGTCGTCGAGGTCGGGATTGTACACGGCAGTTTACCCAGCTTCAGGCTCCACGACGGTGGCGGAGCCCTACGTGTTGCTATAAGTCACTATATGGCGAATTGCCGTGTTACAGGTTACAATGGTGTATGAGATCTCCCCTAAAGGCTTCCCGTAGGCTGGCTTATAAAGGCGGCCAGACCTAGGGCTTACAAGGAAAGACTTAACCGGCAAGTAAATAGAGTTATATCCCTAGTCGGCAGAGTTGCCGCCTTCCATCTTGGTCTCGTGGGCCTGGTGGGATTCGTCTAGAACCTTCTCCCTTGCCGGCCGCCATCTTCCTTGTCGTCAGCTTGCTGGGCCGCCAATGTCAGGCCACCTCCACCAAGCTGGATTGACCCATGTCAAGGATACCCCCACTTGGTATATCCCCAATATTAGCCCCCGGAAAGGTTTAAATTCTCCAGTTGCCGTCTTCGTCTTGAGCGATGTCCGTCCTGTTTCTTGAATTTAGGCGGCTGAAGAGCTTGAAGCATTCCGAAGTAAAAAGGTAGGCGGTAATCCGTCTAAATAAAGCCGGAGTGACGCCGCCTTCGACCAACACATGGGAAAGACGGCCTGACCTCCTGTCAGGAATCTTCCAGGCGAGGTCTTGTCAATTTGACTAGTTAAGGCAATATTTGTCGTGTCCATGTCACCCCTGGTCCACGACAGTTTGAACTCAAGGAGAGATGGAGCGACGTCATGATGGCATTTCTACCGTGCCACGGAGGCGACGATGGTGGCCGTGTCGCGGACGACAAAGCAGCCGTACCACGTTAGCAATTAAGCCAGAAGATGAAGCTTTATTGTTTTGTACCAATCGATGTCTTACCAAACTGGCCAGGTTTGGGCGGTTGGAAACAACAGCTAACAATCTGGCGATGAATTCGATTAAACCAAACGCAATGATGGCGGCCGTGTCGCTGACGACAAGGCGGCTGTGCCACGAAGGCGGTCGCGCCGCGTTAGCAACTAAGCTGGAACGCGGCGATAAACGAGACAGCCGTGTCGCTGACGACGAGGCGGTTGCGTCGCTGATGATGGAGCTGCATGTTGTGCAGCCCCCAAGTATCGGGCGAAGGCATTGTCGATGTCAAGCCCCCGAGTATCTGGCGAAGGCATTGTCGATGTCGAGCCCCGGGCTTCGTTGGCCAGAGTTTTTCCTGATCCGCCTGTCTGTAGCCCCTGAGCGTTGAGTCGACGTACTTGAAAGTCGGCTCGATACTCAGAAAAACTTGCGGCGTTGTAGATCGAATGGCTGTAGTTGCCGAGGTTTGTGCCGCCTTGACGAAAAGGCGGCTCGAGACTTGATGAAAATGCGGCAACTGCAGCCGCCGAGTGTCAAGTATCCTGCACAGTAAACATAGCTGCATTAAAATGTACTTTTAATGTAAGCTGGACAAATGTAAGGCCTAAGCCGGTAAGTTTTTGAACAAACACTTAGGGGTTGTAAATTTTATGTGGCCCGCCTTAATATTTATCTGGCATATATGCTTCGCTTTTTGTATGTTGGCGGTACCGCAGCGCAGTTACTTCAGCTGAGTCAACCAGGGCTAGTACCAGATAGTTTAGACTCAGAGACCAAATCCGGCATGTTGGTGCCAACGACATACTACTAGGCAACCCACATATAAGCAATCAGAATAAGGATATTAGGCGGTGCAAAACGATTGCTTAATTTGACCCGGAGGCGGCTAGTATCGAAAAGTTTGAACCACTTAGCACAGAGCAGATTTTGGGTAACTTCGATACTAAGAATATATGATCATATGAAAAGACAAAAGACGGCATGATCTCAAAGCATAATGAGCAAACCATAGACTTCTATTTCATGATCATACAATTAATTAAATGTTTATAAAGAACATAGTTGTTTGATGGCTTGACGTCGATTTCGAGGAGGACGTGTCGGAAGACGGCAGCCCCAGACTGAAAAAGACAAACCCTAGGATGTTGGCGGCAGCCCCCGGATGTAGGCGGCAGCCCCAGAATGTAGGTGGCAACCCTCGGGATGAAGGCGGCAGCCCCCGGTATCCTGAGACTGATTCCAGTAAGGCGGCGGCTTCCTATTTCTCCTCTTATACTGCATGCCACCTCTTGTCGGTCACGCAGTTCTCGACGAATAGGCGACGACGAGTAGGCCGCGACGCGGCGATGATGGTGAGTGTGCCGGAATACGGCAATTTAAGACGAAAGACGGCGTGTCAGCGTCACGCTGGCAATTAAGCCGAAAACGCGACGATGAGTAAATTGTCACGCGTGAGATGCTGATTCCCACTTAAATTAACATGCATGAGATTAACGCTCTGAACGAATAATTCATGCATGTGCATTGTTCCTTGCGTACATAGGTTGTTGTTTTGCATCGATCGATGTCTTCCCAAACTGGCCAGGTTTGGGCGATCGGCCAACAAGTATGCCGGAAAGATGTTGTGCCGCATCGGGACACGACGATAAATACGCCGGAGAGGCGTGTGCCACGTTAGCAATTAAGCCGGAACGCGACAACGAAGATGGTGACGAATCCGCCAAAGCCGAACGTCGGAGCGAAGCCAAACGTGGTGTAGTCGATGAAGAATTCGTCTAAGCCGGATGCGATGATGGCGACGTCCCGCTGGCATCATTGATACGGCGAGATTTGACGAGTTTGAATAGTCGCCCATAATGACAATTAAGCCGAAACGACATGCCAATGCCAATTGAGTGTGCCAGTTGCACCGTGATGGCGAGTGCCACGACAAGAGTTGAGGTCGGATGCGGCCTTGGTCAAAGGCGTGGACGCAGATAAACTTGAGACCTGGCCGCCTTGACCCTAGAGCTGCATGGCTTTGAATAATTAAAGCATGGTTTCACCAGATGCGTTGTCATGTGGTATAGCTGATTTAACTAATCCTTGTACTATCCACACGTATATGATCTCCATGGATAAGGACATGAGCCGTAACCAAAACTGATTTGGCCACTACTCTATGTCGATGATTGATTGCATGAGCCGGCAACGTCAGGCAAGACGCTTGCTGCCGTATGTTGTACTCCCTCCGTTCCAAATTACTTGACTTGGGTTTGTCTAAGTACGGATGTATCTAGACACTAAACAAGTATAGATACGTCCGTATTTGGACAAACACAAGTCAACTAATTTGGAACGGAGGGAGTACGTATCTTTAGTCGGATCAGGCGTAGCTTCAAGACGCTGCTTGCTGCATGCGCTCGGAATATTAATCTCCGTCTTCCACAGGAGCTGTCGCCGCCATGGCAGGTTTGTGTCGGATCTCAAGACCAACTCGGCCGGCAATCCGACGAAGCGGAAAATGTCGACGGAATTTAATTCCTCGATCGATTCGGCAAACCAGAATATGACGGCAATGGGTCTGTCGGAAAATCTAAATCGATCCGTGCGGAAAGGCAGTGCGGGCGACCAGCCCCTGCGTCGGAGTAGACGATCCGGCAAGATGCGATCTGGTCGCTGTGTTTTTTGACTGTGAAGTCTAGACGCGATCTGGCCGATGACGTTGATGGCGCTGGAGCGGATCAGCCGGCCAGATGCGATCTTGTCGATTATGACGATTGGAATCGTCGGCTGCGGACAGCCGGAAGTGATCCCGCCTGGAACGTGACGGCTGACGCCTTATGCCCCACGGTGGGCGCCAACTGTCGTCGTATCGGCATCTGAGATAGGAGACGGAGTCCTTCTAGCCGAGGGTGAACGTAGGGCAAGAAGGTGGACGTCGCCGAGGTCGGGATTGTACACGACAGTTTACCCAGCTTCAGGCTCCACGACGGTGGCGGAGCCCTACGTGCTGCTATAAGTCACTATATGGCGAATTGCCGTGTTACAGGTTACAATGGTGTATGAGATCTCCCCTAAAGGCTTCCCGTAGGCTGGCTTATAAAGGCGGCCAGAGCTAGGGCTTACAAGGAAAGACTTAACCGGCAAGTAAATAGAGTCCTATCCCTAGTCGGCAGAGTTGCCGCCTTCCATCTTGGTCTCGTGGGCCTGGTAGGCTTCGTCTAGAACCTTCTCCCTTTCCGGCCGTCATCTTCCTTGTCGTCAGCTTGCTGGGCCGCCAATGTCAGGCCACCTCCACCAAGCCGGATTGACCCATGTCAGGGATACCCCCACTTGGTATATCCCCAATACCGTGCGAAAAAAGCTTCGTCGGACGAGATACAAACACTTTGTTCATCTAGACCAAAGAAGAACACACGAACACACAAAATACAATAGTGCACGAAATTTAAAATCTAAATCTAAATGAACCACCTTCACGGAACATCGTCGGGATCCGTCTCAACTCTCAAGGGCATCAAACACGGCTTGACGACGGGCCGGTTCTGCCCGGGCGGTCTCGATTTCGTCCCAGACGGTGCGGCCATGCTCTGATTAGAATCTTGCCCGCTCAGCGACGTTGTTGTCTGACAGTGGATGCTCGCCGGTGAAGCGGTTGAGCGTCGTCTTTCGCTCCTCCCGGAAGAAGGTGGGCTAGTAGGCGCTGCCGGTATAGTAACGCGAGTCCAGAAAACTGCCGGAGCTTCCTAGCGGTCATAGATCATGCACTCAAAGGCAAACCCGACTTTGAGGATTGGCGCCATAGGCACCCCGCCCAAACTGGTGGCAAAGCCTTTCGGCAACGTTGCCTTCAGCGGCGCGAGGATGCCGTTTTCGGCGCACTCTTTGACCTCGTGACAGGGGAGTCACTTTTTATTCACATGCATGCCGACGATGGTGCGCGTGTGTGGCCGGCAAAGGAAGGGATTTGGGGAGAGGGTGAGAGGCGAGAGCAAGATGAAGACGAGCATCTAGGGAAGGAGGCCTTCTTATGTGGCCGGGGTAGGCACAACGGCATAGCGTCGCCGGCGTGAATGCTTCGCATGGGAAGACGCCACACTTGTGTTAGACGTCGTGTTGCCTTGCACTCCGGAATAAATGCTATGCTTTGGGGAGGCGCGACAACACGACTGCTTGCCCATGTTATTTAAACTGTGGCCCCCACACATAGCAACTCAAAGGCGTGATGTCGTTGCCGGAGAAGGAGCTCGTGTTGCCCGATCCGGAGCAGGAGGAGAATGATGCCGCGCCGGACGACGACGAACCGACAACTCCACCACCCGCACGTCTGGTGTGGTCCCCATGGGTATCTTGTTCCCCCCGGCCGTCCCGTTTGGCGGGTGCAGACCTCGCATGGCTCGCGAAGAGGGCTGCACCGGCGCAAGCGCCGTCAAGTCCAGACGCCGAGCCGAGAACTCCACCACCCAAGGCCGACTCAGAGGACACAGGTAGTTAGCAGCCATGTCGTTTAACTTTTATTTTAAATATATTCGTAAAAATATGTTTCAAATTGAATTTGAAATCACTTCTCCTACTTATGCAATATTATATGCGGATAATATGCGGGCCCATCCTATTGGAGGCGTTGTCCAGCAGTTCTGAGGTCTTCCCCAAGTTTGAACCCCGGCTCAAAATGCCGAACATAAACTATGTCGGACCGGACACCTGGGTGCCGCTGTGGACATTTTTCGTTTCTGGCACCCCAATAAATGGATTTTTTACAAATATGGCCTTCCGCCCAATCGTTTTGTCAAAAATAGCCCCCTTTTAGTTTCAGCAGTACTTTTCGCCATTCGGTACGGGTTTGGATAGATGATCGCGGTGACGTCGACGTTAGTACCACGGCGACGCTCTTATCGTCATCGGAGGCGACCGCACCTTCTCTCTGGCCGACGTAGCTGAAGCAGCGACCACCAACCGTGGATAAATTCTGGAGCTGCGGACTGAAAGATGCTTCTCGTTTCCGTCGCTCTGGCATGCAACGGAGGCAGGCAGCGACGGCTGCGTCTCCGAGCGATGGATGGATGGTGGTGGCCGTGGCGGACCACTTGTTGACAAGCCGTGGATATTCCAGAGAGAGACGATGGTGTCATGCCAGGGAATGAGATTGAGATATCAGCGAACGGGAGAAAATTCAAAGCCTTGTATAGTTACGGAGAGGGATATGTCAAACTAAGAACAGGTTCAGGAGTTAGAGATCGGTTCAGACCAGTGTACTGATCAAAGATCACAGTGGTTCATCTGAGTGATCGATGACCTCCGAGGCTCCGACCTGACGAACTGCCTACGTATTCAGCTATAGTGCAAGTGGTGTCATTGGACTAGACGATCAATGTAGAGATGGGGCACCGGACGTCTGGTCAGGTACACACTATTTCTTTATTTCCTTTTGTAGCCTTTGTATAACTAGATTGCAAAATCCTGTGTCCATTACAATGACAGGTGGGGTCATCTTGTCAGCCACACAGAGATGGGGCAGGGCTGGAATCGAGCACAGCAGAGGCGTAGGTCACGGACGAGGCCGGAATCGACCGTGCATAGGCGCGGCGTGGACGGAATCGAGCACGGCGGAGGCGCCAGGGCGCGGGCGGGCCCGGAATCGACCATGCTTGTTGTACCCGCACACGCACATCTCTAACATATCTAAGCTCCCTAGGATTCCTGGCCTGTGGTTCATCCTCGGATTGGGCCCGCAAATCAGTGTCTCAGAATTCGACATGGGCCCACAGGTCAGCGACAGATAAATTTGCTGTCTCCTCGTTATCCCCACGAGTTCGGAAATATTACATCTCTTGCCACCCCCAAGTGAAACAGTACCCATTCCTCTCTTCTCCTTCTCCTCTCGCGACAGAGCGCCGCCTAGGGTTAGCCGCAACATCCATCGACGCCGCCACTCGCCTGGAGCTCCTCCTCCGCCGCCGCCGCCGCTTGCTCCTCCTCCGTGAGCTCCACCACCGCCATGCGTGTTGTGCTCACAAAAAACGACTGCGAGCACGACCCCATTCCCCTCAGTCTCCTTCCCTGGTGGATCGTACTTCGAGACGCACCGCCGGCGCCGGATATTGCGCCGCCGCTCGGTTATGCGAGTGGTGCTCGCGGCCGTCGCGACCGGGGCCGTTCTGCCTCTCTTGTTGTTTTTTCGGATCTTGCAGCTCTAGGTATCACTCTTCCGTCCGGCCCTGTCGATGCTGCTATGGCGCTGCCGCTTGATTCCGTGCGAATTCTGCTCGCGTCTGTAGCGGACGTGGCCTCTCTACCTCTTTTCTTCCTTCCTTTCATCCTGCCGGTCTGGGCACCTCTTCTCTGCTTGTTCTTCATCTTAGATTCGTCTATTCTCTTGTTTTGCAGGTCTGATTCTAAGTTTCTTGGATCTGGAAGGTCGTCGGTCGGTCCGTTGCATGTTCCCGTCGGCCCTGCGGCGTCTCTGCATGTGCTTCGCAGGTTGTTTGTCCCTCCTGTTTTTCCTCTTCGATCCCGTGCTCTACATTCCTTTTTTGGTTATGGTTCCTCTGTGATGTGCTGGTGGGTTTGCATCTCTGTGTGCTTGTTTCCGTTAGTATTGGTTTAGTGAGGGTGCGATTGGTGATTTGTACTTGCTGTGTTTGGGCCTGAATTTGTCTTTTTCATTTGGGTGACCGATTGACTTGGGGAGTTCTGCGATGCCGGCGAGACCAATTACCAAGGGTGGTGGCGGGGAGGCTGGTGTCATCGGCGAGCTCCAAGGTCGTCTCCACTAGAAAATCCCAGCCCTTCCTGATCCTCACCGTGGTACCAGGTTAGCGTCGGATCCCTGTCGGCAACTTCCTGTAACACCTATATATGCTATGTATGATCTATCATATATCCATCAAGAATTTTATGTTCCTCCATTGCTCAGCCTCCTTGACAGAGAAGGAGTCAATAGTCCAAGACCTTTTTGTCCGCCCCATCATTCTCCATGGGTTGGCTGATAGAACGTGCAATTTAGATCTATTCTCTTACATTCAATCTTGTGTGTGTCATCTAGCTTCTCATCGATCTGTTCCGGATACACATTATCAGTGGCTAATAATTTTGTTCAACATTATACGTGTTGTCACACTCTGAATCTCCTTTTTTATTTATGTCATGTTGATGCCTTTTTTTCTACAATATAAATCTGGGTCTCCAATGGCTTGACTAGGACTTTATTATCTGAAAGATATATGGTTAATTATCACTACTTATAAGAATAAATCCAACCTACTTATCAGAATATATTATGTCATTAGCCCCAACTGAATATTCTTCTTAATGATCTACTGAAACCCATCGAAGTTCCAAGAGGTCATTTATTCTACAATGCACAACACAAACTGGTGCCTTTTCAGATTATACAGTTTGATTATTCTTGTTCACTTACCTGTGTGTTCGCATGTGAGACATGGATATTTTCAGCAAAATGCATAGAAAATGTATGTATCACAGTATCAGAATATTTCCATAGTTATTTTTTACTTACACAACAGTATTGAATCATATTGTTCCTTTCAGTTAGAAAGGGATTGAGGGATCAAACCATGAATGCATACCGAACATCGACATGGACAGCAAACAACTGGTAAAATGGGCCAGTAATCTTTCTTTTCTTTTCTATGCAATGCACGCCCATTCTATTAGAGCAACGACATGATGAAATGAGTTGGAATTTGCGCTATGTCTTCTTGCTTTAGTAACATTCAATAACTATTCGACAGATCTGCTGTTGTCAGCTTTCGCCCCGACTCCAGGTCGCACAGACCTGAGGTGTGATCTCCTCTACCTTCTCTCCTTCCCCATCTTTGCTGGGTAATCAGAATTCCATTTGTATTGCCAAATCTTGCTGTCAAATTGTGGTTGATCTACGATTACTCTTTTTTCTGTTTTTTTTTTTCAGCTGTTATGACTGTGCAAGATACATATTTCTTCCAGTCTAACAATTTGAATTTGGTGAGCAGTTAGTGAAGACATTACGTCCATTACAAAGTTCTATCAATTAATCATTTAGTTATGCTGATGTGCTAGGATTTTATTACAGTACTATCCATCTTCTCCACATAGTGGTAGATCCATTAACCTTGCTGTATTTCAGGAGCAATTCCATATGCCTAATTGTGTGTCATGGTGGATGATACTTTGTAGTTCTCCTGTTCTTCTCTGCCAATGGATTTAAGTTATTTGATTGCTTACATATGTTTTGATCCGTTCTTTCCCCATTGTAAGGGAGATTCAAGTGAAGCATAAAACAAGATAATTCATGTACACTAAATACTGTCAAATGGGTAAAACTATTTTTTATGGACATTACTAGCAATGTGATGGTGGGATGTTAGGTGCTATGAATATACATGTAATAGTTCTTTATTAACGTTTCGGTTGTGCTAAGAATAAGATGTAATGGTTCATGGTATTCGCCTCTTTCAACTGAGTCACGAGTTCATTACAAGAATCCATGCTATTCTGGAACTCAAATACTCGCTGTAAATTTTTGAAAGTTGAACTGGTATTCTTTTGTCTTGATGCCAAATCTTTGTTGATTACATTCAGCTTTTGTTCAGACTTTGCTGAAGTATCCATGCTATCATGAACCTCTATACTCGATTTAACTTTTCTTAAAATGCTCAACTCACGTTCTTTTGTCCCATTGCCAAACTTTGTTTTGTTAACAATTCACCTAGATTTCGGAATTAAGGATCAATTTTTTATAGCGATTTTTCACATATCCAGAAACAAAAATACAATGTTTATTATGTCATCTCTCATATAATATTTCTTTGTTCAGATATCTATTTCTCCTCTATTGCAAATGTTAATTCAGGAGAGTGCCTCTGTGTTACATGCAGGAGAAGAGAGGAGGCAATCTGTTCGAGGAGCACCTCTTGCTAATGTTTATGTGCACAGTTGATGCTTCATAATGGACGAACTGAGGCCTATCCAATCGTGGTCTTTGAATCCAACCACCGCTCTTCCCTGCACTTTGTCAATCAAATTGAGGATAAAAGAATGGGGGTTCAAAATGAAATTGAAATACATATTTTATATCCAACACTTTCCCGATGATTGAACACATGTATGTAGTAGCTTATTGTCCAAAGAGATCGCTATGAGATGTTGAGGCGCCAAGCTTCAGTCCGAAGAGTCAAATACATGTAATGTCAAGTAAACAGATTTTGAGCTTTTCTTATTGAAAAAAGTTCAGTTCATAAATTGAGTTCAGCGTTTGCATGGAGTTCACAAACTCTTCTACATAGATTCATGTCCAATTTTTTTGATGGGAGTAATCTAATGTGTACTCCGTTTTATGTTGCCAAAATTCAGCCGGCGCAGCAACGCGCGCCCTTTCCTTCTAGTATAATCCTAGGCATGCATGTCTCATAATCTAGCTAGGCTTTTAATATACTAAGATGTGCTTGGAAGCTAGGTACGTAGCAGAAATAAAGCTTAATTAGCACTAAACTTCCTAGGATAACTAACTCAGTAGTACTCCCTCCGTTCCAAATTAATTGACATGCATTTGTCTAGTAACGAATGTATCTAGACACTATACAAGTATAGGTACATCCGTATTTAGACAAAGTCAAGTCAATTAATTTGGAACGGAGGGAGTAGCAGACTACCTATGTCAGCAGTGATGAAACTAAAATCTGAGGGTCGTATATTAATAGAAACTTGTCTGATATTTCCATTGGTATCAATCTCTTTTGTGTGGGCTCACTGTAAATCCACCAGTGTGCAGATTGTTTGGGGCATACATTTCTGCTTACAATTGTGTATCTAGCTTACCATGTATATGGTATATGGTACTTGAACACATGTATATTCTGTTTTCTTGGCTGCCGTATCTTTTCTGGTTACCTGAATTAGTCCGAAAATTGGCAGTTCTATTTTTCGTTTTCAGTTTGACAAAGACCATGGATGCATTTGAGGAGCTGAGGAACCTTTCTTGTCAGGAACAACAGTTCAAATTCTCCATTTTTTTTTGTCAATGAAGGGAATTCATTGAACCATGACCTGTAGAAATTTGGTAGCAACAGTGTTGTAAGTTTGTGAATGATTTTGTAATGAAATTTGGTAGCAACGACGCTCCCCAATACATGCAAATTTGTTGTAAGCTCTATGGGTAGTTCAGATGTACTGTATATGACTTCTAGCTTATGATATAAGTATTCGGTAGGAAAGAAAAACAGAGTAAAGGCCAAAAGGGACCAGCTATATGCAGTGGCAGTGCTACATGCTCGCTCACCATCCGTCCATCCGTCAGCCAGGACAGCTGATCGGTCTCTGCGTTTGATCTTTTTTGTACAAGCTTAAAACGGTTCCAACCCACTTTGCTAAAGGGTTCAAACACACGGTTATGCACCGGGTTTTAAACGGTTTGAGTGGAAGACGTGGTGGGTACAGGTTTGGTTGGGCTGAAGATGCTATTAGTTGGGTTCAGTTGGGGTGGCGCTGATAGAGAGAGATATACTGGGATGGTTCAGGTATGGTTGAGGTATAAAACCATTCTCAGGTTTACCTCGGAGGGACAATCTTCATGCACGACTAAATATTGATGATGTAGCTTGCCAACTGATGCATCGTGATCATGTATGAAGACTCACACGTACTACGTCAAACATGTCAGATAACATGACATAATGATTTGTGTAGCGTGTCGGTGCAAACTCCGGGGTTAGGGTTAGCGACTCCAACAGTTCCCTAAATCGCATCGTCTATCCGTTTGGGGGGCAACAGACAAAATCGAGACACCAATGCTCCCACTCAACGGACAAGTTCGGTCTATATATGTTTGTCTACAAAGTTTCCCTCAAATTTGAGACCAATTTGGGGGCAAACGCACAATGTATGGGTCCGCCTCCAGCTTAGCAGTCTGCCAGTCGGTCCCAACTGTCAGACGCCTCTCGGCACACACCCTCTCTCTCATATTGTTTTTATTCTCCTCTGTTGTCTTCTCCCCAACCGACCAAATTCATCGTCCATTCATCGTATGGGAGCCGCTCCCCCTACCTTCTTTCGCGAGCACACCGTTGTTGATCACCGCCTCCATCTGCTGCTGGGGCGTAGTGTGACGCTCCTCCTAACCACCACCACCATGTGGCTCGAGCATGGCCTCCAGGTCAAAGCACCACCCTCGATCACACCCACACTGGTCGTCGCCTTGGCCTTCCCCTTTAGCTCGGCGCCACCCAACCTCCTTCTTGCATGCCCTTGTTGCTCTTGTACGGCCCTGCTGCTGGCGCTTGCCCCTACTATATTGTTCGGCCCTGCTAGCCCGCCCGGTCGCTCGCCCGTAAAATAGACTAACAACATCTCCAACATATGTCCTAAAATAGGGTACTTGGAAACAGTTTTAGGGCACAAAAAATGGTTTGGCAAAATAAGGCACTGTAATCTTTTCTTCCACAGCAAATGTCCTAAATTAGGGCACCAGCAACGTTTTTGTTTGTAACAGATGCCCTAAAATTAGTGTGCTAAATTTTGGAAAGCTGTCGGAACATGAGACCTTGCGGTGAAGGGGGGGGGGGGGGGGGGGGGGGGGGGGGGGGGGGGGGGGGGGGGAGGGAGGCCCATCTAACGGCCGTCGGGCGCCAAGCTCGGTTTAGGCTGGCGGAGGTCACCAGAGGCCGAGAAAAGGCGTCGAGGGCGGAACATGGGTCGGTGAGGGGAGCCGGGGATGTGGTCAAATACGACGGTGTCGCGCTGACCGAGCGTCCGAGAGCTCGACAAGGAGCAGCAGACCGCCGACGGTCGCATGGGGTTCACGGCGGCCGTTAATCGACATTGGTGTGCTGTGGCGGTGCCGCAACGACCATCACAAGCGATGGCGGGGCGAGAAACAATCGGAATGGGTGGATTCGAGCTGTGGCGATCGCTGGGATTGCGGTGACGTCCCAACCGGTGGGAATGAGTGGTGAGAAGGCATTGGGGTTGGGGGGCGGCCCACGAAGTTGTGGCGGCGGCGTGTTGCTGCCAGAACCGCCCGAAATCGGGGCGGGGTGGTGACGTGGAAGTTTGACCATCGTGTTTGGTTTCCCGCCACAATGTTTATGTTTTGGGCCACCCACCTTGGTGCCCCCAAATATTCATCACTTGCAGCAATTTTTAGAATGTGCCCAAATTTTTGCAGAATATAGGGATAAGGCATCCACGTGTTTTTTATCCGAATGTCTAAAAACAATTTTGGGGCAGCTTTTTTTTAGGGAAAGGCCACCACTTTATTGATCACTTAAGTTTGTAGGAATACTGAAAAAATCTGGCGATACATCTAGCCACACATGGCGGCCATATTCTTGGTAGGCCGACGACCTTGCAAGGCCGTGGGCTTCCCTATTCGAAATCCTTCGCTCGTGTACAAATTCGACAGAAGCGAACTGTGCTGCTCTCAGCTTAATCTCCTGCAGGATTACGCTAAACTTGCCTTTGTAATTTCCGTCCATGCAGTTGATTACCTCGAGGCAATCCGATGCCACTCGGATTTTTGTCAGGTGCAGGTCTAGAGCGAGAGCAAGGGCCTCCCGACATGCCATGGCTTCAAGAACAGCAGGGTCTGCAGAGCCCTGTATGACAACCGACGAAGCTCCTAGCAGTTCGCCTGAATCAGACCGGCAGACAGCAGCAACTGCACCTGCTCTACCTTGTTTACGAACAGCCGCGTCAACATTTAACTTGGCTACTCCAGGGGGCGGAGCAACCCAGCGATGTCCCGACGCCTGCAGCCCTACACCTGGGTTGGGTTAGCTGGAGCATGTCGAGCAGACGAGACCTCCAGGTCTCAGATCATCGCTTCCACATAGGCATGTGTAGACAGTGGGCTCTGAAAAATATCTTCGTGTATAACCTTGCGCCGAGCCGACCAAATTGCCCAGAGCGTAACTAGGCAGAGAGTTAGCTCCTCGTGGCTTAAAGATTTAATGAGTGTGAACAACCACTGTTTTGCATTCGGTTCAGTAACTCGTGGTAGCCAATTGTCATTCCAGGCGCGGGCCAGGATTTGGGGCAGCTGACCTGTAGAAAGAGTGTTTGGGCCTTGTGCCAGGATTGCCTCGTATCAGCCACTAGCCCACGAGCAATTCGAGGGTAAGAACCACGCGGGCGATAACGAGCCGTTTCCGACGGAATCGCCCTACCGAGCAAAACCTGCGCCGCTGCGCGGCGAGGGGCAAATAGGATTTGCCGAGGTGCTGCGTGCGATGTGATCACTCGTGGACGGCCGGAGTATGGTGATGCAAAGTTACTGAACCTGGCGAGTGCGGCCGCTAGAGCGCCGGAGCCGTTACACGGCAGAGGGCCGGGGTTCAGGCCTGCCGACAGGGGGCGAGTGGGTGATAGTTTCATTCTTTTTCTTTTTTGGGGGCAGAATTGTTCTGATTGCCTGCTAGTATTTGCGATATTTGTTATTTTTTCTTCTGCATTGCACACCTGGTCGTTCCTTTTAGTTAACCTGTTCATACACCAGGCTACCTATTTTGTGCCAGAATTTTGCTTATCTAGGATTGCACCAAAATGGAAGAGCAGTTTTAGACAAAAACGTCTGAACCAAACCCAGTTGCGACGGATTCAGAAAACCTGCAGTGTTTACCGAACTGAAATATCACCACGGCAGAAAATACAAACAAATCGGCATACCATCCTTTGGTAGCGAAATGTCTGTGAATTCATCCTAATTCCGACGAACCCGAAGAGATAGGCAGCACATCATGGGCCACATAGTAACCGGGGCATCACTGTAAATATTGTAACCTCGAAATCTCTTTACTCTGATTCAGAAATCAAAGAAGTACAAGTTCAGACAAGCAGGACAACGACAAGAAAGAAACAACGGCCAAACGGCGTACAGAACAGGAACACCAGACTCGAGAGAACGGCACGCATGTTCTGCACAAATGTACCTAACCCAACAGCCAGCCACCGGAGACGAACACGTACTACTGTACGCACCAGCCACCGCATGGACTACGAACGCATCTCTCTAATCAAGCACCGTACTTGTAGCTCCCGGCGTCCTACGCGATCATGTCCAGGGAGGCAGTCACGGCCATGGACATTGCCCGCCGGTGGCGCCCGCCGGCCGGCCTCGCCGGCTGCTGCTCGGACGACGTGTCCGCCGCCGCGGGCTTCCGCTGCTCGCCGCCATCCGCCGGCACGTCGCCGAGGCTGGCGAAGTTCTCTGGCAGCGAGAAGACGCTCTGGGACGCCCTCCTCTGGTGCCTCTCCGGCCGCTGCGACATCTTCAAAGAGAAAACTGGAGTTGACGAGAACGACTTGCCCGTGGCACAGAGACTCAAAGCTACCTTGTGACTTGTGAGGGAGAGGTGGCAGCCACCACTATATATAGCCTGCCAACGCACGCTCCCCTCCATATCTCTTCTTCTAATTTTTAGCCTTCTGTTATTGTGTTTTATTTTCATTAAAGTGGTACTCCTTTCTTTGGAAGAAATTAATATGAGTAATAACTTTTTTTTTGCATGGATAAGAGTAATAACAAAGTGCCAAAAAATGAACATTAATGGAGTACCATTTTTTCTTCTAATTTTTAGTCTTCCAATTTTGGGTTTTATTTTCATTATGAGTGGTGCTTTCTTTGGAAGATGTCAATAAGAGTAATAACCAAGTGCCAAAAAATGAACATTAATGGAGTACCAGCACATTTATTGTAATTAACTTAACATGGAGTAATTAATTTCGGATTCTTGAATTTGTGAGCCTACGCTGCAGATCTGGCAGTCCGTGGCTCCAAATGCCATTGACTTGTGCATGGATGCATATATCAATGGAGTGCGGAGCTGCATGTGCATGCGCGTGGCTCTGAACCGCGTTTTGGTTGGAGTCGACGTGGGTTCTTCTTGCTGATGTGGTGCTCGATCTCATCTGTCACCTCGATCGTCGACTAAGCTTGTGATTTCTTCTGCCAACTTGGCACGCACGAACTCCTGCTCCGATCGATGGTTGACATGGCTGGCGAGTACGTAGTAGTGTATTTTTGTTTGTACATTTCGGATGTCGCTACGAAGCTTCCTTTCGAGCTAAACAAATGGCCACTCATGAGGCGCATGTACGGGAATCTCAGGACAATCGGCATTTTTATTGGGTTAGTGCTTCACTCATGAGCCACCCTGACACAATTTACACGGAGCCACGTGCAAACCGAAGAGGGAATCAACCATCACGTAGGGGCAGCAATTATCGCACAACTCTTTTCTTATATAGTTGGTGACGATGTTTGAGCTCGTACGGATCGCAGTTCCTGATCACTAACGGTTTTATACGGAGATTCTAGCTAATAATTGTCATATTTCCAGCAAAACATGTATAGTTTATTCTTGAACAACAATCGTTTTTTTCATACGGCGTGGTATTGTGGCATTATCACATTGGAATCGTTTTGCTCATCTTGCGATACATAAGAGAAAGAATCGTTTGATTCATTTTTACTTTTTTAGAAGAAACCTACCGTTTAGTTTTGTACTAGGTGCTACAGGTACCAGGTGTCCCTGATAGAGCTAGCTGGATGTTCTTGCCTACGGAAAAGAAAAGAAAATGCCGGCCGGGCGGTGTTAACTGGGAGTCCTATCCCGCGTCCAGGCTCACATGGGTCGATCAAGCGGGCCATGAATTTGCAGTTACTTATGGGCCTGTCCAACAATGAACAACGTTGACGTCCACCTGGGTTTTTTCTTAGAGATGCAACCTTGTAGTATTTTTTTTTCAGATACCACATTTGTTAATTTCCAGTTTGTAACCATTTGCAACAGACTGGGACAGTAAGAAACTGAGAAGAATAGATGGTCACAAATTGGTTAGCACCATGAACAACTTGCAGCCCGACGAGGTGACAGGATAGGCTTCGCTTAGGGCTTAGGGGTATTTTTTATCGAATCAGGTCTTTTTGTCAAACTAATCACATACGTGGCCTTTTTATGAAACTATTGTCCAAAACTGGCCTCTGCGATCGGCGCCAAATGGGCTGGCACCGACATTGTGCACCTCGGCGCCACGATGGGCCAGTGCCGAACCAGGTCGGCGCCAAATGGGCTGGCGCCGAGCTGCACAAATTCGGCGCTGAGCCCAGAGGCCAGATTTGGGCAATAGTTCCATAAAGAGGCCAAATGCATAGTTAGTTCAGCCCAAGGGCCATTTTTGGAAGAAAAAAATACGGCTTAGGGCAACTGCAAGTCTCCAATGCCCCTCCCCCCCCCCCCCTCCCCGTCCCGTCCACCCGTGTCCGTTTCTATCCACGGCCGAACACGGCACCCCAAACGGACTGCCATTTCGTGGCCTGTCCGTTTTGACTCATTTTCGGACCAATTTTGGGCCGGACCAGCATATGCCCACATCCGGCTCTTGTCCGCCCTGACCCGTAAGTTGGCAACATCGACCACTCCACTCTCCCTCCCTACACTGATTCCCACCTCACCCTCCTATAGTCCTATGCGTCGCCACGCCGCTGCATGTTTCCATCGTTGCTCGCCAGTTCGGTCCCTCGCCGCTACCGCTAGCTGGAGGATTTTGGAGTTGTTTTCACCTATTGTCGGCACCGGAGGAGATCTGGCCCTGCAGCCAACATTGTCGCTGTCCCGTGTCATAATCGTCACCACCGCCACTTGAGTCCACGTCGTCGACGAAGGAGCTTGAACTGGATAGTTGTGCTCCCGTGTCTGTAGGCTCGGCGGAGAACAAATCAGCAGTTGAATAAGATGTATAGGATAAGGCCTTGTTGAATCGCCACAGGAATTGCCTGTCATGGATGATGAGACATTAATGAGAGGAGACATATTAGCGAGGGCAGGATGCGGCCCATTTCTTAGCAAGATCGGTTGAACATGTGTCAGGCTTAAGCCATCGTGTGGATTAAAGGATCTTACTCAGTGCATCATTTGTAATGAATTATTTGTCTTAAATTAATGGAACGCCACCCTTTACCTAAAAAAAGGGCCTAGCCAGATGATGTCAATGGCTCAGCTCACAACAACATCATGGAGAGGGCAACAGAGTCTGCCATTGTGTCGCCAAAGCCGCTCTCACACACAATATTGACAAGGAATAACGTGAACCCTGACGACCTACAAACATCCTGATAGCTCACTGGCTCCTCGGCGCCGACGGGATTGACGTCGAGACAAGGTTGGAGAACCAATTTACTGACAAGGTACTTTGGTTATCCTCCCATGTGAAGTTGTAGTTTGATCAACAAAATTATGTTTTTTCCAAAAAAAAAAAAAAAGGGGACATGCTAGATATGATTTTAATTAGGGAATAAAAATGATTTTACCTTCCAGATGTCCTTCAAGACTTGTTCCTAAAACTAAAGACATCAGGAGTATAGGTACCAGACATTGCAAGACATGTATTCTTGAAAATAAATAAAAAACATTAGAAGACATATCATAGTGCTGTCAGCTGTTTAGTAGGTCCACGCAAGATTTGATCTAGATGGCCACACACCGAACAAACAACTTTCCAGCCCATGCTTCGTCAAGCCACTCCAACACATACAGAGACCGTTCCAAAACATCTAGAGTATATTTCATAACCAGAGAGGACCCAAAAGTCACACGAGAAAAGGTACAGAATATACTTTGAATACTCCAAAGCGGATCAAATCATGGGGCAAGAAAAGGAGAAGTTCCCATATGCTCAAGAATATGCTAAGGGAGATGCCTGGCGTAGAGTCAGCAGGCCACCTAAGGTTCCACTCGCTGAAAGAAACCTCGTCCGTGCCCTCTATAAATGGAGCCTAACCAAGCAACTCCCATGGAGGACTCCTTCACATAGGTTCCTCCCGAGTATACTACCCCCAACAATGGCCTGATGCTGCTACCAGTATGTAGCTCATGCTGCGTCTTTACTTCCCAGCTTCACCGGCGGCGATGATGGGCGGCGGTGTGTGGTGGAGGTATCTAGGCAGGAGTTAGGCTGTGTAGGGCAACTATACATCTTTGGCAAGATATTATTGGTTCTTCCTCAACAGGAAGATTGTAATGGAGTGTGTAAACTGTGCCTGCATCCCCCGAGTCCTCTTTATTAGAAAGTCACCAGCTTGCATCTGTACGATTAATCCTAGTGCTCTTGTAAATGGAGCAGTGTCCTGTTCGTGGCGAGCTGGTATATATGTTTGTCGCGTCAAACTTTTGATGTTGATTTTTCGGAACTGAGAAGTTGTATTGTGAAGGGTACCGAGTGCTGTCTTAGTATATTTTGTAACTCATTACATGGATATCTCAAGCAGTAGATAGCATCAGTTATTTGAGTAAGAAATTTACGCATAATTGGCAAATGCATGTTTTTTCAAATATCTATTTGAACAATGTTTCAAGAAAGTTTTGGGTCTGCTCCAGTGGCATGGCAGAAGGCATGTCAGGACATGAGGCTAGTCGTGGAGAGTGCGGTAGAGAGACACAGAGGAAGAACAAGGGTTCCAGATTCTTAAATTAAATCATACAGTATATACTGAGGCGGACACAAACTCTCGTAGAATTTTTTGCTCAAGAACTTATCAAGATGCTGCCAAACAAAACCACCAGGATTACGGTTACTAGGGAATAAATGACAACATAGCGCAGGTTTTTTTTTGCAACTGAGAGAGTTTCAACAAATTCTAAGTTGATATTAGGGCGTTCAGATCAAAACAGCATCTGACGGGTAGGCTCCTAAATGATTTTATTGAATATAAAACACAAAACCCGAATTAGAAGCTGAAAGGCAAACAAAGAAAAAACACAAGCCAACGTGATCACAGTCAAGTTTCAAACTACAATGATCCAGGGTAGCCCAATAAGAGATGCTTAGAGCATCTCCAACCGGAGGCCCCAAACCCGCCCTATACGTCCGGCGGACGGTCCGGAGGCCATTTGGCCCAAAAACGGCCACCCAAGCGCGGCCCCATAGCCATCCGAAACGACCGGGCGGCGGGTTTGGGGTGTGCCGGACGCGTCCGGACGCGTCCGCCCCTTACTCGCTGACAAAGCGGACCCACTACGGGAGGCTGACCGTCGCCGCTGAACGGCCGGCCGTCGCCGCTGACTTCCGCCGCGTGGCAGCTCCGTCCCCACAAATACCCCCACCGGCTAACCCTACCTCACTCCACTCCCCACACCGCCACCTCACTCGAGCGGCCGGCGCAATGTCTTCCTCATCCATCGACTGGGGCTCGGAGCCGGAGGACGAGGTTTCCGATGCGGCGGCGCCACCGAAACCCGTGGACGCGGCGGAGGCGGAGGCCATCCGCATTGCCGTCGAGCAATCTTTGAAGGAGGTCGGCCGCGGCAGATCCAGCGCGGCGACGCCGCCAAGCGGAGGCCAATGCAGCCGCTGGTCCGAGCTTGCGTCGGTGCGGCGCCGTGCAATGCCGAAGGGATCTGTGGCGGCGTCATCGGCTCCTCCACCGCGCTCCGCTCCGGTAAGATCTGCGCCTCCCCATCTCCGCCTCCCCGTCCCCCCCCCCCCCCCCCCCCCCCCGCGTCCAAGCTCCACCTGGGTGGAAGATTCTGCCGGACGGGGCCGGCGGATGGCGCCTTCTTCTGAAGACCCCGCCGTCTTCGAAGCGGATGCGCGCGCCGGAGACGGAGGGGAAGGCTTTCCGGCAGCTCCGCAAGGCCGACCCAGCTGCGGCGGAGCGGGCATTGCGCGCCGCAGCGAAGGAGATGGTGCCGTTGGCCGTCTTGGAGCGGTCGTACACGACCGCGGAGACAGACGCCAGGCGCCTCCGCCGCAAGAACAAGGCGATGCTCGACGCCGCCATCGCCGAGTCGAAGAAGGAGGCGGCGAAGAACGACCGCGCGGCCAGGCTCGCCGAGGAGCAGACCCGCGCCGTCCTCGCCGCTCGCTCCAACAGCTCCGCCTCCTACAACGACGACCTGTACGCGGCATTTGAGCTGCTGCGCCGCCACCGCCCTTCCACGGATGACAAGGGGAAGGCGCCGGCGTCAAGGCAGTGAGCGCCGCCGATGGAGGCGAAGGGACCGGCGGACAGAGAGGATGGCGGCGCTGCCGGTTTGCCTACTTTTGCTACAATTTGTCTATATAGTTTAGCCCACCTATGTATGTAATCCGAACTATGAGCTCCGATCGAACTAATCTTATGCAACCCGTACTACATTTGAGCTCCGATCTACGTTCTTTGTTTACGTTGCATGGCTAGTATGGTTTTGAGGATGCGGATATTGGGGGCATGGTTGTAGGACACCCTTTTTGGGATCGTCCGGTCGCTGTCCGCGGACACGTCCGGACGTGTCCACGGACACTTTGGGGGTCAAATTTGACAACTCCGGTTGGAGATGCTCTTATGATCTCAGTGGAAATGTGGAATAACATCAAGATTGCATATAGATTTCAGAATTACCCACAGGCACAGCTCATAGTTTCAAACAAAGGCACCCAATCCAGCAGGGCAAACAGATTCGATGATAACATAACAAGCCGCGGTAGCTAGTCAGACAAAAAAGACAACTTAGGAGTTCACTGGAAAATATTCTACTAATATATCTTAAGTACTTTTTCAACTTCTGGTTCAGTAGAAAAAGCCCAGCACTTTGCCACCAACGTTCTTACGCCTTGCTTCCTCATGGTCCATGATCCCAGCAGAAGTTGTCAGCACAATGTAACCAAACTGCAAATCAGGTTCAATCGAGTTAAGTATCAACCAAAGCCCCAAATGTCAAATACATAGCACTATACCGTTTGCCAAGGCAAATTCCATACACAATACAACCAGCAGTAAGATCGATCAAGCAACTGACCTGCCGAGATGGAAGAAGCCTGGCAGTCCATCCCTCAATCTCCTTGACACCAACATCAAAGCGAGGACTGATGACACCACACTTGTTCAGCCTGCCATTCAATTCAACCACGATTTTGCCAGACCTGTGATCATCAACGTACTCAAACTCACCAATGTAACCTACACAAAAGGATACCTAGTCAGCTACAGATTCTCCAAGAGGAGTTACAAAGCAGATTATGCAATTTAAAACTAACCATGCTTCTGCATGACGATAAGGAACTTGATGATGACCTTTGAAGAAGGCCTGATCATGACCTGCCTCTTCCCACGCTTCTCAGCGTTGTACATGCTCTTGAGAGCATCATTCAGCACACTGATTCTCACCATCCTTACCTGAAGAATAACAAACAGCACCACAAAGGGTAAAGAGGTTAGTCTTTTAAAAACAATAACTGAAATAACAGGCTGCCTTGTATGCAAGTACAAAAATAATAGTTAGACATTCTTCAATATTTCAATCTAGCAAGGTCAAACTTGCACAAGAATGTCGAAATGACGACTATGTCACCCATTTTCAGAAAACTAGCCATACACTGTTAGACAACTGGGAAATTAAAAAACAGTCCTATACAGGTGCTACAAATTATAAGCAATAAAAATTGATTCTACTCAGCTGTTATAATTGATATCCTTCCAGGCAGGTAAGTGAATGCAAGTGTCAGGGTACACAAATCAGTAATGATGCTAACTGAAACAATAAAAGATAATGAAGTTCCAAATGAACAACACACAGCCTGTGATGCCTTTAAACCAACTAGGTGGAGATCATGTCACAACGTAAACTGATTAAGAAATGAAGTTTGTGATTTTTAACCACGACAACATAGAAAATAGCAGGTTAGTTAAAGACTAACAGCAGCATAGAAAGTTGGCAACAACACAATCACAAAAGGTCCATGACAAGACGGATGAAGATTTAAACTGTCTTACAGGTAAGCTAGTTGCAAGGAATCGCAAATATTTCATTAGTTTATTCTAGTAAAGCGCATCTCCTAGGTTAATCTGAACTACAGTATGAAACCAAATCATGTAGAAATTCATTTTATTCTCATATTGCATCGGCTCCATTCGCAGGCAGGTAAGAAAGCAAAAACAAAAACTCAAATGAGCATGCCCTTTACAATCTATCCATAGTAACGGACGACCGTAATGAATATCCAAACCTCGTGAACAAGAAAAGGCAGCTAACCTCCAAACAATCTATGACGAACAAAGGATCTCTATCCAGTTACTTCGCCGCACCATAAACTACCCCACATCCCAACCCGTCTACTCACAAGATATTGAGCGCACTGGGTGAACCTAAAGCCTTGCAGTTTGCCGCCAACAGATCATAGATTCACCGTCATAAGACTATACATACTTAATAGCTACGCGCAGACCGAAGGAACGAGAAGAAAGGGAGAGATCCGGCGTAGGTGTCTCTGTTACTGGTACCTCTAGGGAGCGAGCCGAGCTCTTGCCGTGGCGGTGGCGGCGGCGGCGGCGGCGGCTTGTGAGAGAGAGAGGCGAGGAGGAAGATGACGGCGCAGAGGGGGTTCCTCGCGGGGGCTTGGGATCTTAAAAGGGGTAGAAAGATGGCGTGCGTGCAATTGGATCTGGATCGGACGGTTGTCGTTTGCTTCAAGATAGTTTGCCCTAGAATGACGCCCAAGTATGGGCCGTAGAAAGCCAGCCCCATCAGAGCTCAAGTTGGAGGGCCCATCTTTGATCGTCTTGTTAATAGGTCAGCCTTCCGGCAAAAAGAGAACGTAATGGGTCGACCCTTTTAAGTATCGGGAAATCAAGCAAGAACAATCAATCAACGGGAGGAGAGGGAGTTAGAGCTGTTTTCGAACCGTTTTTTTATCGCTATGGCGATTACAAGGGCGATCTAGGTTTTGTACGCCGGCCGCCGACGGCGGCTGCTACTCCGGTGCTTGCTAGGCACCGTTGCTATTCCGGTGCCTGCTAGGCATCGTTTGTTGTCCTGCTGCTCCTGAATCGATCAAGTGCATGCAGTTTCTTGTACCTCTGGTTCCTGACTAGTTCTTGTCCCGGAAGGAGTTTTTGCCCAGATCGGGAAGATTGCATCAAGTGCAATGAAGATTTTAGGTCTGAATTGCCGTGGTTTGGGGAACGCAGCGTCTGGTCGGGCACTCCAGCACATACAGGAGCGGTGTGATCCTGACGTGATGTTCCTCTCAGAGACTCACCTTGACAAGGTGGGTGGTGAACTGATTCGTGTGAAGACAAGGATGCACGGCGTCCTCGTGGCACCGAGTGACGGCAGAAGTGGTGGTTTGCTCCTCCTATGGAAGGAGGGGGTGACAATTGATCTCAAAGCACTGCACCCTAACTATATTGATGTGCTGGTTAGTGGGGTGAATGCAGCGACAGATTGGAGGATGACGGGGATCTATGGAGAACCTGCGTGGGAGAATAAATACAAGACGTGGGAGAGATTAAGGGAACTACACAGTCAAGTTAATATTCCATGGATGTTGATTGGTGATTGGAACGAAATCATGTATAGCTTTGAAAAGGAGGGGGGCAACCCTCGGCCTTTACAATATATGCAATCGTTTCGTGATGCTTTATCTGATTGTGGCCTAGATGATCTTGGTTACACAGGTGATATCTTCACTTGGAGGAGGAAGCGCAGTAGGAGAAGGCCGGGAATTAGGGAGAGACTTGACCGGGCATGTGCTAATGAAGGATGGTCAGCTCTTTTCCCGTACGCTCGTGTAGAAAATATGGGCATGATTCGGTCTGATCATAGACCGATCCTGCTAGACACTGATTTTTACAAAAACACGGCGAGGTCTAATAAGGTGAGGAGGAAAAGATTTGAGGCCAAGTGGTTGAAGGAAGATGGAGTAGGGGATGTGGTCCAGGCAGCGTGGGAGGATGGCCTTAGAGCAAATGATGGAAATATTGTGAAGGCTGTGGCAGCGGTGAGCGAGTCCTTACACAATTGGGACCGGTCAGTTCTTCAGAAACCAAAAGCCAAGCTGCGGTCTTTATCAAGGCAACTAGAGAGTGTGCTCAAGTTAGAGATGACAGAAGAGAATGTAAGAAGGCAGGAAGAATTAACTGAAGAAATAGAGAAAGCGTTGGAGCAAGAAGAAATCTATAAGATGCAACGAAGTAGAGCAAACTGGCTTGCTCATGGTGATAAGAATTCGTCCTTTTTCCACAACTATGCCCGAGCTCGGAAAAAACGTAATATGATTGTCAAGTTAAAGGATGGAGAAGGAAATTGGCACGAGGGAAACAACTTGCTCAAGCCAATTATAACCGATTATTTCTCGGGCCTATTCACGAGGGAAGTGGATGACACCAATCCCGAGTTGCTGCAGAGGGTTAGACCGAAGGTTACACGAGATATGAATGAGATGTTGCTTGCTCCATTTACAGAAGAAGAGGTTAAGAAAGCTTTGCATGCCATTGGCGATTTTAAAGCCCCAGGTACCGATGGGATGCATGCGATATTTTTCAAAAAGTTCTGGATGCTGATTGGAACTAGTGTGACGAATGAGGTACTAGAAGCTCTCCATACTGGGGTAATACCATCCGGGTGGAATGACACAGCGATAGTTTTAATACCAAAGGTAAATACTCCAGAGATGATTACGGACTTTCGACCTATTAGTCTATGCAATGTGTTATATAAGATTATATCCAAGATTCTCGCGAATAGACTAAAGGTAATTCTGCCTGATATTATCAGCTTGTCCCAAAGTGCTTTTGTGCCAGGACGGCTTATCACAGACAACGTGCTAGTAGCGTATGAGTGCTTCCATACGCTGAAGGGAAGGAGACAAGGGAAGAATGGCTATTGTGCGGTAAAACTTGATATGCACAAGGCCTATGACCGAGTGGAGTGGGGTTTTTTAAGAGATATGATGATAAGGCTCGGTTTTGCGCAAAGATGGGTGGATCTTATAATGAGTTGTGTTTCAACGGTAAATTATAGAGTTTGGTTTAATTCTGATGAGACAGATAGTTTTGTGCCCACGAGGGGCTTACGGCAAGGGGATCCACTATCGCCATATTTATTCTTGATTTGTGCGGAGGGGCTCTCAAGTCTATTGACACATGAGGAAGAATCTGGTGGCCTACAGGGAGTCAGAGTGTGCCGGGGGGCACCGTCAGTTTCACATTTACTTTTCGCTGACGATTCTTTGATCCTGATGAAGGCTGATGCGGCAAATGCCACCACTCTTCGGAAGGTGCTCGATATGTACTGTGCCAGCTCTGGTCAGCTGGTGAGTGACCCAAAGTCCAGTGTCTTTTTTAGCCCTAACACAGGAGCGTCAGATAAGGCAGCGGTGTGCACAGCGTTGAATATTGATGTGGAAGCCTTGACAGATAAATATCTCGGGTTACCAGCCCATGTGGGAGTGGATCGATCAGACTGTTTCCAACATCTAGTGGATCGGGTGTGTAAATTGATAAATGGTTGGAATGCAAAAAATCTATCAACCGGAGGTAAGGAAATTTTGTTGAAGGCTATTGCCCAAGCGATACCTACGTATGCCATGTCAGTTTTTAAACTCCCAAAGGGTATCTGTAAGGGCATTTCAGCAGCGATAGCAAGGTACTGGTGGGGAGAGAAGGATGGTAAAAAGAGTTTGCATTGGTACTCTTGGTGGAAGATGTGTACTCCAAAGCAGCAAGGTGGGATGGGGTTCCGGGACCTCCACTGTTTTAATCTCGCCATGCTTGCAAAGCAAATCTGGAGGCTACTATTGGAACCAGAGTCTCTTTGTGCTCAAGTTCTGCGGGCAAAATATTACCCATCCGGTGATCTGTTGAATGCACCTTTGAAAAAAGGAGCATCTTACACTTGGCAAAGTCTTATGGCAGGGAGAGAAACTTTTAAGCGAGGATGCATCTGGCGCCTCGGCAATGGAGCAAATATCAATGTTTGGCAAGATCCATGGTTACCAAATAGCGTTACAAGGAAAGTAATCACACCTCAGCGAGGGATAATGATTAGCAAGGTAGAAGAGCTGATACATCCAGTAACAGGAACGTGGGACACTCAACTGTTAGAAGAAAACTTTTTCCCAGTTGATGTGCAGCGAATTCAAGCAATATCCTGTTCAGACGGCGAGCTCGTAGATGAGATAGCTTGGAACTACACGAAGAGTGGCATGTTCACAGTTAAGTCCGCCTATCACCTTGAATGGCAACATCAATTTGGTAGCCGAGCGAGAAGGCGGGATGATCCATCGAGCTCTCAAGTAAACCCAGTATGGAAGGAGGTATGGAAGATAAATGTGCCAGCTAAGGTTAAAATATTTTTGTGGCGAGTGCTTCATGGAATTATACCATGCATGTGCGTATTAGCCAATCGCCACATCGAGAGGAGTGGGCAGTGCCCATTATGTGCAGTGGGAGCGGAAGACACAGCACACATGCTCTTCTTTTGTGAGTACGCAAGGCAAGTATGGAAACAACTTGGTATTGAGGAAGAGATCAAGCTGGCAAGTGAGGTGGATCGATCAGGGAGCACCATCATGGAGCAGATATTGACTACAAAATGGGAACCTAAACCGGGTCTGGGTCTGCTGCCAATGCGAGAAATTGTAGCGACAGCAGCTTGGTTTATTTGGTGGCGCAGAAGAGAACTGAAGAATAAAGGTGAAGCCCCGATTCCGAGCAGGCTTGCCTTGTCAATCAAAGCTATGGTGGCCACCGCGGGAAAACTAAAGAAGAATAACCAAGCTAATATACCAAAACGGGGATGGACAAAACCACCATTGGGTGCAGTGAAATTAAATACTGATGCTGCTGTAAATTTAGATACAAGGAAAGCTTCCTCGGGAGCAATCATTCGGGACTCAGGTGGTCAGTTCCTGGCAGCATGTAAATTGGAGATCGTGGGTGTTATTGATGTTGCCACGGCAGAAGCACAAGCCCTGCGTGACGGACTCCGTCTTGCCGAGAGGATCGGCTGTAACAGGCTATATATTGAAACCGATTCGATGGAGACGGTGCAGGCAATTGAGGAGCCATGGAATTTTCGGACAGCGGCGATAGGTTATTTAGACGAGTGTCGAATGATCATGGCAGGGTTCGATTCGACATGCTTAGTTCACTGTCCGCGAGAGGCGAATAAAGCGGCTCACATGGTTGCAAGATCCTTAGATGACTGTAATTTTTGGGTTGATGACCCGCCTTTGTTTCTCTGCCCACAGCTTGTGGAAGATGTATCCCTTATGAGTGATTAATAAAGTTTACGAATAGTTCAAAAAAAAAAAAAAAAAAAAGTATCGGGAAATCAACACCGATTCCGCCGTGAAGGTCGAGACTCGAACAAGAAGCTCATTTTTTTGGCACGGTCAGCGACGTCGCTATCTCCAGGACGTCATATTTGGCTCTCCAACCCTCCTCCGTCAGGCTTTGTTTAGCTCTAGTGTATTTTAAGAGATGGGAAGGGATTATCCTGAATCTCAGAAAATCCCCACTAGTCTGTTTACTTCTAGTGTATTTTAGGAGATGGGAGGGGATAATCTCCAAATATCCCCTACCAACCATCTCATTTTTGCCTAACACAAAAACTCTAATCCATGCTAGTGTATTGTAGGGGAAGAATATTTGTGGGGGTTTGTGGGGATTGGGTGTTCACCAAATCCCCTCTCATCCTGACTCTTCCCATCCCCTAAAAAACTCTTGGAGTAAACAAGGCCTCAGAAGGTTTGAACTTCCCTGCAACGATCGTAACCACCAGAGCTTGAGCATGAAGTTGTACTAAAAAAAAACTTGTGACAATCCGATCCAGGCCATTTGCACGGTGTGAAGTGTGATTGGCTGACCGTCCCTCCCCCACTTCAGCAAACATATACTTTTTTTTAGAGCAACCATATATATCATTAATCGAAAATCAAGTTACATGAAGCAACACACATGGAAACTAAAAGACAGACCGGGATAAACTGATTATCATGAAATTGCAGATAAAATCCTAAAAGATCGAGAAATACAAAACGATCCCTAGGGTTTCCTGCATCCACCGTAGCCAGTGGGCGCCGCCCAAATCCAGCGCCGCCGAGACGGACGCTGGAAGAGACGCCGAGCCTCCACCATAGCAAGATCCAAAAAGGCACCATCGCCAACGAGGCTTTGTGAGTCGATGAACAGGCCTGCTGCATGCAGTGAGGCACATGTCGCTGTGGAACGTCGACCGGGGGACATCCTGAAGGGGATCGTGTGCAGAAAACAAAAAAATTCCTAGCAACGATAACCATAAACTAGCCAAGATCTATTACTATGCAGATATACCGTAACGAAGGGGATCGATGTACATACCCTTGTAGACCGAAAGCGTCGACGATCAAAAGATCTGTTTCGATGACGACGCGTGATGAAAACGTGCGGCGAAGATGACGGCGACGCCGACCTCAAGGTCGTGTAGAGGAAGAAGACGTACTTCCAGTGCCACACGTGTAGCACCTCGCAGAGCTTACACACGTACGGAGAAAGATGACGACCTCCGGGCTCCGATCCAGCCGGGCAGCGGAAGAAGAAGACTTGGACCGGAGAGAACCATCAGCACGGCGGTGTGCGTATGGTGGAGAAAACCTCAACCCGTGCATAGCCCCAATTGCGGAGCCACGTCTAAACTGGGAGAGAGAGAATTGTGTAATTTCCAAGGCATGGGGCACCACTATATAAAGGGGAGAGGAGGGTGTCACCCTTGGTGGCTTAGCCATGTGGGACTAAACCCAGCATGGTTCGGTCAGCCAAGGGGTGCGCCGGCCCCCTGGTGGGCCCCATTTGGCCCACCTAGGCCAGCCGCCCTCCCCTTTCTCCTGGGGTGCGGTTCCCCCTCATGGGCCTCTCTACCGGGAGTTTGGCCCATTTAGAGTTGGGGCTGCCAATAAATCCGAAAATAATTAAATAAAAATATATTTAATCATTAATTCCATTAATTAATATTAAATACATATTATCTAATTTATTCTAGCTCCGAAAACTATTTCGTCGCCCTCCGAACTCCATCGGAAATGTTCCGGAACACTTCCGGTGTTCTTCTCTCTATTTTCTCTTCTGCGTCCAATCTAAATAAACGTCACCTACCCTTAAGTGTGACACCCTAACGGTTCGGGATCACTCCAGACATGATCGAGACACGTTCTCCGATCAATGACTATCAGCGGCGGCTGGATAGCCGTGACAGTCCATGTGCATCCACAAATGTCTTTTTATCGTTTGAAGCTTAGACGTCCAGTTTCAACCTTTTGCCTAGCGATACTTAGATTGTTCGAGACTCGTTCTCCGGTATCACGATTACCGAGCTTGATCTTGTCACTTGACAATTCTATCTTTACTCGTCTGTGATATTACATCCCTGTGACCTAGTCACATGCTTGCAAACTCATTGATGTAATCTCACCGAGTGGGCCCAGAGTATCTATCCTGCTATGTGGATTGGCAAATCCCGCTCTTGATCACTCGCCTCTCCCACTTCCTTCGGATACCCGAAAGGGATACCTTTATTGACACGCTAAATAAGACATGACGTTTGATGCAATCAAAGAACCTTCCAGAAGCAGCGATTAGATATGATCTCACGGTCAAAGGTATGAACACTATGTTTCTATATATCTTGGGTGTGTGTCCATCACATCATTCACCTAATGACATGACTCCATTGTCAATTGACATAAATGTCCATGATCAGGGAATCTTGATCATCGGTTGCCCAATGGACTAGTTAAGATGCTACTAGGGACCTGGTTGTTTAAATACCACACGTGCATTAATGTTTCCGCTTAATACAGTTATAGCATGGTACAAAAACTTATTACGAACAATTGAGTTATGACAAATAAAATATCTTTATTAATTGCCTCTAGGGCATATCTCCTTCACATCCCCGTGCTTTATTGGACCAAGATCCGTTGCCTCCCATTGACGAAGTCGGAGAAGAACGGCAGATCCACCACCTCCGGACCAACGTCCGCGCTCCACAAGAATCACCTCGCCCCGGCCGCCAGCGCCGGCGTAAACAACGACACATGCTGCGACACGCCGAGAAACTGATCTCGCCAGATCTGTAGAACGGCAAGAACACCAAGCTGTCGATCTGAAAGGCCGACAAGCAAACGTTGCCATCAACTCCGAGGCGTCACCCTGAAGGTCACCTTCGGTGTGGGAATAGAGTTGAGACAAATTTATTTGCTCGGACGACGCTCCCACCTCCCCAACAATGCACCACAACACACAGTCCCTAAACCTAACAACTAGACGGAGAAACGAGGCCCCTCCCTCCTGCTGCCGGAGCGGCAAGCGGAGGGAGAGGGAACCAGCTTTTTCACCGGTGGAGATCTTGGAAAAGGAGTCGCCTTCCTATCGCCTGCCTCCATGTTACTCCCTCTGTTTCTAAATGTAAGATGTTTAAAAAAAAAATATGGTTTCTAAAAATGGGTAAACATATACAGTAGAACGTGTCTAGATTCAAGTGAATCTGAAGAAAAAAAACTGAACCATCTTATATTTAGAAACGGAGGGAGTAAAATGTAGTGCTTGTAAACTTTTTAAAGTTAAACCATGCAAATTTTGATCAAATTATTTAAAAGTAACAAGATCTAAAAATTCAAATTAATATATTGGATTCGTCATGAAGTATATTTTCATATGATATAAATTTAGTATCTTAGAAATACATAATTTTGTCAATAAACTTGATCAAAATTTACACGGTTTGACATCCAAAAATCTCACTGCAATATATTATGGCAAGAAGGGAATGACAGAGCTGAACCCCATCAAAAAATATTTGCATACTATAGCTGATAAATCTAACAAAATTTGACCGCTCATTCTAAAAAAACTAATAAAATATGTATGGTGCCTTCCATATATCAACACTACACTTATTTGATATGCGGGTAAATTCAAGTTCAGTTCATGAGCAAAACCATGATGTCTCTCCCTAAAACAAATTTTCTTGGTCAGAGTGGAACTTGGCTTGTTAAGGGCCTTTTGGATCATAGTGTTGAAAAACACAGGAATGTGAAAAACAGAGGAATTTCACAAGTTTGCAAGTGCAAAACACGGGATTGTAAAACACATGAAAACTGAATGCTATCTAGCATAAATACCCCCTCTTGGAGACACTAGCAACTATTTGGCCAAAGCAACCACTAGCATCGGAGAGCATGCAAGATCATAAATAAAACATATAGATAAATAGATGAACAAACTTGACCATAATTTCACAATTCATCGGATCCCAGCAAACACAACATGTAGCATTACATAAAGATGATCTTGATCATGATAAGCAGCTCACAAGATCTAAACATGGTAGCACTAGGAGAAGAGATAACCATCTAGCTACTGCTATGGACCCGTAGTCCAATGGTAGACTACTCACGCATCAGTCCGGAGGCAGGCATGACGGTGTAGAGCCCTCCGGTTATGATCTCCCCCTCCGGTAGAGTGCCGGTAAGATCTTCAGAACCCTCCCGAACTAGGGTTGGTGACGGCGGCGGCCTCGGATATCTTTCTGGAATTTTGATCTGGTGCCTAGGGTTTTCGGGGCAGAGGAAATATATAGGCAAAGAGGCGGCACTAGAGGGCACCTGGGGGCCTAGACGACCCCCAGGCGTGGGCCCACCCTTGGCTGCGCCTGGGTGGCGTCTGGCCACCCAGGGTCGCCTCCCCGGCTACCCATTGGACTCCGTATTCGTATCTTCATAAAAATGATCTCCGTAAATTTTTGTCCAATTTCGAGAATATTTCCCGACTAGCTTTTCTGAAACAAAAAGACAGCAGAAAACAGAAACTGGCACTGTGACATCTTGTTAATAGTGTGTCCCAGAAAATACATAAAAATGATATAAACTATAAATTAAACATGTATAATTTTATATAAAACAAGCATGGAATATAAAAAATTATAGTTACGTTTGAGACGTATCAGCACGCACCAATTTGTTTGTCCCGAACCTTTTTCTTCGTGCCGGCGGGTCTGTGTGGAGTGATGCCGGTGGCGTCGCGCCGGCGAGAGTAGCTGGTGGGGTTCGGTCAATTTGAGGAGTTCCTGTTTCATTCCGGCCGGAATCGGGGCAATCGGTGCCGGCGGCGATGAGATTGGGTGGCGGAGGCAGGAACTTGTGCGGCTCGGTCGGGAGATGGAGCGACCAAAAACTTTTACTCTGGGCGTCGGTCGAGCATATTTGTGATAGGCACTCTTATATAATTTTACTCCTCTAAATTTTTATGGGATCGGTTAAATGCGGTTTAGAGTAGTAAAATGATCGTTTCTAGATGCCCTGATGCTACTGGAGATCTAGAGCGGAATCGATGCGGTCGTGCTGAAAATCTCTGACAGATCGTTTGTGCCTTGGAGCCAGAGAGAGCACACGATTTTCGGCGTGAAGCTTCATCTACCGTTCGGTGCTATGGGACATGTATTCGATAGATTTCCATGGAGCTCACAGAGATGGAGAAAGTCATGGTGGCTGTGATCGGAGGTTGCTTGGTTGTGTTGAAGACAACGCGGCACAGATTCTTCCTGTGTGTCGGGTGCTCGGCGTCTTGCAGCAGCAGCCTTGGCAAGCGGAGGTGGCAATACAGGTGGACTGCATCTTTGGTGGTGCTCGTCGAGTATTGAGCCTTGATTTTCATGGTGAAAAATCCAAGGTCTCGTTTTCATTGGTTGTACCTATCAATGACTTTGCTGAAGGCATTGTTTTGGAAACTCGGTTTTTCTCCGGGGTGAAAACCCAAGATATTCGATCGGCGACGACAACGCTTGTGCATTGTTTCTTTATTGGAGACGTTGTTTTTGGAGAGCCTAGGTTGTAGTACGGGTGTTATTTTCGGTGGTGGCTAGAGTGCTTCTGTTGCGATGTGTTGTACGCCACGACGGGCTCTTTATTTTTCTTTTCTCTCTTGTTTATTTTGTTTTTCGTTGTGTGCATCCCTGATGTCTTTGTATGTCTTGTTGGTGTAGAGACCGAGTGTAATTGGTTTCTCCGCGATATTAATATATTCCCTTTGTCCAAAAAAAAACCTTACAAGTGCAAAACTGCCCTTGGCGAAATTTAACTTTCTGCGCTTACATACGAGTCTCTCTAAGTCTGAGTGTGCGTCGAGAGCTTGGACCTCACCCCCCTTTCCCCATCTATAGTGCAAAGGGGCGATTTCTTGGGCGAAACCGCGCACGCCAGCTCGCCGCCGGCGATTCATCGGATCCCTCGCCCTCCGGCGGCCGCTTCGGCGGCGGGAGGACGGGGAATCCACGGATCCCGGTGTGTACATAGTTTAGGTGTGCGTGGGGTGCTAGCCGGCGGCGCTGTGGAGGTAGAGGTGGCGCCGGAGTGGCTTTTGGTGGCGGTGGTCTTCTCCTCCGTTGGTGCGGCTCCGGTGGAGCTTCGTCGCGGATCTGCCGTCCTTTCCTCGCTCGCGGCTCCACGGAGCTCTCGAGCGGGCTTTCCCCTCGCCGGTGTCCGAGAGGTGGCGGTCCCGGCAGTTGTAGATCTTGAAGGCGTGCTTGCAGTTGGCCAAGATGGTGTCGCCGTCCGTCGCGCAGGGTGGAGGTGCTCAGGTACCGAGGAGCGTCGACTTCCTGGTCGCGAAGGGGAGCCTCCCAGTCCAAGAGTTCGGAGGAGAAGCGGCGGGTTCCACCGGCGCAGCGGTCTGCTCGATGTTGACGATGCCAGAGCTCAGAAGGGCTTCATTGTAATTTTCTTTTTTTCTGGGCTTTTCTGTAAGAATCTTGGTTAATGTATTCAGGTCCTTCTTCGCAAAAAAAAGAGTCTCTCTAAGTCTGAAAATCTTTGAGTTTGCGAGTTAGCAGCAACGACGTTGTAGGAGATAACACGAACGTACGTACCCAAACCCAATAATTTGTGCATGTGTTGGTTATGAGCGTATCATGGGCCTGCAAGCCCGTGGCCTCGTCTAGTCCTCTCCGATTCAGTTTCTTTCTTGCGTGGGAGGCCAAGCCTGCGAACAATAGCAAACCCCAGTCCCCCATACACACCTCCGTCGTCGCCATGGAAGCCTCCTCGCTCATGGGCTCCTCCTCCTCCGACGCGCCCACCTCCGGGGAGCACCGGATGGGCACCACCATCGTCGGTGTCTGCTACGACGGCGGCGTCGTCCTCGCCGCCGACTCCAGGACCAGCACCGGTACGCCCTCCGATCCGCGCCTCACGCCCATCGATGTAGTTGTTAGGGTTGGGCTGGAGATGCGGAGTCGCGTCGCGTGTGTGATTTTGCTCGTAGATCGTCGGGAAACCAGGGATACATACACAGCGCCCCTGTTGCCCGGCGCGCGCGCCAGGCGCGAGACTGTTCCCAGCCACGAACCAGCGATTATCGATGGGCAAGTATCCATCGCGTGATTTGTCCAGCCGTTTTTTCAGCGAACATGATCTACTCGGATGTGCCGTGTGCGGCTTGTGCCCTCGCGT
The DNA here is from genome assembly GCA_947311845.1 of Poa pratensis. Taxonomy (NCBI): domain Eukaryota; kingdom Viridiplantae; phylum Streptophyta; class Magnoliopsida; order Poales; family Poaceae; genus Poa; species Poa pratensis. Next base: position 29,018,377 of record CAMZMU010000055.1, read on the forward strand.
GGCTGTTGCTTTGATTGAGCCTTTTATCTCCTAGATAGATCCAGTGCTGTGTATCCCCTTTACAGATGGAACCTTAATTTGCTATACTGGTCCTTAGGTGATGATTTAAAACAACTGGAATGTGAGTGATTAGATTTGGAAAAAGCTCCTGTGAATCAGGTGGAGTGCCATCAAATGAGCCTTGAGGCATTGGCAAGGTGCCCATCAGGCCAGCACAGAAATCGACATCTCGAATCGATCCTTTCAATCTCAAAAGGAAACAACTCGATTCTGAAACTCACTAGTTCCAAAACCAAAAATTGCAAAAAGCCACTACAATTCGGTTAGACTTAAAAATCCACCACGATGCGATTTCTTTTGTAAAAGCCTACCACTATTCAGTAAGAGTTTAACATATATAGCACTGATACGTGCTTACTAGCCGAACTTGTGATGTACTGTGTCCTTTTTGTGCATTAGAAATTGCTCCATGTCTACTCTTATTTGTCTAATAAAAATTTACCTTGCGGCGTGCCCAGGCTTCGACAAATTCCTAGGCCCGCTTCTTATGTTCGAATTAGATGAAACCGGCATTGGTTTCTTTTGCTCTCTGGGTTTTATTTGCTTTGCTTAATCTGTTGTTGCCTGGTCTTAATTCGCAGGAATGTATGTGGCGAACCGTGCTTCAGACAAGATTAGTCAGCTGACTGATAATGTCTATGTCTGCCGCTCTGGATCTGTAAGTGTTTGTGTTTTTGAGATTTGAGTAGACACCGTTGAGTCAGTCGATTTCATAGCTGATGTAACTTCCATTCTTCATTATTGTTCCCAAAATCTAATAGCAGGGTATGCTTAGTTGCGGGTGTTGATAATAAACAAAACAAAATACCAGCTAGCAAGACAAGATGTTGTGTTATGCTTTTGCATCCCATCATTTTTGCTGTTGTCTTATCATTGCTTGTCTTCTGGAAGAGTGGCACTCCCCATGTCATATGACCACATAATTAGTGTTGATTTGGATTATAGCATAACATTTTTTGTTCAGTCGGTCTTTCTCTCAGGACGTAACATGTTTCTCATTATATTGAAGGCTGCTGATACAAAAGTTATTTTGGATTATAGCATAACATTTTTTCTGATTTTTTTAGGTTTGAGTAGACACTGTTGAGTGAGTTCATTTCATAATTACTGTAACTTTCTACTTTCATTCTTCATTATTGTTCACTAAATCTAACAGTAGGGCATGTTTAATTTATGGTCTTGATAATAGAAAATACTAGCTAGTGAGAGTGTGAGACAAGATCTTGTGTTATGCTTTTGCATGGCATCTTTATGTCATTGACTCATTGTCTTATCATTGTTTCTCTTCTGGAAGAGTGGAACTCCCTGTTTTATATGACCACATCATTAGTGATGATTTTCTGCTTTCTTCTTGGTAGTCAGATCCATTTTCTGTTCTGAAGTTCTGTCTCACATATTAACATATTTGTCTTTATCACGCAGGCTGCTGATACACAAGTTATTTCTGATTATGTGCGTTATTTTCTTCACCAACACACGTAAGTACTCTATGCAAAACACTGTAAAGTAGGACATCATTGAATGAGTTAAAACTTAAAAAGAACCTAGATCTCATATGCCAATATGATTGTTCAGTCAATTGAGTATTTGATCTGCAAGATAGCTGATGTAAATTTTGTCCTTCATGTGCAGTATTCAGTCTGGGCAGCCAGCTACTGTGAAAGTTGCGTCCAACTTAGTTAGGTTGCTGGCCTATCAGAACAAGGTATGCCTGGCTGGCATTGGAGAAAAAACAAGAATATGAAGTCCGTTGACCTTCTTGAATACTCATTCTGATACTTGTTATCAATGTCTAGAGCATGTTGCAAGCTGGAATGATAGTTGGTGGATGGGATAAATATGAGGGAGGCCAAATCTACTCAGTCCCTCTTGGTGGAACGATTCTTAGGCAACCATTTGCAATTGGAGGCAAGTGCATCATTCCTTTCCTATGCTTGAGGATCGTTGAGTAGCTTGTATTACTATCTTGTAACTTGTGCACTCTCGGTAGTAATCAGTTGCTCGTGGGCTGTATCAGATTACACTGGGCTGTTAATCATACTCCTTGTCCTTGTTGAGTGCAACGTGGCTGTACCGAGAAACATTGAGCATACAATTTTCCTAAAGTAGCTTTAGTGTATGCTATATATACAAGATGCAGGTTCTCACACTCCTGTGTCATTGCGTACCTTTTCAGGATCTGGGTCCAGTTACCTGTATGGATTGATGGATCATGAATGGAAAGAGGGGATGACCCAGGAAGAAGCTGAGGTACGTCAGTTAGTTTGTCCTTGGAAACAAGATATTAATAGATCTATTGCGTTAAAAATGGAGTAACAGGGCATAGTGTGTTTAATGTACGAGGTTCAAGTATAAAGCTTTCTTTTCAATTCCTATTTTGTTCATATTGCTGTTTCCTTGTTTGGTTGCTTTTCTTTGGTTATGGCTTTTGTGTCAGTTTTACTTGTCAGTAACATTGAGTAAAGTGCTTGTCATATTGATTACATAGTCCAGAATTGTAGAGCAGAAACATCATTTCTCATTTATGCTTTGTATCCTTGCGATGCATCTCCTAACATAGTTTTTCTTATCCTCATCTTGGCAGAAGTTTGTGGTGAAGGTGGTTTCCCTTGCCATTGCCCGTGATGGTGCTAGTGGAGGGGTTGTTCGCACTGTTACTGTATGTCCTCTTCTCATGCAAATTTCTTGCTTTGTTCCTATCTTCAGAAGTGTACACATTACCGGAGGAACTTATACTTAGTGATTTGAATTTACCTATTCTCCAATATAAAGTTGATAAAAGCTTGCCCTTTGGTAACTTTGAAACCCAGATCAGTCAAACCTTAAAACAAATATTTGATAGTCTCTTGTGATGGTTTATAAATTGAGATCAGTCAAAACTAAGACCAAATTTGTCATCCTCTGTGGGAAATATTCCATAACTAATGTCTCGTCAGCTCTTTGTTTTTTCTAGAACTATTTTCAGTTGGTTCCTGTGCTGAAATAAGCTAGGGTAGACAAATGTCATTATCTTGTATAGCCCCTTCCTTTTGCTGAAAATCATGTCTGGTTTGCATAACTGTGTGTAATGCAGTGGCTGGTAAAGGCAGACTGTCAAGTTGAAACGTGTCCTTTTTGAGAATTTAGTTTTCATCTTCAGTTTGTTGCTTAAAGAGTTGTTTCCTGTTTCCCAGAGACTCGTGCCTACTTACTGATTTGAGATGATTGTGCAGATAAATGCTGACGGTGTTAAGAGGAGCTTCCACCCTGGTGACAAACTGCCATTGTGGCACGAAGAGCTGGAGCCCCAGAACTCTCTGCTTGATATTCTGGCCGCTGGAAACCCTGACGCGATGGTCCAATGAATTTACCGTCCAGATTTCCTTTGTCAACTTACTGTACTTGGGTTGTTCTAGATTTGAACTGAATACCTGGAAGAGATTCTGTTGAATTATGCCACACCAACATGTTCTCCCCCATATCATTACTATTTAATAGTACATGCCTTGTTGTTCATCAGTCGTTGAGTCTGTCCGTGCCCCGTGTGACTCAACTATGGCATGCTGAAATGGCTCATCCAACTAAAAATGAGACTTGGTTCCCATTGAACCATTGGTTATTGGTTAGGTTAACCTAACCTAAAATAGAGCCCAATGGGCCAAATTGAATACCCAAAAACCCATTAGGCCTCGTTTGGCAAGAGTGATTAGGTGAAAACACTCTTGTCACCCGAAATACTGTTACACTACAATCCTCTTCCTCATTGATACTGTCCATGGATTTGTCTGTTTGGAAGGCAGGAATAATTCTACAAACAAATTGATCAAAAACAAAAAGATCTACAACAAAAAAAATTCAATTTTCACAACGGAGAAAATAATTCAATCTTAATGTCGATGACCTCCTCATGAACCACGGCGTCGAGGTAGAGCTTGGGGTTGACAGCCTTCAGATGCGGAGGGTAGAGGTGTTGCATGGTCGGCCGTGTCCGTGGTCTCCTTGCTGTGGGGAGACGACGGTGATGGAGCTCGCGCGTGGCTTGGCCCAACGAATGTCGGGTATGCACTTAATCCTTGTCGTCGTGGCGGTGGGGCAGTGCAAGCGGCAGCACAGGCGGAAACGACACGCTGAGCGGTGAGGCTAGGGTGAGGAACTGAGGGTGCACGCCGGCGAGCGGTCGTTAGTGGCGCCGACATAGGAAAAAAATCGTGGAGAGAGAGGGAGAGAAAGGAGCGGAGAAGGAGACGGCGGCAACACGTGGCGTACTCAGAGCGACGACGAGTGAAAAAGGCGAGGTAACCCAAGCGTTACACTTCTACCCGACGTGGTTTCTGGGATTTGTTGGGTTTCAGCCCAACCAAAACCGGGCTGCCCAACGGTCCGTAGCATGTTTTTGAGGGTATTGATTTAGACTGGGAAAAGACGTAGAAATCCATCTTAAAACCGCCCTGCCAAATAAGGTCTTAGGTTTTTTAGGTTAGATCCAAAACAACCAAAGGTTATCCAGACGAGCGCTTCCCAAACGGTGAGACAAATCCTATTTGCCGCCTTTAGCGGTGCCGATGCCTCGCGCCGCCTGAAGCATCAGGTTCGTGGCCTGACCCAGTTTGTCCGGGCGGTGGTTCCTTTCGTTCTTTTTTGTTTTGAACTTTGATCGCTAGGCTGCTGTACTCGTTGCATGTATCGCTAGTTGACCCCTAAAAAAAAAATGTATCGCTAGTTCGCTACGCAACCTACACTGCAGTTCGTTTTTGTTTTTCTTAACCTTTTTTTTCTTTTTGCCTTTTCTTTTCTTTTCTTTTCTTTTTATACTATACTCTTTTTCCTTTCTTTCCCTTTTCTCCTTTTCCTTCGTTTTTCTTCTTCTTCATTTCCCTTTTTCTTTTTATGTTCTGTTTCGTTCAAAATATTACTTTTGTCAGTTTTTCCTTTTTGTCTACAATTTGTTTTTCCTGTTTTATTTTGTTTGTCACATTTTTATGATTTTGAAAAACATTCAGATTTAAAAATGTTCAAATTAAAAAAACAGTTTCTAAAAATGTTCAATTTGAAAATTGTTCAATTTAAAATTCTTCAAATTTTAAAAAATGAGATTCAATGTCGTTTTTTTAGGATTATAATGTCGTTTTTTCAAAATTGTTTATATATAGTTTCTGTTCACCCACTATTTTGCTCAAGCTTTTTATGTCATTTTTCAAAATCATCCATATATAGTTTATGTTCATCCGCGAAGTTTTCTCAAGTTTTGTAGATTTTCAATTTTTTTCCTTATGTCAATGTTTTTAAAATCATTCAAAACCTGGTTCATGTTCATCCACTAAATTTATGTTCACTTTTTAAAATCGTTCAAGAATCTATTCACTCACAATTTCTGTTTCACTAATAAAATGGTTCAAAAATAGTTATAATCCCTTTTATTTTTTTAAAAAATGTTTCCATTCACCGACCTTTTCTGTTCAGTTTTTAAGTCGTTCAAAAATAGTTTCCGTTCCCCGCATTTTCTGTTCTTTTTGTACGAACGATTTTAAAAATAGTTTCCCTTCACCGACCTATTCTTTCACTTTTAAAATCGTTCAAAAATATTTTCCATTCAACATCATTTTTTGTTCACTATTAAATCATTCCAGATCCCCTTTCTCTGTCTTCGCCTCTGGAGCGCCGTCGCGTCCACGGACCCGCCGATACCGAGCCCCTCGTTGCCTGCCTCGAGAACGGCGCCGCTGTCCAGCTACTCTCCCACACTTCGTTGGCCGCGCACACACCCACCGAGGTGCCCGCGCCGGCAAAGCGAGCTTCTCGCCGCCCGCCTTGAGAACGGCGCCGCCCACGAGCTAGTACCTAGCTAAACATAGATTATATAGGGTAGCTAAAGTAAAAAATTAGGCTGGGGGGGGGGGGGGACAGTGCCCCCCCCCCCCCCCCCCCTGACTTGTGTGTAGCTCCGCCAATGACGTGTACCGACGAGGACACACTACACTATTGTGCATGTAGACCGCAAAGCGAGGACGACCACACAGAGGCGTCTCGGGGAGAAATTATACGAGAGCCTTCTAGGGCTTTGGGAATCAGAAGACCACAATTTCCGTAGTCAGACTAGCCGCGCTAGTAGGCAACGGAGCACGATGGGAATTGTATTTTGTTATCTCAATAATTAATGAAATAATTTTCCTAGCTATTTTGTTTTCTTTGCGTATTTATATACACGGGCACACCTGCATTGTTTCTCTTTCTTTTTACCTTTATCCGGTGCGCTTGAGAGAAACTACCTTTCCGCCCTACTCGCAGAGTCCTCGTGTGTTTTTCTTGTGTCAAATACATGAAGCCATGAATGCTTCCTTTTGATTTCACTCTTCATTTTGCCTTGATTTGTTGAAAATACAGAAATTACATGTCGTCATGTTGCTGGAAGCAGAACGCTTGAATGTGCCGTGTTTTTTTTTACGTGGTGTAATCCAGTTTGAAATGCCGGTCCTTTGATTCGATCCTGAAGAAATGCCCTTGAGTAAATCCCAAAATCTGCTTGCTGCGTCTCATGAGCAATACGTGGATGACTAGCTACCGTGAACTGTTTTAACTTGTGTGTTTACTCTTTGCTTGTTATCATAGGAATGTTAAGATAACTATTTTGTGGTTTTTATTTTATTTGTGTTCTCTTATACTCTTTGCAGCAGCAACTATTATCTTTAATGCAGCTTTTGCAGTTTCTTTGTTTATTGCATGTTACCATCAAAAGAAACATCTACTTTCTGCTGTGGTCAAACTATGCAATTGCATTTTCAGTTCTCTTCGACCTACTGATTACTACATGTGTAACACGCTGTTGACTGCATGGCAGAACATATGTGCTATCTGTGTAGTAGTAGTTGAATGATATGGTAGCCTTGGACAATGTTTTGCCAGGGTCTTTGTCTATTGGCGCCGTTGTTAGACAAATGCTGAATGATTATGAATAAAATTCTGTCAGCAAGCCCATCACCACTATGTCAGCCGACACTTGGCCACGGAAGAGCAACGCCGGTACTCGAGACCCGACTGGGTCAACAAGGGCTACTTGGGTGACAGACCAGATGGTGGCCGAGACGGATCGAGCACCGGCAGTAAGTCCGTGTGCAGCCTCGCCAGCTATAAATAGCTGCCTTGCGGAAGGGGAAAGTTTGTTCTGCTCGTGCTCTACAAATGGAGGGTAGAAAGTTTGTCTTAGGTTGTCAGAATGATCACATGGACTACCGTAGACTTTATTTTCATGTATTGTTCCGTCTGTTTAAGTTTGGTTTGGTGTGTCAACAAGGAAAAGTTATTAGAAAACGCCTTAATTTGAACTGTTGTAGATATTGATGGAGATGAATGTTCCCCTATAATTCATCCGGGGTAGTTGGAACTTGGGAATACCTAATTAAATTACATGTAGTCATGTCGCTGCAATGCAAGCAAGTAGGATGGGTTGACTATGCTGTGTCTTTTTTCACTTGGTTGTAATCCATTTTGAATTGTTTGTCCTTTGACTTTGTTTCCGAAGAAATGTTAGAATTTTCCTTAAGAAATGTTAGAATTTTTCCTTAAGCAAGTAGGAACACGACTTTATTAAAATCAAGTTACTTTTCAAGATACCAATATCCCACGTTTTTTAAGATGAAATGGCTATGGGAATAAGGAAGAGGGCCGTAACTGGTAAATTTCGTGAAGTATTAATTATTTACAACAAGGAAATACAAGAGTTGACGTTTAATTTCTTTTTTGCACAGCTAGGTACACCAGCCTATGAACATCTACTACATCTAATCGGGAGAGATAATGCCAAAAGTTACAAAACGTAACAGGTTGAGAAAAACAAGGTCCAAAAAATCAATAGAACAGTAGCAAGAAATTAACCAGCAACCAGCACCACCATGCAAGGAACCTCCTCTCACGAGTCGAAATGGTCAGAGCGAGCAGTCTAACATGGCGAGCGCCTTATCTACACCCTGTCGCCCGGCGGCGCCGAGCCTCGCCGTCGCGACGCTCCTGCACTTGGCGCAGTTCTCCGACGGCGTCAGGTTCAGGTCCAGGCAGATACCCCCGGCGTCGAACGAGGCCACCGTGGTCTCGGGGGCCGCCTTGCCGTTCGCCGACGCTTCGGCCTCGGCGCGGTGCCGGCGCATGTGGCCGCCCAGCGCCTGGCCGACGGCGAACTCGAGCCCGCAGACGGGGCACTCGTGCGCCCGCGGCCTAGACGGCTGTGGCCGCGTCGGCGTCACCGTCTGGCGGCCGAGGCATAGCGCCGCGCCGTCGCCGAGCGCGTCCTGCTGCTGCTGGAGGTGCAGGCGGGGCCGCTTGTGGCTGGCGCGGTGGCCCCCTAGCGCCTGGAACGTCGGGAACTGCCGGCTGCACGTCTTGCACTCGAACACGCGGCCCAGCGGCGCCTGGGCGCCGCCGAGGCCGTCGCGCTGGTAGTGGTGGTGGTGCTGCGCGAGGAGCATGAGCATGCGGGCCGTGTCCACGCTGCCCATCTCCGCCACGTCCCACACGCTCCTTCCCCTCTTGCTCATGGCTGATCGAGACGGCTCTTGATCGCTAGCTGCCTTCCTAGGTGATCAAAAGTCGCAGCGTACTAACCGATGGTGGATCACTTTTCTGTCTTTTCAGGCTTCGATCAGCTGCACTGTGTAATGCATATGTGGCTCTGGGCCATGGCGGGTGGCTGGTATATATAGTGTGCGCAACTTTGGGGTTTGGTGCGCACGACTACTAATGGGAAGGGAAGTGTGCTATAGCTTGTGTCCGTTCGAATAAAAATGTACGGCTGGTTGGCTTCTAGACGTGGACGTCTACTTTTCCGATCACGGTGTTTGACCGCGCGGCGTGCATGGGAGAAGATCAGTTACTCCTCGTACCACCACGACTAGTATGGACTCCCTCCATTCCTAACCTAATGTTTAGATATTATAATGTCGACTAAATATAGACTAAAAAGTGAATACACATGAAAACACGTCTAAATGCGTACAAAAACTGAGAAAAACTACTCACTAATGTAAGTCATTGGACCTAACGTTTTAATTTTGATTATATATATACTAAAATGATTGAATATATATACAAAATAAGTTTAGATATATTTGAATCAATAAAAAGATAAAATGGCTTATATTAGAGCATCTGCAACCGCACCCCCCCCCCCCCCCCCCCCAAATCGGACCCCAAACTGTCCACGGACACGTCATGCAGTTGGTTCTTTTGCATTATGCAAGATTTATCTATTGCAAAAAGATATATTATACATAGCAACTATAATTATAACTAAAACAACTATAGCTCCCAATGCATAATGGAGATGCATCTTCTTCTCGATGGCATGTTTCTTGATCTTCTTCATCTTTGTCCGAGTTGCATCCGTCTTGCTTTTGTAATCATCGACAACGTCAGCGAGATGCAACTCCATTTTCATCTTCTCTTTTTCGAAGCTCATCTTCTCTTCTTCTATCCTTTTCTTCTCTTCTTCAATCTTCTTCTTCTCTTCTTTCATCTTCTTTATTTTCTCCTCCAAATTCCGGTCTTCGAACTTTTGTTCGATCTTCCTCTTTTCCTCAATACCGAAGTTCAAATCCTCCAATATGCGCATCTTGCGTCGGAGGGAATCGTTCAACTTGGATATCACACCACGGACATTGCAACTACATGCTTTTCAATCCTACAATTCAACAAAATGCAACTCAAAATCCACTCACATTGCACAATTTTGGGGAAAAACTCAAAATGTGAGCCAAACCTAGGACATACCGAGTCGGAGGAGATGTCCTCCTCGTATAGAGGGTAGGAGCCTGTCGAGTCCTCGTTCGTGTCCCAAGAAACCATGGTGTCGGTGACCGTGGGCGGGGAGCTTGGGTTCCGAAGAACTTACAGATCGGGTAGCCGACGAAATGCGGCCAAATCCGTCGAAATGCGGCCGCAACTGAGCTCTGCTACGGCGGAAATCTGGTCGGGAAGGTTCGCGAGCAAGTGCGGACGACGGCAGGGGTGCTGGCGACCGAAAAGGAGGAGCGGCGGCGCCGGAGCTAGATAGAAGGGCGGAGCTAGGAGAAGGAGCCGGGGGAGTGTGAAAAATATCTACTGCCCGGCGAGGGTTTCGTCCGATTTATGGTGAAAATGGGTAGAGCCACACGGTCAACGATCACGGGCTGGATGCGGCCCCAAACTGTCCCCATATGCTCTGTGTTTGAGAATTGCCGGACAGCCTGAACGTTTGACTGAGTTTGAGGGGCGGTTGGGTGCTGTCTAAACCCTCTGAGCTATCCGCTTGGACATTTAGGGACGGTTTGACCACCAAGGTTGGATAGTGAACGGAGTGAGTAGAACACGTCACCACGTACTCCCACGAACTGATCCATCTGCCATTCAATCTCGTCATGCATGTGACCCTCGCTAGCTAGTCCAGTCAACACATGTGTGTTCTAGCGAGCCCTGCTGACTCGATGTTCTAGAGAGGCTCGGCTGGCATCTGGAGATACTATCCATCCGACCCGAACCACACCGGCCGATCTCGAGCGAGCTACGTACGGACCAGGTCGCTTCAGCCTGCACGGGTTTCACACCTCGGTTGGTGTACGTCACTCATTTCATTTCTTCTGCGGGCTTCAATTTGTTCCGGTCACAAAATTTATTGGGCAGACTACCATCGACACGGCTCGATATTCAATAATCCTCTAGAACTAGAACGACGAGTGGCGCTCCTACGTGTCCGGCCCTATTCAAATGTCACATCCGTAATGTACGTAGCAGCCTGTAGTTAATTTTGTTTACTGGAATATATCAACGGCTGCTACTTAGCTGCAGACATCTCACACTCACAGGCCACAGCTGACAGGTACTGGGTCGATCGAGAGCTAGCTAGGTGCGTGGCTGCTGACTGCTAGTAGCATGTGTTTTATGTAACGGTTTTCGTCCGGTTTTCCGTAAATTAATTGGACAATTCTCTTCTTCTTAATTAATTGATTGGGGTACTTGGACGTTTGACCGGCAAGGTTCATGCTTACTCGGAATTCTTTTGATATGATTCAACTTGGGTCCTAGTATTCTCTTTTTGTTGTGAGTGATCGAGCAATTAAGTTTCTAATGACGAGCTTCCGGGAACAAGCAGCTTAGTTGTAATTAATTTGCAGCCAGCCTGCCCCATCGAGTCAAATGTCAATTCGGTGTTAAAGCTTGCGTAAGCTCTTAGCTTTGCCGGTGATTATTAGGCTTGTGATAGAATTCAGAACCATCTATTTGACGTATTTTAGTACACTAGTTGACTAGTACCCCCAATCAAGTAGTCGAGTAGAAGAGAAAGAGATGGGGTAATGGAGAGATACTCCCTCTGTTTTAAATCATAAGACTTTTTTAGTCTTTTCTTAATTCCTACGTGTATTTACACGTCTTTGGGTGTGTTGATTTACTCATTTCGGTCTGTATATGTGAATCAAGAAAAAAAAAGGTAAAAATGTCTATATTTATTATTTAGCAGCAGACAAGTACTCCCTCCGTTCGGTATTATAAGACGTTTTAGATATATAACAGGTTGTCTAGATACATATTACAATGAATGAACATATATACTAAAATGTGTCTACACACATACACATGTATGTGGATAGATGCTAAAACATCTTATATTAAAAAACGGAGGGAGTAGGATTTAGCTGGGATGCATGGTTTGGTGACGCAGGAGTGACAATTAACTGATGCATATATCGTCGTACGTTAGGTATGGCGCACAGGTGCAGTCCTGGTCTTGGCGGCAAAACGATTTGACTATAGTACGTACGGACCGGTTAGTCATACATCGGAATGAACATGCATATATGCACGCATTTTGTTGCTCTTGTGTTGTTTGGCTGGTTGGGTCCCATTTACTAATTGCCTTTTTCTACAGAAATTAGACACGTTTCTAATCATGTGAGCAAATTAATGCACACGCTTTAGTTGCATTGTTTCTATGCCCAAAACTAAACAAAGACACTAATGGTAGGTAGGTTATGATTACATAAAAAGATTGCCGTTTTACTTCGGTTCGTGTGGTTTCAGTGTGCAGATGGCTACGATTTTCTCGTGTCAACACAAGCATGTGATCTCGAAGCAGTACTCAAAATCTTAATTCTGTATGTATAACAAACCCATATCTACCATAGGAAGAAACCATAGCCGATGCCGGCGGCACCCCCCCTTGGTGACGAGGAGGACGCACGGAGGGAAGGGATGGGAAACATCGGGGCTCTTACGCTTCTCGTGGGGAGAAGGCCGGGGTGGATTGTGTACTCTCAACGAGGAGATCACGGCACCGATCTTGTCCCTTGGTGGTCCTCATGCGGGGGCGATGTGGCGTTGATATGATCCGCGGGGATGAATTTCTACTCGTTGCGACATTCATATGACGGTGGTTGTGCAGCTTCGTCGTACGACGACGTGGCATGGTGGCAGCAATCCTGGTTCGATGGTGGCGCAAGAGATTGGGGATAAGGGCGGCGGGCGGCGGCCCTAGTTCTTTGACGACCGCGCCACCGTGGTCGTGTGGATGACGTGATGGTCGGATCTTTAGATGGTGATATGGCCTTCTCCAAGGCCGGCGGTCGTATGAGAATCCCCTTCCATCATATTTGGTTTCATCCGTCTCGGCAGGTGTACATGATATTGCCGACAGCCCGGTAGGTGCCATGCACGTGCCATAAGGAGGCATCAAGTTCTGCATGTTGCCTGCATTGGGGTGTCTTCTTCGGAGGCGTCCTTTCTGTTGTTGTTGCACCGAAAAATGTTGCAACAACGATAGGAGGCTGGGCAGTTTGGATGATGGTAGAGGCGACTCAAACGATGAGTATGCATACTTCGTTTTTTACTATATATGCATAATCCGGTTGCAAACACAAGACTCCTAATAAGGCAATGTCGACACACGCCTGCATCGTGTCGTTGTTGTAGGTGGTGGCTCGACACTCTGTTTAGGGATGAAAATCCTAAGATCGACCTTTGGTTGGACTCGTCACTATCGGCACATGTGCGGCCGTCCCTTCTTGATGGTTTTAGCCTATGAGCGGCCTATAGTGTTATTGGTAATTACTCCCTCTGTTCCAATTTAATTGACTTGCTATCCACTAAATGTGGATGTATCTAGACATTTAGTAGATAGCAAGTCAATTAAATTGTAACGGAGGGAGTACTTCTGTGGGCTTCAATTTGTTCCGGTCACAAAATTTATTGGGCAGACTACCATCGACACGGCTCGATATTCAATAATCCTCTAGAACTAGAACGACGAGTGGCGCTCCTACGTGTCCGGCCCTATTCAAATGTCAAATCCGTACATATATAGCAGTCAGGAGTTAATTTTGTTTACTGGAATATATCAACGGCTGCTACTTAGCTGCAGACACCTGACAGGAACTGGCCGATCGATCCAGATCTAGGTGTGTGACTGCCCAACACGTTTGTTTGTTTGTTTACAGAGGAGAATCCTACGTGGCTGCTGACTACTACTAGTAGCAGTTTGGTACTTGGACGTTTGACCGGCAAGGTTCATGCTTACTTTGGGTGTGTTGATTCACTCATTGGTCCGTATATGTGAATCAAGAAAAAAATGTAAAAATTTCTATATTTATTACTCCCTCCGTTTCTAATTATAAGATGTTTTAGTTTTTGTCCACATTCACATGTATCTAGATATATGTGGACACATTTTAATGTGTATGTACACTCATTTGATTTTACACCTATCCAACATGTAATCTATCTAGAACATCTTATATTGTGAAACAGAGTGAGTATTTAGCAACAGACAAGTACTCCCTCCGTTCCTAAATGTAAGATTTCTAGATGTTACACATGCTTAGCGGCAAAACGATTTGACTATATATAGAACGGACGGACAGTTTAGTCATACATAGGAATGAACATGTATATATGCACGCATTTTGTTGCTCATGTGTTGTTTGGCTGGTTGGGTCCCACATTTACTAATTGCCTTTCTTTTACAGAAATTAGACACGTTTCTAATCATGTGAGCGCAACAAATTAATGCACACGCTTTAGTTGCATTGTTTCTATGCCCAAAACTAAACAAAGACGCTAATGGTAGGTAGGTTATCATTACATAAAAAGATTGTCATTTTCTTCGTTCGTGTGCAGAGGCGGAGCTATGACTAAGTCAGGGGGCCGCCGCCCCCAGCACACGAAAAGTTTGGAAAAAATTAGTTCATTTTGGCCCATTTTCATCCAAAAACAGTGATATTTGATCCATTTGCCCCAGTATGGCTCTGAATCCCATTTACTCCGAAAATGGCACGACAGCGATAGGAGGCGGGGCAGTTTGGATGATGGTAGAGGCGACTTAAACGATGTGTATGCATACTCCGATTGCAAAACACAAGACCCCTGATAAGGCAATGTCGACACACGCCTGCATTGCGTCGTTGTTGTAGATGGTGGCTCGACACTCCGTTTTGGGATGAAAATCCCAAGATCGACCTTTGGTTGGACTCGTCACTATCGGCGCATGTGTGGCGGTCCCTTCTTGATGGTTTTAGCCTATGAGTGTGCATTTTTATTTTCTTTCGATATTTTACCATAGTGTTATTGGTAATAACGATCGCGGAGGCATTCGGCCGAGCTCCTCTTTTCGAAAATAAAACTGCTCCGTTCGTTCACTAATCTAAGGCATTGGACCCATCATTTCAACTTTGACTACATACATATTAATACATACTCCCTCCGTTTTATAATATAAGATGTTTTAGCATTTGTCCGCATGCACATGTATATAAATGTATGTAGACATATGTTAGTGTGCATGTTCACTCACTTTAGTATGTATCTAGACAACATGTGCAACACCTAAAACATCTTATATTAAAAAACGGAGGGAGTATTAGTGAATATATGTACAAAAACAGTATATACACATTTGAATAAAAAATCTAAAAATAACTTACATTAGTGAACAGAGAGTACAATAGGACGCATGACTCATGCTTGCACGAGTCCTAGCGTCACCAACCATTGGCCACACATTTTTCTACCTTCTCAACAGAAATTAACATCACGAGTAGCGACTAGTATAGCGAGTATGTGTTGTGGGAACCAGATCTTGGACTCGATCGGACTAATTAACAATTCACACTGAAGACTCGGCGTTCGGCAGCATAACATTCCGGCACGATTCGCTAGACGTGTTCGACTGTACGCTGAATTTTTATTACAGCTATAGATTACGGGCTAGATCATGCCATGCATGCTTGTTTACGTCCTACTCGCAGGCAACTACTCTATAGCTAGGCCTGCACGATCTTCGCCGTTTGCAGAAGTCAGCTAGGCTTATTTTATCGTGCGACTTTTGGGTTGGTTAGTGGCTCAGGTGTCAGCGTTTCTTTTTCATTCTGGTTCTTCTTTAGCTGTTACTTATATATAGATCGTGGGTATTGGGTAATGGAATTCACAGCTTAAAAAATGTCTACAAAAGTTGGGTCGTCCATGTCAACTCGATCTTCAAAGAACCTAGTACTACAAGTGAGTAATGCAACGATTCCAAACACATATTTGTGGCACCCGAGCACCAGTGTGATCGGGTGCAAGGAAATTTGAAAATTTTAAATTTGAGTTACAAAATATTCAGTTAATTTTTCGTTGGATGCACATGTATATTTTCTACGTATATGCAAATTTTTAGTGCAAAAAAAATATCGTATTCTGACCTTCAGAAAGATTTTAAAAAAATCGTGGACCTAGAATACCATGTTTCAGTTTCTTTAGACTTAGAAATTTGGTTTTTTTACACCTAGAAATAAGGTATTCTGACTTAATTCTCGGTCACGAACCGTCTGGACGGACTGAAGAAAAGGATTTCATATAGGTCAACGGCTCAGCTAGCTAGCTATAGGTTGCCAATCTCTCGTCTCCTGCTCTGGAATTCTTCTAGCTCTCCGCCTTTACCCTCCTGTTATTTTGTGGTGATCCAAATTCGTATATACTGATAAAGGCCGACTTGTGACGAGAGCGGTACGGTACGAGTTGTTTCCGGGTTGGACTGCAGTTGACCTAGGATTTTACCACTATATGTACATCTTGTAAGCCGCCGGCTGGGATAAGTCGCATTGTGTAAATCCCCGACGTTTGTAACCTCACCCCGATATAGTGAAGTATTGCTGGCTGGTGCCCGTGGTTTTTTCCTCTCCTTTGTTTGGAGAGGTTTTCCACGTTAAAATCTCGTGTCCCCTTTGGTTTGATCGTTCCGCTCTTCATCGTTTATTTGCTATCGTTTATAACACCTCCTAGGTATGCCCGGCGTGACCTGGTGATGAGGTCGAGATTGGTCATATGTATTCCCTCTGTTTACAATTACTTTGCGTTCTGGATTTAGTGAAAATCAAATTTTGTGAAATTTGACTTTGAAAAACCCAAAACCCAAAGTAAATAAAAACGGAGTGAGTACGTGCCGCTTTGGCTAAGCTAAGCTACTCGCTGTATTTACCCAGCCAAATCGAACGAGGGAATGTGTCTCTGTCACGGCAGCTAGCTGCAATTGGTTATCAAATGAAGATCTATGTGCTAGGAGTTAATCTCAGGTCAGAGCTTAGTTTAATGGCGAAGGGCACAACACTTGATGCCAAACTAGGCGGTATCTAGTGAGAAAACAATGCAGCAGAATAATCTGCGGTCAAAGAATAAGCTGGCCGATCGAGCAGGTTCCGGCCGGTATCGTGGAGGGCATGAAACCCGTTGCAGTTTGTTTGTACTGACAGCGGAAGTGGATTTCACATTTTGTAGTAACAAAATCGAAAAGAGGCACGACACCCATTCCTCGTTTAACTTTTGCCGGAAAAACCCTCTCGAATAGTATAAATGGAACGTGCGTATATTTGGATCCTTCCAAGTCCATGATTAACACAACCCTCCCGACCCCCACGTCGCCCTCCTTGGGCGCCTCAGGGGAACCCTAAGCCGCCGCCGCCAGGCCCCCCCTCCCCCCCCCGCCCCTTCCCCTGCTTCGCCGCCGTCGGAGGGGGTGCCGGCAAAGCCACGAGCCCCCGAGGAAGGTGGAGGCGGGGAGTTTTTCCTTTTCGCGCAGCTCTCCCGCGACGGCAACGACGGATGGCGAGCGACGGCGGACGGCGTCAGGGCGCGGCGGCGCGGGCATGCCGGGCGCCGGCTTGGCGGAGGCGCCGGGGCTGCGCCGAGGCGCAGAAGCTGCGAGGCGCCGGGCTCGGCGCAGCGATGCGGGGCTGCCGGGCCCAATCTGGGCCACGGACGGGCCGAGCGGGCCACGGACCGGCAGTGCGGCGCGACAGGAGGTCGAGGTGCGACGCGGCTGCGCGAGGGGCGACGACGGCAGGGTCGTAGATGCGGAAGCCAGGGCGGCGGCCCCGGACCGGTGGCTGTGCGGCGGGCGGCGCGGCCGGCTTGTCGGCTTCCGGGGCGTGAGGTGTCGTGGGGGCTTCGACAAGTGGTGGAGCTCGGTGGATGGCCACGGATGCGTCTCCCAACTCGCAGCTCCCTAAGCTTCGTGGGCGGCTCGAACTCCGGGCGAAAGCTTGCACCGACTCCGGTCGGTGCCGACGATGACGGCGTCCTCGGGCGTCGTTCTCCTTCTCGATGGCATCGTCGTGGAGTTTCGACAACCGGCCCGACGGGAGTGGTCCGATGGTCTCTGGCTGAAAGCCTAAGCTCCATCGGGGGCGGGCGACGGTGACGGACGCGTCACTACCTTGTTGGAGGCGTTGTCTTGGAGTCATCGGCTCTCTCGGTGCGGCGGGTTCGCGGCGGATGGGTAGGATGGCGATGTGGTCAGGGGAGGTGGATGGGGTGGCGGGCCCCGGACGGTGGCGGTACGCCGAGGCAGCGGCCTCGGGCTCCCACGCTATGACGGGTCTATGAGGCAGAGCCGTTGTTTAGTGTGGGTTTAAGTGGCGACCTGGATGAAGACTGCGCGGGCAGAGGGTTCGTCGACCTGACTGGATCGCCTTCGGGCAATGCGAAGGTCGATCTGGCTGCTACGCCGGGGCGGCGGCTCCGGAACAGGATTGTTTTGGTGGCAACCTGGCTGAAGACTGCGCGGGCAGAGGGTTCGTCGACCATGACTGGATCGCTTTCGGACAATGCGAAGGTCGATCTGGTTGCTACGCAGGGGCGGCGGCCTCGGAGCGGGTGGTGTGTGTTGTGGCGTTTGGTCGACTTGTGTCGTGTGGGCGGCGGATCGCTTCGTCTGTGTGATTCTTTTGTACAGTTTGTATGTTTTTTGGACCCGGTTTTCCTTATAAACTGGGTCAATTCTATTATATCTATTCGAACGGTAGATATCGACCACTTAAACTCAAAAAAAAAAGTTCATGATTAATGTTTCAGGAGATTCGGATGTCTAGTCAAGTCAAGACTGAAGAGCCTAGCGAGTCGATCATGTCTGAACGTAAACGAGCACATATTCAGAAGATCAACATCAGAAGATCCGATCTGATGCGGCTGTTCAGGTGAGTACTGATTAGTACTAGTACTACTGAGTTGGCTAATCTACCAGTAAGAAAGTCAGAACACAAGGAGGACTTTTGCGGTTAGTGCTGCAGTCAGCCTCACTTGTAGGCTTCCTAGAAGATCAGCCTGGTTTACTTTCCGCTTGCTCAATGAGAAGAGTCGAAGGAGAGTTTAGCGGTGAAAGCGAGTCCGCTTTTTTTTTTTTTTTACGACATGACCCGATCGAGTTCGATATCATCAAGGTGTGGCATGTCTTGTGATAATCTATCTTTATCGGAAAAAAATGTCTAGTGAGAATACAACTAGCCCACGTGCTATTTACTATTAACACACATACAAAAGGCGTATAGACACGTGGGTGCGCATATGGCTGAGTGAGAGTCCAGTGTGTTTGCATATCTAAACTATTTACTGGCTTATCGCAGCCGGAGAATTTTAATCCCTGTCGGTTTATAGAATGCAATGTCACACTTAAAATTATCAACAATATTTTTTACTAAAATTATTTTTTCGCCGTCACAGTATGTTGTACTGAGAATCCAACATTTGTAGGGTGTTCTTCAGATTCTTTTGAAAAACGTCTGGATGCGATTTTGTCTTTTCAAAAAACGGGCAGATAGCCCAATAGGTGAATTGACCGCTTGCCCAGGGAAGCCAAGTAAGCCTCGGCTATAGTTTGGGCCGGGCCGGAAATCACAACAAACGAAGATTTACACGAGCAAAAAAATAATCCAATCTCCTGCTTCTTATTTTTACCTTGATCTTCGTCTTCCCTAAAAAAAAAACCTTGATCTTCGTCTTGGTCTCGTACTCTCGTTCCCTTTGCCCTGCGCCCGGACGCAGCAATCCGCCAATCCCTCAGGCGGGCCATCGATCATCTCGCTCCCCACGCTCCGGAATCCGCCTCCCCGAGATGGTAATCCCCTCACCCTCTCCCCTCTCTCGCATAATCTGCGCACGCCTCTCTGTGACTCTGTTCCCCTAGGGTTTATGCCCTTAGAAGAGAGGGTAAAATCCAGTACTTCTATTTCAATATTCAACCGTATCTCGGTGAAATTAGCCGTCCTTCAGGGTGCTACTTTTTGGATTTCGATTGCTACAAGTAATTTCTCAAAGGTGTTGGCTTTGGTCTCTGCAGGGTTCCTGCCCTTCGGTCAAGAACATCCTCGTGCTGGACTCCGAAGGGAAGCGCGTGGCCGTGAAGTACTACAGCGATGAGTGGCCCTCCCTGTCCTCCAAGTTGGCTTTCGAGAAGTCGGTCTCCGTCAAAACCAAGAGATCGGGTGCTAAAGCAGAAGAAGGTGAATTGCCGTTTAATACTTTATATTTTGTTTGTGCACTCGGAGGGTAATTGCAAGTGTTATGTTCTCTTGATGGACCTTACATAGTGTGTGGAACAACCACCATCTTCCTGGGAACATTGATTAGCGCCTCGCTGCAACCGAATGTGCCTAGCTGTTTTACGCTGTTATTGGCAAGTTGGCTACAGTTTGCTGAGTTCCTGCAGTATATTCACACCACTGCTATTAAAATTGAAGAAAATAACTATAAATTGTTGTAACAGTATGCACCAATGCACTACTTTTTCTAAGAGACGCTCGGTGCCATGCCATCATAAATCTATTGCTTTTTGTTGGTTAAACATTAGATTTTTAGTAACTATCATAGTTCTGCATATGCAAAGAAAGCAATTTACATGACAATATGCTAGTTTTCTAGTTCCAATCTCCAGTTATGTACATTCATTAGCTTTTTCTTTATGTTTCCTGTTTTGCAGCTGATGTGGTAATGTTCGATGGTTACATTGTTGTGTACAAGTCCATCGAAGATCTACATTTTTTTGTAACTGGAGGAGAAGAGGAGAATGAGCTCATTTTAGCATCAGTTCTTCAGGGCTTTTTCGATGCTGTCGGCGTTATTATCAAGTACCCTTTTATTGTGTTTTGTCCCACTCTATGTTGCCATGTTGTTTACCCGGCTTTACTAACCGAAGTGAGTATTTTTCTTTTGTTCCAGAAAAATCGTAGACAAAAGGTCCGCCCTTGAAAATCTGGATCTCATCTTTTTATGTATTGACGAGGTTGTTGATGGAGGGTAATCCTTTGCTTCCCCTTGCTATTATGCTAAGCTTTGGCTCCATTTTTTTCGCTTTGGAATGACACATGCAAATTGCAATGACTATTTTCTAGTTTTTAGCATTAAGAGAAACAAATCCATCTAGCACTGTTTCTTTGACAATTAGTATCCCTGGTGTAGAGTTGATACTTGATAGCAAGAAAAGAAATGTACTAAGGAGAGCTGGTGTTTGTGGTGCTTAATATAAGGGTTAGCGATTATCTGCTGTTGTCAAGGAACTGTCGCGTCCAATTTTCACCCCATTCAACACTGTTTGCTAACTTTACCTAAAAAAGTGGTATACTCGTTAGGCTATTGCAAGCTCTCAGCTAAGAAAATAGTTCACTGTCAGGGACGTTGCCAGTTGAAAGTTGAAACTATGATGTATTTCTTGAGATGTTGAGGATATGAGCAACATAACAGCAAGTTAACATTGCACCATGCTAATATAGATTTTTTGTGGTCAGGAGGCCTGTTATTTCTGTGATGAGTTGTGGACCTGTAACTAATTACTTGATTTCTCACAAATGGCTGAGCAGGATTGTTCTGGAAACAGATGCAGCTGTGATAGCAGAGAAGGTGTCGGGTCATGGACTGGAAGGAGCTGAGCAGGTATATATAACAGAGCTGTGATACTTATTTCAGCTGAAACTTGTCTAGTTCCAGGTGACCTATTCTCTTCTCTACTTGCAGTCGGTGAGCCAAGCCTTTGCGATAGCAGGACAGCACTTTGTGAGGTCTCTCCTCAACTAGTATGTAGGCATCCCTCGGTTGATGATGTAGCATCGAATCACTGTGTTTCCTCTCGTAGCAAAGCACAGTTTTGCAAAGTAAGAAAGTGACTTGTATCTGGTGTGTGAGTTCATCTATTGCTGTGACCGTCGACGTTTCGTCGCAGAGATGAATGTGCAGCCTAAGTGCCTAACTGATTATCAGATTCCTTTGAAGCTCTCAAGAAACTTGTGATCTGTGTATTTGTTGATCAGCTTGTTTCACCTCCCTTCGGTGCATAAAAATCCAGCAACAGCCTATGCTGCGACCAATATTTCTGACCTGCAACTTTTTTTTAGCAAGCACGTTTATTCTCAAAGAGTGTTTGGTCCTATTAGAGAGATTCCTGCCCATTCAAAATTTGAGACAAAGAAGTGAGCCTTGCGATTAGTATGAAATGGGTCAATAGGAGTCTCAAACACGAGGTTGGGCTTGATTGAAATTTTAATTTCTCCATCTGGATAATCATCGAAAACAGCTGAATGAACAATTATTGTCTCAAGCTTTATAAGGAACCAATAAGACATGCTGCGATAATTCCTGTGCTTTGCGATTCCTGCATCCTATCAAGCACCTATGACTATGAAAAGGTAGAACTGTAACAATTAACAATTCCTCGCCTGCTAATTCGACGCCAATAACAACCAGGGCAGACTATCTTCGGAGTAACCAAAATTCGGGTTACAATTCTATGAACTATTTCATGCCAACAACGACCGAAGCAGGCCATCTCCAAAGCAACAAAAAATTCGGGTGACAATTGTATGAACTGTAGATACCATCTGTTCCATGTCAAGCAGAAAAAAAGGAAGAGGCACGGCAAGCAGCCAGAGGGTGGGAATCACTCCGGCAATTTGCTGCTGAGCCTGCTGACATACTCGCAAAGCATGTCCCTCTGCGTGACCGCACCCTCGTCGGCCACATCGCTGAACTGCTGCATGTAGCCGTCATCATGGTTGTGCCCCGCCGACGTCCGGTCTCTCTCCGAGTCCTCGAGGTCGATCATGATGTTGGTGAGCAGGCAGCAGGCGTAGATGATCCTCGGCAGCCGATGCTTGTCGGGCCTCCACAGCTCTCCCTTGAGTACCTGCCACCTTTCCTTCAGCCTGGCCATAGCACGGTGCACCACCCTTCTTGCCGCCGTGTGTCGCTTGTTGAACTCTGCTTTCGCCGGAGACAGGTCGCGTCCTTGGTATGGAGTCATCAGCCAGGGAAGGAGAGGGTAGCTTGTATCCCCGATTATGTACTCCCTGACCATTGACCCTGCTGCCTCCCCAGGGAGCTCCATTTGCCCCTCCAGCCTTGCGCCTTTCTCGCACACCCTGTAGAAGCCAGAGGTACGCAGGATGCATGAGTCATCCAAGCTGCCAGGCCAGCCACTGACAATGTCTCTGAAACGCATGTCAGGGTCAACTACGGCCTGCAAGACCATGCTGTTCCTGTTCTCTCCATCAAGCCAGACATTGCTGTTAGGCTGAGCTGAAGAGCACATTAGGATGTGCGTTGTGTCGATGGCGCCGCAGCAGTTGGGGAGGCCCTGGAGCTTTTCAAACTTTGCTTTGATGGTCACCATCTCCTCAGGGTCAGGCCACTTCAGATGACTGATCGCATGATCCTCCAAGGACTCGATAAACTTCCAAGTGATGTTTGAGATGGCTGAGTGGTTCATCCCAAAGCGATTCCCTATGCTCAGAAGTGACTCCCCAGTCGTCAGCCTCAACAGAGCAACAGCTACTTGATCCTCCAACCCTAGAATCATCTTGTCTCCAAACCTGAAATTTCTGAAACCCTGTGTCTTTCTTGAAAAGTCTACGCTAATAAGCGAGCAAATGTAGTCAAATGTCTTCCTCGACATCCTGAAGACCGACTCAAAGTTTTGGTAGTCTTTGGAGTAATGTC
Source organism: Poa pratensis (assembly GCA_947311845.1). Lineage (NCBI taxonomy): Eukaryota > Viridiplantae > Streptophyta > Magnoliopsida > Poales > Poaceae > Poa > Poa pratensis. Next base: position 29,041,663 of record CAMZMU010000055.1, read on the forward strand.
CTGTGCAAACAACAGATTACAGTGTCATAATCTGCATGTATCACAATTTATTGCAACATAAAACCGTGTGGCCAACATGAATAGCAAATTAAGTCATCTTAAAATCCAAGAGATTCAGTTCATTCTTCCAGTGCTTTTTAGTAGGAAGTCTTATCCCTTTCTTTTTACATACTCTACAGTGGGTAAAACTAAGGGACATGTAACAAAAATCTTATAGAGGATGGTCCGCAAGTATCTATAGTAGATAAAGCAACAAATCAGCAATACTGGGACGTTGAAAAATTCCACCTACTAATAGGCAAGTCTAGTGTATTAGCATACCTGGTGCAAACCAAATAAAATTATGAATGAGCTAGGCAACTGGTATAATAAATGGTTAAGCTAAGAGAAACAAATTGATGATTGCATGAAAAAGATAACTCAAAGTTAATGAGAAAATCATCAATAGAAGGCATACTATCCAATTAAACAGATTTTTTTTTTGCTCATGCGGTCAACAAGAGACTTTATAGCGGAGTAGCTTTCAGTTCCGATGCTTCCATTGACTAAGGTCATTTTAAACAGTCCTGTAAATTTCAGACAAAAACATTTGCCTAGAACTCGAGGGATTCTAAAATCCACTGCCCAAGGACTTGCAAAAACATGCCTTGACCATAAGAGTGTATAATATTATGCTAAATGAGTATATCTGACTTCTCTTGGACACTTGCACATCTAACTTTGAGAAAAGATGTACCAGTTACAGATTAGAAATACAATCTTGACGATATCATTACCATGTTTACCAAAGTAATTATGGATTCGAACCCTTTCCCTTGTAGTATCAAGTGCCAGAAGTATTAAGAGTTTCCCCGGATAATTGTTTAAGTCAATCGAGCTAATACCACATCACTGTGATGATCTGTACGAGCCACAGTAACCATCTTACAGATAAGTAGTCAGTTTATTGGGACCTAAAATGTAGCAACAATACTATGGTCAACAATAGTGTTGAACTAACAATCTAGTGCATTCTTCCCCAAATAAAGAAAACTATGGAAGTGGGGGAACTATCTGTGAACGGATAGGCCTATTTTCCGTTATCACGTATGCAGTAATTTTCTTGACCAGTTCTTTGGGAAATTTGGTTTATTCCTTAGAAAATAAGCTACTTCATGTGCTTAAAAAATACAAAAATAAACGAGTTCTTGCAACATCGAGGTGTGAAGAATCAAGCAAACAATTCTGGATTTGATTGACATAATGGGCACAACCGAAACCACCTGCGGAGCTCATCACGCCCAAAACACCATTCCACACATGCTCATAGATCTGAAATGGCGACGACGAACGAGGAAAATCACGAACGTCAAAGCTAATCGTTCTTCCCAACATCCTCTGCTCGAACCATACCAACCAGAGCAGCGGCATTCACGAGCCGTTATTGTTGATGCCGTGGAAAGCAGCAGCAGCCATGGCGTCAATCTGGAACACGACGCCCGAGATTGCCCATGCTTCCTCACACCGTAACCACCACCAATAAGCGCACCGAGACGAAGCAGATTCATTACAGTAACCACCCGGATTAAGGAGCGGCGCGGGAGCAGATTAAGCAACGCATCGAACGCGTGCGGGCACGGGCAGTGCAAATCAACGGCAGCCCTCCCTGATCCAACACCGGCGGAATCCGCCCACGATAGGCCCAGAGGCTACCGCGCATTACCGGAACCGTCCAGGGTCGCGAGATTACGGGACCCGAGGGAGGACGGAGGAACGGACACGGTTAAGGACGAGGAGCAACAGTGGCCGAAACAGCGGTAGAGGGAGAGGACGTGTATACCTGCTGCAAGCCTGCGGGAGAAGGCGTCCCACCAATCGGCGGCGTCCGGCGCGGGCATCGGCGCCGTCACCCCCGCCGGGAGGGCCTTCTCGGGGTGGCGCTTCCGCCGCTTGGCTCCCCTGAGTGGCGCCATGACGAGGGAGGGAGGAGATAGCTAATTCCGGTTCCGGAGGAGAGATCAATGAAAGAAAGAAGCAACCAAGGCTGCAGCAATGACTCGAAAAGACCCAGTTGTTCAGTGCCTAAAAAAAAGAAAACAGAGGTATTGCTGTTGCCCGCCGCTGCTCTGTTTTTATAGTGCTACTTTTATGACCAGCGCCGCAGCCAGATAAACAGCATGCAATGTTTTTTTTGGTCATTGGGTATGTGATGAATATGAGGGAGGGAGGATCTTGGCAAGATGTGCAGCTTCGAAATGGGGCCTCTTGGGTTGTGGTCAAACGAGAGGAATTCTCCTATGTCTATTTCAGATTCTATAGAAATATCTTAGAACATTTGGTGAAGAATTTTAGCGAATATGTAGAGACCGATGATACTTCCTTTGTTCGCTAATAATAAACTGGTTTAGTTTCTTGTAATAGGGAAGAGATTCATGTGTTTCGAACGGTACCATAAGATTGTAACGTAAAACGTCCAGCAAATTGCGGCATTACCTGCTTTCTTATTGTACCGAGGCTAAACTTTTGTCTCATTTAAGGAAGGATACAATATTCAGAAAATTCATGCGTTGCCTACTTGTCGGACTACTAACCTCTCTTTGCCAAGGCCGGTATACTTTTCAATAGAAAACCCGATTAGTGAAGATATTCACGGTTTAGGATGGGGCCTCAAATTCGTAGATACAAATATAGGAATTTACTTTCCTACATGCTTTATTATATGTTGGACAAGTTTTTACGTCCTTAAAAAAAATAAGTACCAGAGATTCATGTATTACCGACTTTCGCATGGCAATGCACACGTGTGGGGGGGGGGGGGGGGGGGGGGGGGGGGTCATGGCAAGATGGGCAGCTTGGAAATTGGGCCTCTTGGGTTGTGGTCAAACGAGAAGAATTCTCCCATGTCAATTTGAGATTCTATAGAAATATCTTAAAAGCATGTCAATCAGTTTTATCTTTCATGTCTACTTGCGTTGATCGACGCAGAGGCCGATGATACTTCCTTCGTTCGCTAATGAAAACCTGGTTTATTTTCTTGTAATATAGGGAAGATATTCACGTGTTACGAGCAGTACCTTAATATTGTAACGTAAAAGGTCCAGTAAATTTCGTCACTACTTGCTTTGTTATTGTACTGGGTATTTTTTTTGTCTCGTCTAAGGAAATGTCCAGTAAATTGCGTCACTACTTGTGTCACTACAATATTCATGAAATGCATGCATTGCATACTTGTCGCACTACCAACCACTCTTTGCGAAGGCCGGTGGTATACCTCTACTTTTGAATAGAAACCTCGATTAGTTCTTGTGGGTGAAATGGTGAAAAGATTCACGGGTTTTGGATGGGGCCTCAAAATGGTAATTAAAAATACAGGGATTTATTCTGCTACATGCTTTATTAAGATGTTGGACAATATTTTTACCTCTTTAAAAAACGGGAGATTAGTGTATTGTTGACTTTCACATGGCATGTACAACCAAGTGATGTTAGTCTTCTCTCAGGGAAGCAACATAGAATTCATGATTTGGAACATAGAACAAGAGAAATGTGGTAGTTTTTTTATTAGTGACTAGTTTTACTTTTATTGGCTACTTTTATCGATCGATGCATAGGCTGACAGCCACTCTCCGTTGCCAATAAGAACTTGGTTTATTTTCATGTAATAGGGAAACAATTCACGTCTTTCTATTGGCACCTTGGGATTGTACGTAAAAGGTGCAGGAAATTGCGCCATTACCTACTTAATTATTGTGTCAGCAAATCTTTTGTTTTGTTTAAGGGAAATTTAAACATTCGACAAATTCACGTGTTTCCAACTTGGCGCATTAGTGACCTCTCTTTGTTATGTGCATCAGCAGATGCAAAAGGCTGGTGATATATCTCTATGTTTACTCTCTCCGTCCGGGTTTACTAGTCCTCTCCTATTCAAATAGTTAAAAAATCTAAGACCCCTTTCATTAATTGTTCTTAATCCCCATGATAATTAATGTGTTTTTCTCTCTCTATGCATGTGGTTTTGTTTTACTTCCTCCGTCCTAGTTTGTAAGGCTCAATTTGTTAATCTCTTGGTGCAAGGTGCTACTTGATTGGATCTAAAATCTTACATGCACTGGTGGGGAGAGGCAACTAGCCACTAATTGAGATAGAATTAAATTTAATTGTGACTAGGAGGTGGAAAGTTTTGGGACAAGTTGTTTATGAGATTTTGCCCTACAAACTAGGACGGAGGGAGTACTACAATGTGCCATTTTTCTCTCTCCTCTCCTATGCATGTGGTTTTCTCGACTAGCCATAGTGGGAATATCATAGATAGTATCATGCATGTCATGTTGGCAAAAATCTGACGTGGCACAACAATTAATGAGGAAAGAGATTATAGTGGTATCTACCTATCTTACGGTATCATAGCACGTAAAACAAGATATTTTAATAGTAAGTAAATCTTGTACACATATTTGCATTGAGATTCTACAAACCAATAAATAAGTTGTGGGTATGATACTACTATATACTCCCTCCGTTCCTATAATTAGGGCGTATAATTTTTTTCAGTTTTTCGTCAAAAAGGAAGGCGCAGGGTGCTATTCTCTCAGAATCTCCCCAAATTAACCCTCTGACGCATTCATTGCTTCCTAAAAGCAGCCTTGCCCATTGGCTTTCACGCCGCATGCGCAAGTAAATAAATGCCAGCTTTGGTAGACGAGCGGCATGCAAGAGAAAATCAAGGAGCTGCCTATCGAGTTAATAGGGGCACTTTTGGAAACTCTTGTTAGTCCTAGATTCTTCTTAATCAACGAGCCAAAACATATACGCCCAATGGAGGGAGTATATGATACCATGCATTATAGGGGTAGTATCATCGGAAACTCATTTGTGCTTCCGAGCTCCCGTGCTCCCTTCGTTTTAAAAAAATCAAAAAATATTTACAAGTTTTAAAATAAATTGAAAATTATTCTGGATGTAGTCCATGATGTATCCTACAAACGTGTAAAGTTACAACGCGAAATTCTTTGTATTATGGGCTACACAAAAATGACAAAATCCTTTTTTTTTTTTGGAGATTTGAAACACTATATTCAGATCTGTAAATTTGACTTTTTGTGTAGCTCAAAATACAAAATATTTCTAATTTAAATTTTGCAGGTTTTTAGAATACATCATTGCGAATGTCCACGATGTTTTTCACATTTTTTTGAAACTTTTAAATACTATTTTGAATTTTTTAAAGCACCGGGAGCACTAGAGCTCGGGAGTAAGAAATCTCCACTCTAGTATCATACACAAGTATCATATGCATGATACCAATCTATGATACTCCCCACTATGACTAGTCTAACTATTGGTGCATGCGGTAATTAATGGATAAATTAATTAACCACCTTTTCTCAAAAATTTGGCTCTTTGATCTTGGATATCCGAACAAAGTGAGTGATAGAAAGTCCGATTAATTCTTTTGCACGAAATGGTGAATTCAGTGGGGCCTCAAAGTCGTAGAATAAAAATACAGGAATTACTTTGCGACGTGCTTCATCAATATGTTGGGGGAAATCTTTTGCCTAATTATAAAAGAAATAAGAAGTATGGCAGATCCATGTTTTGCCACTGACTTCCGCATTGCATGTATAATGTAGTGATATTAGTCTTCTCTTAGTGAAACCACGTCGAACTGGTAACCTGGAAACGAGAGAGAGCGACTGTCTTCTCTTAGCTAGGATAAGATAATCATCTCTTTAGCTAGATACCCAGTAAGTACGGTATTCCCTACTATATTTAGCCTAAAAAAGATAATCATCTTTCCCTTGTGCCCATTGGCATCTTCATCGCACACATTTTCTGAATGACATTTAGCCATCACATATTTTAAGATTTGCATGTAAACATTAATTATAACCTGCCACTAATCTATTGTAACACATGCTCTTTTTTATGTTTTGTTGATAACTAAGAACCTATAATAGAGCAGTGTCTTATCGACTATTTTGTCGGGGACAAGCCCATTTGGATCTGAGTAGAGACCTAAGCTCTAAGTCATTCCGTATTTCAATAGAGTTCATTTGTACTTAAAGAAAATACTCAATTTTTTGTACGAAGATCATGGAATTTTTCTTCGTAAGTGTTTTTGGTGTAGATGAAATATAATTTAAAATATAACCGTGTGCTAAAGTGCTTTAGCAGTACTCGATGAATGAAACATGAAGGTTGTTTACCCCCTCTCTAAAGTGAAAATGGTTTTCCTGTATTTTTCAGTTTATTGAGTCGTAGGAAGGTATTCACGTTCACAAACTATATGCAGCCAATTTACCTTCCTGTTTTTATTGAGAGAGAACCTTCATTTTGTGCTTTTTGTCTACTAAGTAAACTTTCATTTTGTTCGAGGCCGGAACTTCCAGTGTGTAAACTCCGAGACTTCCGGTTGTCTGAACTCCACCAACATTGGCGTGTACTTCCATTTCTATTCTAACAAGTTCGCCGTGTGGTATAACTCTCTGGAATGGGTCCAATGGTTGACCCTGAGTTGGGTCGGATGTTTCCGAAACTTCAGGCCAAACTAGAACTTCTGGTGTAAGGCTGGAACTTTCGGTGTGCCGAACAACCTATCGGTTAGATTTGGAGGCCGCCTATAAATAGCCTTATTCTTAACCAAGAGTTGGCTTAATGCCCTAGAAATCTTATCGTCCTAGCCCAATAAACTTTATTTCCTTCTAAGGATTGGGCGAGAAGATTTAGATCTACCACTTCACTAAAGAAAATTTGATTTCCCTTTTATTTCGTTGTGGAACTTGTTACTCTTGAGTGTTTGGATACCCTGGACAGAAGAGTTGCCCCAGAGCTCGATATTGGTGTGTGAAACTTTGGTGCATTGTTGGGAGTATCCAATTGAGTTGTGGAGCTGGAGATGGCCACAACCTTATTTACGAAGATCCGTTTGCCGCCTCCAAGGGCCACTTAGTGGACTGTGGCACCTTGCATTGTGAAAGAATACGAGGAGAATAAGGTGGGCCTTCTTGGCGTTAGTGGGATTTTTCTTGACACACCTCTTTTACGAGACGTACTTCCCCTAAGGAAGGAACTTTGGAAATTACATCATCGTCTCCACCTTGCAGTTATTTTTATCCTTTTGTATCTTACTTCTAGTTGTATCTTGCGTTTGTCATATAGGTTGTTCACCTCTAGTTGCATATATAGACAACCAATTTCTTGCTTGTATCTCTAAAAGCCCAAGGAAAGTAAAAAAATGTTAGTCGCCTATTAACCCCCCCCCCCCCCCCCCCAACCACCCATATAGTCGACAATAATGATCATTCCAATTGGTAGTAGTATCTTTTCTCTTAGTTACCTGTTTTACCGTCTAAAGAGTGTGGTCGAGGATAGGGATAAGGTAAGTGAAGTACCACCCACTGTCCCGCCAATACTCCCTTGACGGTTAAGTATCTGAATGATGCTTTGGGAAAATTCAAATCAACCATATTTTATGAAGTACAAAATGTGGTGACGTCAACCTTTAAAGTCAAATTAAGACCCCGCCTCATCATCTATCCCTCCTGACTTAGTCGATATCGTGCCCAAAGAGGTTGAGACCAATTCGGAAGAGGAAACCTATTTGGAATAGGATGTTGATGCTACTAAATCGGAGCCTAGTGCGGTGGGATCTAAACCTTCCCAGGGGAAAAATGGTACGGGCATAAATTCCTCGGTTTTCCCACTGCAATCTTTTGTCTCTCAAACCATACCTGTGTCTCATAGAAATCATCTTGGCACCCCACCCATGTTAGATGTATCTAGTTTCACAAATGTATATTTCTTATTGAATCTCACACTAGTATCTCATCAACAAATTGTGCAGAGAAGCCATATGATAAAAAATAATTGATTCCCAGAGAAGAAGTGGATAAGCAACTCAATACAACCATGAGAGGCAAGTAAACAACAAAGAAGATATATCAGAATTTTTACCCCCTTCGGTAATGAGGTAGGTGTTCTCGGACCACTGACCCAAACAATGAAACAACACCAAACTTGGTAAACAAGAATGCATACGTGTTACCAACATACTGACCAAAAAATCAGCTCAATTGTACATAGTGTGCTGCACAAACTGTCCGCCCACTAAAACTGATCTGTACTAAAACTATATTTATCCGAACTAACAAAACCGCTCTCAAATATGATGCTCCACTGACCCAACAACCAAACTAGCTAACCCGATCGAAATAATCAAAGTAAGGAAAAATCTTACCAATTATGGATCCAATTCAATCATGTTTGAGCCTGACATCACCAGGTTAAATACGACCAGTAACTATTCATCAATCTGGACAGAAATTGCCTCTCATTTTTCCCTCTCTTCTCCAGAGGTTGTGTTTTCTTCTGCTCTCCTTTCTCAAGTAAGCACCTCGCGCATTGGATGCAACTGTAATCAAATGGTTCACACGTATTAAACTTGATGGGTTGAAGTTGGGCTGCTAACGCCTCTCCACCGTGTGGAGAGACATAGCCCAGCATATGCGTGTGTTTTAGTCTAAACGTTGTCCCAAGCTCCAGTTTATTTTCTTCCTCGTGTTTAGTGGTTATTTTTGTCCCTTTTTCTTCTAATCTATTGGATTGCAAAACCTTTGCATAGGCATGTTTTTTTTTTCTGCCAGTAACAAGGCCACTCTACGATGCAAGTACCGCGGCTGCTTTTAGCTTTCCGACGATGCACCACTAGCTGTCTAGCTACATGCTGAGTTGGTGCTTGGTGCCACCCGAAAGATGCAAATCAGTGGCAAGGATCCCAGCGTGTACAACGCCCTCTCGTCGTCTTTTTACGAACTGTTCGCATCATTTTCCTATATATGCAGTGCAGAAGCGCATCCCATAAAAGTCTATGCTAAAACTACAAGAGCAGCGCGTGCATATCTGACAATCTGATTAGAGATTCCAGAAGTGCTGAGCCGTCGAATGGTTGGTAGTGGAGCACCAGCATTCCCCACACAAGCACCACAACACACACGCCGGGTCGACACATGTCTCGATCCCTGTCAATATCACTGAGTTTTGAGTAGGTTCATGACCATCGCTTGGGGCTTTGGGCCCGCCGCTGACCTACGGGAATTTCTGATACTTTCTTTTTGCTTGCTTCCCCAGCTAGAGAACACAAGTGCTTACTACTTGCAGTGATAATATGGCCCGAAGGCGGCATCGAGTTTTGCTCATGGCGCGCTGTCGAGGGATGCAGAAGGAAGATGATGTTGAACTTTTAAGGGTTGATTTAAGATAATATATGGTCTTACGCTCAGCCGATTCATGACGTGCAAAAATTGGCGGGGTAGAGTAGCAGCACTCAGCCGATTCATCAGTAAACTGGGTGAAAAAGCACTCCCGTTCTATCGATTGATGAAGAAAGCAGACAAGTTCGAGTGGACGCAAGAAGTAGAAGCAGCCTTCACGGACCTCAAGAGAGTCCTCACAAGCCCTCCAATCCTCGTCACACCAAGGGAACGCGAGCCATTGTACCTATATGTCTCTGCAACTAACAGGGTGGTCAGCACCGTGCTGGTAGTCGAACGAAGAGAAGAGGGACACGCCCAAAGCATACAACGTCCAGTCTATTACTTGAGTGAAGTGCTCTCCACATCAAAGCAGCGGTACCCGCACTATCAGAAGCTGGCATACGCCGTGCCGTGTTCATGTACTCAAAGAAGCTGACGCATTACTTCTCCGAGCACCCGATCACTGTAATCAGCACCTCAGGGATCGGGGACATCCTCACAAACCCCAACGCAACTGGGCGAGTAGCAAAATGGCTCATCGAGCTAGCACCAAGAGACATCAAGTATGATTACCCGAAGGCCATCAAAGCACAAGTTTTGCCTGACATCAAGTTTTGCCTGACTTCCACGCCCAGTCGCCGCAGCATATCAGGTACTGTACAAACGCAGCATATCAGGCATTACTTCGTGACATTCATGCAGGCACTTGCGGGCATCACGCCAGCAGTCGATCACTCGTAGCCAAAGCCTTTCGCGCAGGCTTCTACTGGCCCACAGCACTCAAATACGCGGAGGACATAGTCAAAAGGTGCATCGGCTGTCAAAAATTCGCCACAAAGCCGCATGCACCCGCATCGGCGCTGAAGACAATACCATTGGCCTGGCCCTTCGCCCAGTGGGGGCTCGATATGGTTGGGCCACTCAAAAAATCCTCCCATGGAGGGCATACTCACCTTCTGGTGGCGATCGACAAGTTCACCAAGTGGATTGAAGCAGTACCCATCACAAGTTCGACTGCCACTACAGCAGTCAATTTCATAAAATCCATCATATACCGCTTTGGTGTGCCAAGTAGCATCATCACTGACAACGGTACAAACTTCACGGCTGAGGAATTCAAATCCTTCTGCAAAGAGCAAGATATCACGCTCAATTATGCATCTGTGGCACACCCGCAATCTAATGGCCAAGTCGAAAAGGCCAATGGACTTGTGACAAGCGGAATCAAGAAACGCCTCCTGGTGCCACTCAAAAGGGCCGCGGGTGCTTGGGTAGAAGAGCTCCCGTCTGTGCTATGGAGCCTACGCACAACACCCAACGCCTCAACGCAATTCACTCCATTCTTCATGGTCTACGGCGCAGAGGCAATCCTGCCATCAGACGTAAGGTTCAACGCACCAAGGGTCGAAGCATACAATGAGGACGATGCAGATGAAGCACTCGAAGATGCAGTCGACTTGCTCGAAGAAGCACGCAACACGGCGCTAGCACGCACAGCTGTCTACCAGCAAGATTTACGCAACTATCACAGCCGTCGACTGCGTACCAGGTCTTTCGAGGTTGGCGACTTGGTACTTCGACTGAAGCAAAAGAAGGTGCATAAACTTGCATCTCCATGGGAAGGACCCTTCATCATCACCGAGGTCATTGGTGGTGGAGCATACAGACTGAAGCACGCGAAGACGGCGAACTCTCCCACAATCCTTGGAACGTTGCGCAGCTGCGCCGTTTCTATGCTTAGATTGCTCAGTCGCATAATGTAAAAGGCACATATGTCGGATGGCTGCAGGTTTCAGACGCGCTCTTTTCCTTACCAGGGTACCTAAGGGGACTGGAAGGTTTTTAATGAGGCGGCCTGCAGCCTAACATTCATAAATGGAATATAGTCAATAAATTCCTCATATTTTTCCTGCTTACTACTCGCATAACTTATCAGCACAAACTTAGCCTCACCCGTATGCTCGGGGGCTGAGCTGCCTCATAACATAAAGCTTTCGCTCCTTCAAATACTACAGCCACACTCGAATACTCGGGGGCTGGATCATAAAACTCAATACATAAAGGAAAAAGTTGCTCAACCCCACTCAATTACTCGGGGGCTGAGCCTGCAGGCATAAGTTGAAGCTTCAACTCTCATAAAATTCATAGCCTCACTCGAGCACTCGGGGGCTGTATAATTCATGATCTATGTAAAGTGTTTTTCATAAACCCCACTCGATACACTCGGGGGCTGCATACATACAAGTGAACAAATATGTACCAAGTGGCAAAATTTACACTCGGGGGCTGTTTCCTATACAGAAAAACCCTAATCTTCCGGTTCGTCCTTTGCTGGAAGAACAGGGCCCATAAGTTGCGCATGATAGCAATCAACCAATGTCCTCGCATGATCGAATGTATCGTCAAGATTCGACTGGGACAAGGACGATCCAGGCGCGGGTGGACGTAGCTGCAAATTTGGACGTTGACTTCGGAGATATGCCATGGTTGCGTTGGCGCCATCCACAAGCTTCTGGGTGATAAAGCCTCGAATGGAACCTGTTGACCGGAAGAGCTCGAGTAACGCGTGGATTCCTTGAGGTTGCGGCCCAGCTGGAAAAAGCATCTGGTTGATTCGACTGAAGGCCGACCTGCATAACTCAAGGAGCATAGTACTCCGCCACACTCGATCCTGCAGGGTCGCGAGTATCCGTGCTCGGTGCTTATCCAAGCGAAAGTGCTGACGGCCAGTCGTGGGTTCGTCAGTTGCCATGTTCAACTGCTCATCCACGCGAGCCTGCTCCGCCTGGAAATCTTGAACAAAACCTGCAACAACACAAGTTGGGTGAACAAAAAGGAACAGGCTGTGAACTCACAAGATCAAGGCAGTCATGCTTACACTCGAGCTGTCTGTTCACGATCTCCATCTCGCCAAGCACATACTCCTCCCGTTGGGTGGGTAAAGCAGGCCTTGCCCTCATCCTATCCAGCTCACTTCGGGCACTCGCCAGCTCTTGCTCCTGTTTCGCGAGTCGAGCCTTCATATAACGTATTACTGCGGCATCGTTTGCCACCTGAGCTCGAGATCGAGTAGGGGCACGATGCCGCGACGAACTGGATGAAGTGGCGGCTGGCCGTTTCTGTTCCAAGCATCATAAAAGTTTCATGAGAAACTAGTCACAAAGCTCAGACGAGCAACAACATACAGCCTTACAAGCAGGATCATAATGAGGAAATTATATTCATACAAAGATAGCAAAGGCACATGCATACTTGCATGGTCATAAGTTTAATTACAAGACATCAAAGGCGCGGCTGCCCTACTTCTCAGACATTGACTCTGACCTAGCCCTACTCGCACGAGCGGCGACCTCTGCTGCCCGGCGCTCCATGGTGGCCATAAAAATTTCAGCCAACTTTGCGGCTGGCTCGTTCACATGCTTTAGGGACACCAGTTTCCCGCCAGGCTTACGAGGGAAAGCAGACAGAGCGGCCTCGAAGTCACCCTCTATCCCATGACCTAAAAGGAGTTTGAGGGTGGTCTCTGAGCCGCGTACCGTCAAAGTGCGAGCAAAGTTCGCCATAGTCGAAGTTCCCGGGCCCAGGACGTCTGCGAAGCCATCCACAGTCGAAGGAGGTTGGCTAGATGGGAACACGTCCTTGAACACGGCGCCGAGGGTGCTCGTAGACTTGGCGAGTGCATCCTTGGCTTGGGTGGAGACGACGTCCAAATCGCCTATAGCGCGGTCAAGGGACAAATCGCCACTCGACTGGTCTACACCTAGCGGTGCGCCAACAGCTCCTGCAAAAATCAGAACGAACGCAAACTTTTACACAACCTTCAGTGCCAAAAGAAGGGGACAAAAAAGTGGCAAATTCAACTTACCGCTGACGTCTCGGGTGAGGCTAGCCAAGCGCTCAGCAAAATCTTTCTCGCGCAGGGCAGCGGAGTTCTTGGCGTCATCCAAGGCCTTCTTCGACTCGCGCGCTCCTTGGCGAGTGCATCTTCTAGCTCTTTAACCCGGGACTCAGCAGACGCCTTGTCACCTGAGATAGATGGCCAGATGTCATTCACAATCGACAAAGCAAAGACATACAGAAACCCAACACACTTACGGGTGAGCTGCTCCATAACAGTGCGCAGATTATCCCTCTCCTGTTCAACCTGGACAAATGCTTTACCTGATTCCACCAGGTTGAGGTAGAAGGGCTGCACGCACACGAAACCAACATAAGCTATACACAAATAGTCCAAGAAGGAAGACTCGACAAAAGACACTTACGTGTTCAACCCAAGGCGCAGGCTTGGCAGCAGAAGTCCCAATTTGCGGAGTCGACGTACTCGCAATCTTGGCGGCCTCAATGGAAGTGGCCGTGGCTACTGTTTTCACAACCTCAGCCGCAACAGGAGAAGCTTCAGGCTGATCTGGAGTCGAAGCTCTCGCAGTTGGAGGAGTTGGAGGTCGCACAGTCTCGGCACTACGAGTAACATAAGACATACAACATAAGCAAGGCTATTAACAAGCAGAAACTTGAGTACAAGGAAGTTCAGACGCATACCTGTGCTCTTCTTCCTCTTCGCTATCGAGGTTGTCAAAATTGGGGCCTCCAAAACATAGCTCTCCACCCAACTGAGGAGGAGGAGCCGAGCTCAACGGGCTCACGTCCAAAGGAGCAGCTGTGGTCATAGGGGACGAACCCGAGTCTCCATCGTCCCTCAAATCCTCCTTCGCGGGTGAACTCATGGAGGAAGACACAACGTGAGCGGCCCGACGGCGCTTGCGAGTGGGAACCTCGCTCACATCATCAGTCGCGGCAAGTTCCTTGTCTGTGCTTCCTCTACTTCTTCCTCTTCAACCTCTTCTGTGGGAGAAGTGGTAGCCGAAGGTAGAGGCGATTCGTCCCCTCCCTTTGCTTCTACTGTCACTTCTGTTTCATAAGTTGGGCCATCTTCGGGAAGAGGAGGAAGGGTAGAGGTAGTCGAGTGGTCCTGCATACAAAATACAGCAGTCGAAAGTCACAAAGATGCACAGCAGAATAACAAAAACAAGAGATCATAGACTCGATAGATTCACTAACCTCTGGCAAAGGCTTTTCAGCCCCATAAGGAGTGACAGGGCAGTCGACGTTGCAGGGCTCGCTTTGTTTTGTACTGGTGATGGACCGCACATGTGACACCAGTTCACTCCTAGACAGCTCCTCCTTGCTCATTCGAGTGGAGTCGAGGGGACCTTCGTACTCCCACATTGGGTGGGCACGAGCGCGTAGCGGCCACACCCGCATCTTCACAAAGGTGGCAATCAGATGCACACCCGTGACGCTGTTAAGGAGCCCTCTAATCGTCTCCAGCAGAGGCGCTGCTTCCGCCACTTCTTCAGTCGAAAGCTCATGGTCCCAGGCCTTCGTCCTAGCGGCTATACCAGCAGTCGAAAATGCTGGGACCCCATCCTGGTCGACACGCACATAGAACCACCTCTTCCTCCACCCCTGCGCCGAGTCGACTGGCTTCAGGGCAAAGTATCGGGTGTCGCTGCGCACTTGGATTTACAGGCCTCCGACTGGGTAGGTTCGGCCGCCTCGGTTGTTGGGCCGGACCATGAAGATTGACTTCCAGAGAGCCCAGCTGGGAGAAACTCTCAAGAAGCACTCGCACAAAACCATGAAACAGGCAATGTGCATAATGCCATTCGGGGTGAAATCATGGATTTGCACCCCGTATGCATACATGAGTCCACGAACGAAGTCGTGGAGAGGAAATGAAAGGCCCCTAGGCAGAAACTCCGCAAAACAGACGCGCTCGTTAGCGCGAGGCTCGGGGAGTACCTCCTTGGGCGAAGGTGCGCGGACGAAGAGCTGCTCCGAGGGTGGAAGCATCCCCTCCTCGCGCAGCTTGTCCAGCTGCGCCTCCTTCATGGTGGATTTTATCCAATCGTCGTTGGTCTTCTTGAGGTCGACGGCGGCCGCAGATGCGCCAGCCGCAGTCTTCTTCCCCTTCATCGCCGCCGCATCGGGCGCGGCGGCAGCAGTCGAGGCAGAGCGCTTGTTCCCCGCCACTTTCTTCATTGTCAACGAACAGGTGGTGGAGCGCGCAAAACTCTAGCACAGGAGCAATGGAGGCAGAGCGCAAGGAAGACGATGGAACAGGGGCGGCGCGCAGAGCAAATGGCAGGTAAAAAACAATGCCAGCGTCGTTCCCCTATTTACCACAAATCAAAAGAAATCATAGCCATCCAGATCCAAATCGTGCGTTACGCACGCAATCTCACCATACACGTGTCAAACGCGGAGAGCAACCGTCGCCGGCCACTCCGCCCACTACGCACGCAAAAAGAGGAGCCATAATCACCTCTCCGTCAAAAGTGGGCCAGAGTGGTCAATCAAGTCCAAACTGCGCCGTTGTTCGGTCAGCTCTGCACAAACGGGCCCACCTATGTGTCACGTCCCATCCATCGCAGCGTAACGCACGCCACGCGTGTCAGAAATCGCAGTCGAAATAAACGTCATCCCTGACGTCATTGAAGCATCTGTTCAGAAATACATTCGAGTCTGCCCAACGCATATTGGTCACTCGATTGGCTTGTTTAGTTCGGGTGTGACAAATCCTTCTCAAGGCAAAATTGGTCACTCGATCGTTCCTTCGACTAAGTCATTAACTTCCATCGGGAGCATATTCAAAAAATTCTTCGACTGAAGATGCTCAAGACAATGATTGAGATTATCCTCCATTTACAAGTAATACAGCATAATCTCGGGGGCTACTCCCATCGGGAGCACTGTCGTGCACCCGATAGAATTATGGCACAAATTTCTTCGATTAACATATGCAGAGTAAGAGGATTTTGAGATTATCCTCCATTGCAAAGCAAAAAGCACAATCTCGGGGGCTACTCCCATCGGGAGCGGTGTCGCGCACCCGATAGCATAACAGCAAATATCAGTCGACAAAGGACACGACTCGTCCAACAAAGTTCAAAAAACATACTCGAAACATTCCCGAGTTGCGTCCGTCGCAAATACCTCGGATGCTGCACGCATAGTGCAAAGGTAAGACCCGCCGAACTTTCGAGCTGGGCTAAGGACCGTTCCAGCAACGTCAATCCTTATGCTTTCCGTGTCAGCAGACATGATGAAAAATCCCGACGGACGCGTTGGGTAAAGTTCAAAGTTATACTGCAGATCGACTCAGTAAGACCTCAGCGGCCTAGTCGAATCTAACCAGTTTGTTCCAGATTCGAGTCCGGGGACTCGAGTTTGATTGAAAGCTAGTAAGGTTTTGCCCGAATGTGCAGTTAACCAGTCCCGATCCGTCGAGTGTACTGGGCCTGCTAAGCTATTATCCCTTGGTCATCATAAACAGAAACCACAGTCGATGAGATACTCGACATAGCCAAACATGTGCTATTCATACAGGAATTCCAAATTATATATACAGAATGCAAAGCATATGACGTGCACTTACGAAAGAGTCCATGCCCGATTCTTCGAGTCAGCCAAGTACTCGGGGGCTACTGACATGGGTATACATCTCGGGTACCCTACCATGAGGGTACCTGGTGCACGTGACGACTAAAGGCCCAATAGCGAAGAGACTACTCGAAGCCCAAGGCAAGAGGCCCAAGAAGATGGAGTACCCTCCAAGATTAGACATAGGCATAGTCGGTTTAGACTTTCCTTACGTGTAAACTAGGTCGGTTACAAACTCCCGAGACCCAGCCTATTTAAAGGCTGGGAGGGGTGCCGATCTAGGACCAAGCCATACTCGAACCACCAAAGCTCTTGCGAGATCGACATCTCGCCAGAGCCACCTTGTAACCCCATACTCTCACACGATCAATAACAGACAATCAGGAAGTAGGGTCTTTACCTCCACCCGAGGGGCCTGAACCTGGGTAAATCTTTGCCTCTGCTTGTCAGCCGACGAAACTACCAGTACTACCACGTTCTCTCCCATAATCTCAACCCTATGTCCTTAACCATGGGATTTGATGAGGGTACACCTCGTCAATATGCAAGGTCAATGTGCAAGCAATTTCTCGAAACATCCTCAAAATGTGGGAACACAAAAACTCCATGAAAGTTTGAGAAGGCTAAGTTAGTGTCGTGGTGGGAACACGCAGATGCCTAGGGGTAGGCTTAGTCTGGGGCCGAACGTACGCTAGAGGATTCGGGGAGGGATTGCGCGATGGAATCGCACACGAAGAACACTGCAAACACAAAGATCTACCCTGCTTCGGGGCCCTCGTGAGGAGGTAAAACCCTACTGCAGCACTATCCTATTTGGTGTATTTCCCTCTGTATATGCGGTGTGTACAAATGCTCCTCGAGCTGTGAGGAGCTAACCATGGAGAGGAGCTCCAGGAGGAAGAAGAAGAAGCTAAGGCCAAGGGGGAAAAATGAGACAGCGTGGGTGTCCGGCCGTCCCTCATCTCCTCCCCCTGGTGCTCTTTATATAGAGAGAGCCCAGGGGACATGCAGGGGACAAGGGGACAAACTTCACTGTACACTGTTCACTGTAGCTGACTTGACCAATGGGGTCTTGTCACATTGTTCACGCGTCACTGTAGTTGTACTCTTGTCACATCCTGGGCACTGTAGCCACGCTGCCTATGTACTCGGTTTGTCTTCTAGCTCCTGTCCAGGAACCTCCTGGCAGAGGTATCTGTACTTGACGAGGTAGTGGTGTGGTGACGAGGATGCCGACACGAAGATGAACACGTATGCCGGTGAAGCAGCAGCCTGGCTATCTCGATCGATCGTTGACCGAGGCAGTAATCGCCGTGCGAAGGAGCAGTAGGTGGCGATGACTCGGTCGATGAAGTCCAGCCGGGGCAACGAGATCTTGGCCCAGCCGAGGTACGCGTTATCTCGGTACGATCCAGAGCGGGAGGAGACGACTCGGCCGTCCGGGGCGTGGCCATCTTGGCCCATCCGAGGTACGCCGTCTCGGTTCGTTCCGAGACGCGGGATACGCCGGATGCTCCCGAGGCTGGATCAGCGCCTCAGTCCACCGCGGCTGGAGCAGCGTCCAAGCCCACCGAGCTGCAGCAACGTCTCGGCCTGCTGGCGGCCCGATCCGGGGTAAGCCAAAGGCGGCCGAAGCTGGCGCCACTCGGCCCACCCGAGACCTGGCGGGAGACGTGGCCCATCCGATATTGGGGAGGATCTCGGTCCGGTTGAGTTGCTGGTGTAACTCGGTCCAGCTGAGTTTAACGAGGCCACGGCCCACACGAGGCTGGAGGGAAGCTCGGTCCAGCTGAGAAGCTCGGCCCGATCCGAGATAACCATCTCGGTCTGCTGGGAAGGCTGTCTCGGTCCAGTGTGCTTTTTTCCTCCTTTTCCTTTATTCTTTTGTTTATTTCTCTGCTGCCTCTTCTACTAGCTCCACTAAATCACCAGCTTTGGTATACCCGGGGTCACATCCCCGACATTAGTCCCCGAGGCTGCGGGGGACTCGCAGAGTCGCGCGCAGACTTACAAAAATAAATGCCACCATCGAAACCTCCATGTACACGACCTCCTGCGTGTATGGGCGCCATAGGATGTCGGTTTTTAGCCCTCCTGGCCTTCACCGAATTGGGATGCCGCCAGCGTCGGTTAGCCCTCCTGGCTTTTACCGAATTGGGATGCCGCCAGCGTCGGTTAGCCCTCCTGGCTTTTACCGAATTGGGATGCCGCCAGCGTCGGTTAGCCCTCCTGGCTTTTACCGAATTGGGATGCCGCCAGCGTCGGTTAGCCCTCCTGGCTTTTACCGAATTGGGATGCCGCCAGCGTCGGCTAGACCGACCTAAACCTGCAAGTATGTATCTCATATGTCTCGGTACCTCGGCCCCTTTAGGCATATCACACATGTCTCGGTACCTCGGCCACTCTGGGCATATCACACATGTCTCGGTACCTCGGCCACTCTGGGCATATCACACATGTCTCGGTACCTCGGCCACTCTGGGCATATCACACATGTCTCGGTACCTCGGCCACTCTGGGCATATCACACATGTCTCGGTACCTCGGCCACTCTGGGCATTTACCGACATAGATGTCTCCAGCCACTGCTGGTTTGACATAAGCATATCTCGAATGCCGGTTTTAGCCACCTCGGGCGTATACCGACATAGATGTCTCCAGCCACTGCTGGTTTGACATAAGCATATCTCGAATGCCGGTTTTAGCCACCTCGGGCGTATACCGACATAGATGTCTCCAGCCACTGCTGGTTTGACATAAGCATATCTCGAATGCCGGTTTTAGCCACCTCGGGCGTATACCGACATAGATGTCTCCAGCCACTGCTGGTTTGACATAAGCATATCTCGAATGCCGGTTTTAGCCACCTCGGGCGTATACCGACATAGATGTCTCCAGCCACTGCTGGTTTGACATAAGCATATCTCGAATGCCGGTTTTAGCCACCTCGGGTGTATACCGACATAGATGTCTCCAGCCACTGCTGGTTTGACATATAACCTGCAAAAACACATCTCAAAGGTTGCCTCTGATCAACCAACATAGGCACTGATCTGGTACACAGGTAATGCCATGATACATTGGCAAACAGAATAAACGATGATTTGGGATATGGAATGATGCCAGGATAATGTGACAAACCGAAATAGACAGTGATTAGGGACATGAAATGATGCCGTGATACTATGGCAAACCGAAACAAACAACGATCTAGAGAATACTGACAATGCCAGGGTACCTTGGGTAAATTGAGATAACCAATATAACCATGATACCTCGGCTTTTCACTATACCTCGGATTTCCATCACACCTCGGAATTCCGTTACACCTCGGAACTCCGTTATAACCCGGATTTCCACCATACCTCGGAATTCCATTACACCTCGGAACTCCGTTATAACCCGGATTTCCACCATACCTCGGAATTCCATTACACCTCGGAACTCCGTTATAACCCGGATTTCCAATATACCTCGGATTACAAATATGACCCGGATTTCCAATATACCTCGGATTACCAATATACCTCGGATTTCTGGAATACCTCGGATTTCCAGGATACCTCAGTAACGAACATTCTCAACAAAACCGATGTCACCTTTCAACGTTAGTCCAACATACATATCATGAAGAATATTTGACGGGAACAACGATTATACTAACCGAGGCAAACCAGCTATAGCACTTAATAGAAAAACGAACCTAACAGCAGATATTATGCACAAAAAACCAGACTCGGTTTCAACCGAGTCCCCGAGTCACTTTTCTTATCTAGGAGAAGGTGCAAAACAGACTGGCTCCTTCTCCGTGCTGGGCGGGTCGGTGGTGCTCGTTGTCGATGTAGAGGATCCTGGCGCGGGCCGGAGCTTGACGGAGCGTTGCGTGATGCACTCGAGGAAGACTCCGGGTGGCACCGGCGCTTTGTTTGAGCCCAGGTTGGCGAGGGTGTCGGCTTCCTCGTTGCTCTCGCGGCCGACGTGCCGCAGCTCGCAGCCGTCGAAGGTACCTTCCAGCTGGTTGTACAGGTCCCTGTAGGCGATCATGTTGTCGGCGATGGCGTCACATTGCTTCATG
Organism: Poa pratensis; assembly: GCA_947311845.1. Taxonomy (NCBI): domain Eukaryota; kingdom Viridiplantae; phylum Streptophyta; class Magnoliopsida; order Poales; family Poaceae; genus Poa; species Poa pratensis. The sequence goes on from CAMZMU010000055.1 coordinate 29,062,411, forward strand.
GTTTGTTGCACGACGAGGTAGGAGTCTCCGTAGATCATGAGGTGAGTGGCGCCGCAGTTCTTGGCCATCCGCATGCCGTGGATCAGGGCCTCGTACTCTGCCTCGTTGTTGGAGGGCGTTGGGAAGTTCATCTGCAGCACGTACCTCAGCTTGTCGCCTTTAGGTGAGATGAGGACGACTCCCGCCCCTGCTGATCTGAACTTCTTGGAGCCGTCGAAGTACATTGTCCATGCGTTGGACAGGTCGGGTACGTCTGGTAGCTGGGCCTCTATCCACTCGGTGGTGAACTCTGGAAGCACCTGGGCCTTGATTGACTTCGGGTGCGCGTACTTCAGCCCCCAGGGCCCTAGCTCAACAACCCACTTGGCGACTCGTCCTGTCGCGGCTTGGTTGGTGAGGATGTCGGAGAGCCCGGAGGAGCTTACTACCGTGATGGAGTGCTCGGAGAAGTAGTGGACGACCTTCCTTGATGTCATGAAGACTCCGTATGCTAGCTTCTGGTAGTGCGGGTACCGCTGCTTGGACAAGGTTAGCACCTCACTGAGGTAGTAGACGGGTCGCTGAACAGGGTAACTGTGTCCTTCTTCTTCTCGTTCGACTACGAGTACCGTGCTGACCACCCTGTTTGTGGCTGACACGTAGAGGTATAGCGGCTCGTTCTCCAGTGGCGCCACCAGTACTGGGGAAGTCGTGAGTGTTTTCTTGAGTTGGTCGAACGCGACTTGCGCTTCTTCTGTCCACTCGAACTTGTCTGTCTTTTTCATCAGTTGGTAGAAAGGCAGGGCCTTTTCTCCCAACTTACTTATGAACCGGCTGAGAGCTGCGACTCGGCCGGCTAGGCGTTGCACCTCATGAAGCTTGGTCGGTGCTGGCATTGCGAGTATGTTTTGCACCTTCTCAGGGTTGGCTTCGATTCCTCTTGCAGAGACGAGGTACCCGAGCAGTTCTCCGGCTGGCACGCCGAAGACACACTTGTCCGGGTTCAGCTTGATCTGATACTCGTTGAGGGCGGCGAAGACCTTGCGGAGGTCGGCGATGAGGGTGTCCTCCGTTCGAGTGGTGACGACTATGTCGTCGACGTAGACTTGGACGATCTCTCCGATTAGCCCCTTTAGGCAGGCTTGCATTGTGCGCTGGTACGTGGCTCCAGCGTTCTTCAACCCGAAGGGCATCGTCTGGTAGCAGAAACGCCATGGGGTGTGATGAATGCAGTCTTCTCTTCATCGTCGACGTTCATCCTGATCTGCTGGTACCCTGAGTAGGCGTCCAGGAAGGATAGGCGTGCGCAGCCTGCAGTCGAGTCGATGATCTGATCTATCCGCGGGAGCGGGAAATGGTCTTGGGGCAGCATTTGTTGAGGGCGGTGAAGTCGACGCACATGCGGAGTTTCTTCGTCTTCTTCTTCTCCACCAGGACTGGGTTCGCTACCCAGTCCGAGTCCTTGATCTCTCGGATGAATTTAGCGTGGAGCAGTCGATCGATCTCCTTGCTTATTTCGTCTCGTTTGGGTCCTGAGAAGCGTCGCATGGTCTGCTTGACGGGTTTGGCGTCCTTGTGGACGCGTAAAGAGTGCTCGGCGAGGTTCCTGGGTATGCCTGGCATGTCAGAAGGTTGCCAGGCGAAGATCTCCCAGTTCTCACGTAGAAACTCGACGAGCGCGCTTTCCTATGCGATAGGCAGCTCGACGACACTTTGACTGTCTTGTTTGCGTCCGTCGGGTGGACCTGATGAGTTGTCGTGTCGTCAGTCGTGTTGAAGGCAGCGTCCTTGGCTTGCTTCTTGCGTGGCGGGAAGATGGTTTTGTCGTTGTCGACTGCCATCGCCTCGAAGTGCTCTTCCATTCCGAAGAACTCGGAGATCTTGCTGAACTCGCGGTCGCAGCTGTTGGAGCGGTCGAAGTCGCCGTGCACCGTGATGACGCCCTTGGGTCCAGGCATCTTGAGCATGAGGTAGGCGTAGTGAGGTACCGCCATGAATCTGGCAAAGGTTGGGCGCCCGAGTATCGCGTGGTACTGCGACTTCCAGTCGACTACCTCGAAGTCGATCGACTCCCTCTTGAAGTTTTCGGGTGTGCCGAAGATGACGTCGAGTGTGATCGTTCCCATGGGCGTGACTGCTTGCCCTGGTACTATGCCATGGAAGGTGGTCTCTGATGCCGCCAAGTCCGTCGTTGGCCTGTTTATCCTTCTGAGGGTGTCGGCAAAGATGATGTTAATGCCACTGCCTCCGTCCATGAACACCTTTTTCAGGGTGTAATCTCCGATCAGAGCTTCGACTACCAGAGCGGCGTGCCCGGGTCGTGGTACTGCAGGCGGGTGATCTGCTCTGGAGAAGTGATTGGTGTCTCTGACCCTCTCAGGTAGTCGGGTACTGCAGGTGGACAGGTGATGGCCTGGAAAACTTGGCGAGTGATGATCTTCTGGGTCCTGTTTGAGGGGCGCCCCTTCTGTATCATGTTGAGTTGTCCGCGTGCCGCTGGATATGCGTCTGGATCACCGGTGGGGCATCTTGCTGCGGCTGCTGCTGCTGCTGCAGAAAGGCTCCCGCCGCCTGTGCTGGATTAGCGACTGCGGGTGCGGGTGCTGCCTGGATGGCCAGCTGCGCGGCTGGCTGCGCTGCGGGTGCTGGAGTGACTATCTTCTGCATGGCTTCGTATATTTTGCGTGCCTTTCGACAGTCCTTCAACAGGTGGTTGGATCCCCACTTGCCCGTTTCCGGGTTCCTGAACATGTGGTGCCTGCAGGGTTGTTCCAGCTCTTCCGCTGGGCTTAGTGTGCGTTTCTGCCACTCGCGTTTATGGCCTCCGTCGCTGCGGTAGCTGCTGCCGCCGCTTCGGTTGTACTGCCCCTGGCTGTATTGGCGACTCTGGTCACCGCCGCTTCGACTGTACTGTGCATGGCTGTATTGGCGACTGCTGTCGCGCGCTTCATCCTCACGGGGGGTTTGGAATCCCGCCGCTACTAGCTCGATTGAGTCGTTGCCGTTGTAACGCGGCTTCTTCTTGTGGCGTCCTTCTCGCCAGTTGCTTGGTCCGGCTTCGTCCTTCGGGGAGTAGTGTGAACTATTGCGGACCGAGTCCTCTCCGTCTGCCCACTGGTTTGCTATCTTCATGACCTCGATCATGTTTTTCGGCCGGAGCCTACCAAACTCCTCGCGGAGGTCGCGGCGGGAGACGCCGTGCATGAAGGCATCCATCACTCGGTCCTCCGAGGCGGTCTCCATGGTGTTGCGGAGCAAGGTCCAACGCTGGATGTATGACCGGAGCGGCTCGTCTCGTCCTTGCTTGCATGCTTGTAGCTCGACGAACGTCGTCGGTCTCGAGTACGTCCCCAGGAAGGATTTAACGAAGGCTCCGCGAACTCGTCCCACGTCCTGAAGGCGTTCTTGGGTTGAGTGTTGAGCCACCCGCGTGCAGAGCCCGTGAGCATCAGCTGGATGTACTGCATGGCCGTAGTCGAAGTACCGCCCTGGCAGCTGCAGGCTATGAGGTAGTCTTCTAGCCAGAGTCTCGGGTCCTGCTTCCCGTCGTACTTGACTGCTTCTGCCGTGAGCTTGAAGCCCTTGGGCATTCTTGTGTCGCGTATGTTGAAGCTGAAGCATGCGGCGCCGCACGGCTCGTAGTCGCCGTCGTTGCGGTCGTAGTCGAGTTGGACGTGCTGACCGGCCGCTGGTGCGGCTGCGGTCTACCGTCCTTTGTGTGATGACGTTGCGGAGGTCTTCACCTGGCTGCGGTTGTCGCAGTTGTCTTGTCGCCGGGGCTGCGAGTGCTGCGGGCTCGTGGTCGCGGCGATCTCGATCTTCTCGCGCTTTTTCTGTCGGCGCCTTGTTTACCAGTGCGTCTTCGAGTGCCTTGATAGACATGATCTGCTGCTTGTGGAGGAGAGCGCGCGAGTCGCCCTCAGGCGGCTGTGTCAGCCGCAGGTATGTTTCGACTGCCATGAGTGCGGCTCCGGGTGTCTTGGGGACGGGTATCCCGTCTGCGTCTTCTATGTATGATGACTCGAGGTTGCGGGTGACTCTAGCGCGGTCGGCCTCCGTCATCAGGGGCACGCGGGCTCTGTGGCGCCTTGCTCCTTGTGAGACCTCTGTTGAGGCAGTGAACGAGTAAGCGGCCCTCCTGGCGCTCGACGCGTCAGCCTCCTCCTTGCGTCGGAGGAGCTCGGCCTTCTCTGCGCGGAGTCGTTCGCCTTCCTTCCGTAGCAGGTACTGGACCGCCATAAGGTCCTCCCGGGGTGCATCCGGTGGGGGGTACGTGCCGTCCTCGACGTGCTTCAGGGCTTTGATTGCCATGTCGCGGGTGATGGTGAGTCGCGTCACCTGGTCCGGCATGACCACCTCCAGTGGGTATGCGGGTAGATCTGGGCAGTGGGACGGGTGCTGCCACTGCTGTTTCCTTCGTCCGAGCCGTGCTCGGAGCTGAAAATGGGTGCGACGTGGTGGACACCACAGTCGCCGCCGAGGCTCCTTCCCTGGAGTTTCGCGATCTTCGCCGCGGTCGTGAGGAGTGATGTCGCTGTTGTCGACGTGGGCGCGATTGGCTTGTTGACGATCTTGTAAGTCGATGGAGACGCGAGTGGCGCGGTATAGAACGACGCGACCTCCGTCGCGCGCGAAGGTGTGGTCGACGTAGTCGAAGTTGACGTAGACCTTGGCCTTGCCAGCGACGCGATCGAGGTAGTCGAAGTAGACTCGATCCGTGCGGTGGACGACGAGGTAGTCGATGTAGTCGTAGCCGATGCGATCTCCGTGACAGCCGGAGACGCTGATGGCGCGGCCGTGTTGGGCGCGATCTCTGCCGCAGCGGAGGCGGTCGAAGTAGTCGAGGCGGCCGCGATCTTCTCAGCAGTCGAAGATGCTGTCGCCGCAGTCGCAGCAGATGCGATCTCCGCAGCAGGTGGGGGCGTGGTTGGTGTAGTCGCGGCAGATGCGGGTGCCACCACCGCGGGCGGTGCGATCGCCGTGGACCTGAGCACTCCACAGCTGTCTACGAAGTAGTGCATTGTACCGAAGGTGAGGCACATACCTACGTGCAGATCGGCGTACACCGAGCGGTGGGCCGGCGGGTGGAAGGTGTACTCGAAGGAGCCGAAGCAGATTGGCTCCTTGGTGATGCAGACGTCGGTCTTCAAAGTTGATGGAGCCGGTGCGACCATGGTTCCAGCGCTCGTTCTTTCCCACAGACGGCGCCAATTGACGAGGTGTGGACTCGACAAATCCCTGGGTTGTGTACCCCGGGTTGATTGAAGGGGAGAGAGATGAGCGCTGGTGATCACGACGGCTGACAAGCAAGGCGTTTACCCAGGTTCAGGCTCCCGGAGGATAACACCCTACTTCCTGCTTGTCTGGTATTGAATGGCGAGTTGTGGCTACAATGGCGAGATGGCAATCTCGCTAGGGTTTGTGGTGGCGGCTATGAGCGTACCCTAGACGAAGGACCCTCCTAGCCTTTATATGGTAGACTAGGTCTCAGGTGAACGGTGCCGATGGCGCTTACAAGCATGGCACGAGCCGCACGACCTAGCGTCGACTATCTTGGGCCGCACGTCGTCCTCCTTGGGCCTTTCTTGGGCCCTCGTCATAAGGCTGATGGGCTTGACGTGACCCAGGTATCCCCACCGTGGGGTAGTCGAAGAGTGACCCCACGACATGTAGACAACCAAAATTAGATCATGTGAGGAGAAACCGACACTTGTCACAATTAGAATGATAGTGGGGTTACCTTTGCAAAGTGAACCATTTTTCTAGCGATTGCCGTGTATTGAACTATTGATCGAGACTCGGACCCTGCCGACGTGGCAGCCCATGTTCCGGTGTTTGCACTGCTGTACAGGGTTGCTAGAGTGGGCTAGCGAGCCAGAGGCCCATGTCATGAGCGGACGATGAAAACAAGTGGCCTACAAGTCTGGGAAGAACGCCAGCCCAAAATAACGTGTCTCAAACCCTCTCAGATTAAAATGCTTTCACACGAAAAAAAAACAAGGGCGTTACGAAATCCTCGTTAACTTTCACACGGAGCTGTCAGCTGTCACGCATGGTGATCGCGTGCAAACGAGCAGAGCGGAGTCCTTTCTCTTTTGCGCAAAAGAGCGAAGGTAACTGTAGAGACAATTTTACCCGCAAAAAAAAAAAAATCGCGCGGTGGATTTGCGTCAAGCGTATGCAGAAGCCTTGTGAAAATTGTACTCACTCCGTTCGGAAAAAATGTCTTAGATATATCTAGATTTGGATGTATGTTATTGGATTTGGATGTATGTTATTAGATTTGGATGTATGTTATTGGACATATCTAAGACATCCTTTTCCGAACGGAGGGAATACTTACTTTCCAATTAACCTACTTCTTTGGATGCGACTGTACCTGTGTAATGCAAATCCAAGTACCAAATCACTCTATCAACTACAGATAATCAATCTCCGTGCCTATGTAATCACTCGATCACACATCAGCGTGACCTGACATCCCTATCAGCAAACCGGATAGATAGAGCTCCAGTTTGATTTGTGCCAGTGGTTTCCGCCTCATCAGCCTCTGACCAGAACCGTCGTTGCTACTCTTCCACGCGTTTCCCCGAGAAATCGCTTCATGAACTGGTTCTCTGCTTTCCGCCCAAGAAAAGGTACCTGAAGGAAAGGGAAGAGTATACTACTAGTATAAAAAGAAAAGTCAAGAAATTTTCTGTGGGACTTTGTATATCCGCCCGCCGCCCACGCGAGCGAGCTGAGGAGTGAACGGTTCCGTGCACCTTTCCCGTTCGTGAGCATTTTCCTTCTTCTTCTTCGCGCATCCGTGCATCACACCTTACGTCCGCCGGCTGCCGCCGCCGCTGCCGCCGTGAGTGTTCACGCGAGCGAGCGCTCGGGTCGGCCGACGTGGTCCGCACGCCCGCCACGCGTTCGTTCGACGTAGGTTAAGATGTTCACTTCACACTAGCTACCCAATCGAGCTAGCGCCGTCCTCTGGCGTGCGGAACTGGCCATTGATTCGTCAAGATAGCGCGCACGGAATAAAACTAGTCAAGATATGTACGTAGAAAAGACTGCGCTATCTGGAATAAAAGGACAAGTGGATCAAGAAGAACAAGCAAGCACACGGAGTTACGTGGATAGATCGATTGAAACTGTCGGAAAACTCAACAAAACTACGTCCGGGGATACAGTCACGTCACGTACTACTCCGTATATGCTTACGCCGCATCGTTTTGCTTATGTTACGTGTTGCCGCGCGCGTAATCCGATAGCGATGCGTTGCGAGGCGGCCGACGAGCTAACCATCACCATCAAGCCACCACTCTCTCGTGGTCGATCGATTAGCTTCTGGAATGCCGGGAAAGCTTTGGCCTAACCATGTGCTAGCTACGAGGCGCCACGGCCCATACCGTCGCTCACGATCGAGTGCGACCGCGTCACACGTTTCTTCGTGGCCAAGCCTCCACCTCCTCCAGTAGCTACCACCCTTGACGTGAACAACTCCATCACATCTTTCTCCAAGACTCAATAAGAGTTTAACCTGGCCAGCCGCAACCAGTGCAGCCGTTCGTATATATGAAAAGTACGTGTGCGCGTGCGTGCAGTCACTGCAATTTTATTCCCTGGTAAGCTCGAATAAAAGGAAGAAACTGATTGATTACAAAAGTTCCGTGATGACGCTCACGAGAGAGGAAGCGCGGGAGAGCAAGGAGATGGAGAGCCTGCGGGTGCACGCCGACGCCCTGCTCTCCCTCTCCTCGCCCTCGTCCACGCCGGCGGCCAGGAGGGCGCTGGCGGCGGAGGGCGTGTTCGAGTGCAAGACGTGCAGCAGGCGCTTCTCGTCCTTCCAGGCGCTGGGCGGCCACCGCACCAGCCACACGCGCCTGCAGGCGCGGATGCTGCTGCATCATGATGATCACCCCGCGGCGGACCACGGCGCCGGCGCCGACAGGGCCCGGGTGCACGAGTGCGCCGTCTGCGGCCTCGAGTTCTCCATGGGGCAGGCGCTCGGCGGCCACATGCGCCGCCACAGGGGCGAGCCGGCCACGTCGACGACCGGCGTCACCAGCTCCGGCGCAACGCAGCCGGATCACGTCGTCATGCCGGACCTGAACTACCCACCGATGGAGGACTGCGGCGCCGATGGACAAGGATCCGAGCATCCGCTGCTTGATCTGCTTGTATAGACTTCAGAAACAAGATAGTACTACTTGAGTAGGATGTGCATATATACATACATGACGAGTCCGTGTTATACATGATAGAAATTTATTTATTTGTTTATTTAGACATGAATGGGGTTCTATTGGATTTGCTAACTATATTGTCATGATTGAGTAGCTTTGGAACGCGATCTTAACATGTACAGTATTTTTTTTAACTCATACTACTTGGTGCTGGTTTGATCTTTGATGCAGTTATTTTTCTAAGTTAGATTTTCAATACATATTGCGGGCAGACTAAGACCATAGACTAACGGTTTGGAGAGGTTGACGTCTTCCCAACCAGCCGAGTTCAAGTCATCATACTTGCAATTCAGGTGATTCGCTGCTTGATCTGCTTGTATAGACTTAAAAAAATATAGTACTTGAGTAGGATGTGCATATATACATACATGGTGATTTCGTGTTATACATACATGGTGATTTCGTGTTATATAGATATATTTTATTTGTTTATTTAGAAACTAGCGAACGGGCCCGCGCATTTGCGCGGCTAGTCTTATGTATCATACATTTTTGTATCTACATTCGTTTAATGTTTCATAGGATAATATAATGATCTTGATCATTATTAATTTGCTACTCCCTCTTGCGAAATAAGTGACGTAAATTAAATAGAACTTTGTACTGAATCTATGTCACTTAATTACAGAAGGAGTAATATTAAAAGAGCTTGATAAATGAAGTACCTTATTTATCCTTCTTTGAAACGCCAGCTGAGGTTTAATTTTTACTCAAAAATATATTATGTAATTATTCAATGGTGGACACATAAATTTGACTATTTGAAAAGAGAAATAGAAATCCAATGGAACGTGATTTTGTTGGGATCCATGTTGTGCAGTGTGCTTATATAGAACGGTAGATCATACTTAGGGGCATATTATATACACTGTTTCAAACCATTTTGGTTTTCTGTGCTTGGTAGATTACTCACCCGAAACTACATCTTAGAAATTTGTTTATGGATGATAACCTTATAGTACTTTCTGCCATGTTATTCATGTAACGCAGAGGACCATACTAATCTCTGCATAAGGGACTTGCAACTGTAAATCAAAGAAATAATGACACCAGACGAAAAGTAACATCCACTTGGTTCTTTACAACTTGTACCTGTTTTACATTGAGATGAGTTATGCAACTATAACTAATTTATTTCTTTGTTATCCCACCATCCCTGGGAGGTATAACACACCAAGTTAAGGGAATTAATAATGTTCTATATATGCAATCAAATGTGACCTAGCATGAATGTCTACAGTATACGTACCTAAGTACCACTGATATACCTTGTATCGATCTAGTTTAATGTTTTATGACTTCTGCCAAATTTTCCCAGCGACTACGTCTTGTCATGCATGTTGTTTGAGAAAAGTTTTCTTTATCTTGCGTTATGAGGTACCAATAAATATGGAAAATGAAATCCATGGAAGCCATGTGTTAGAAAAAACACCACCATAATTTTTGCTGGTAGTTGCTCTCTATTCTCTTAAAAAATATCAATCTGGCATGGATGAACTCTGTTCTCCAGTAGCTCATCGCACTCTTTGCTTGACTTCTGGCTGCAGCATCTATAATCACAAAAACTGAACTCAGTTCAAGAGTAGTTGCAGAGCAGTACTATCAGATTGTTTATCAGCAATGCTCCTCTACCGCCCGATACCTGCTGAATATCTTTGCTGACGCAACCTATTAAGCAAATCTGGAGAATTTCATTATAATTCAGTCTTTCTCGTGTCTAACTGGAGTAGAGACTAAATTATTTGCACATGGAACAAAACCTACAAAAGGTTGAATAGAAAATCTTGAATAGGTTCTGCCTTCCACAAAAAGTTAATCTGTCAAGAGAACCATTTATATGTACACTGATTTGGTAGAAGTTATGATAATAATGAAGGAGCAATTGATCAATCTCTATACATTACTGATAAAAGAAGGTTTCTATAGTCTCTGAAAATTTCCGTGAATTGTCCAGTCAAAATAACCGGATTTGCTGGCTCTGCCTCATGTAATGAAACAACTTACAATTCACCTTGAGTCGAATATGTAATTCCCTGCCTTGCTCGCCACATGGGTGCCACGCCATCCGCCACATCGTCCACTTTGAATTACTCACGCAGTTCTTGGGCTTCCTATCAAAATACTGAAGTTAACTACAGTTGTATTCAATCAATTATTTAAAAACGTCCTTGAAAACAGATGTCGGTTAGTGCTGGTTAGTATCCCTAATCAAGGAAAAAATATGTCCCGTACTGAGTAAAAGTATTTGGCCAGCTCATTACCGAAATCTTAAACCGACATGTCATTGGAAAAAAACTAATGAAACCGATATGTCCATGACCGATCCTTTATTTTTTTATGTTTAATAATTGAATGGAACAGACGAAGATTTAAAAAAGCATACTGCTATGCTTTTCTTCAATGTATAGATCTCCCGTGACCACTCCACATATTCCTCCAATAAGGGTCTCGACCTTCGACCCGAGTCTCAATATTTCTCATGGACAACAAAATGAATTGATTTGTGTAAATTTGTCAAGTTCATGTCAGAGGATGCAAATCAAGGCCAAATATTTTAACAACCCAACGTAGAACGTGTAAGACAAATATGTGCAGTCTAAACAAATCAGCAAAACAATGAATCATAACATGCTGCGCGCGTGTTCTATCTATGAATAAAGCCCATGCCTTTTTGACATGGCAGGAACATAGCATAGAGTATTGTCCCGTACGACGCTCCTCCTTATTCCCACGGAGCGATGCCAAGATAACTATTCCCTCACTGGTTGTCTAGATTCATACTAAAAAAGTGTACGTGTAAACTAAAACATGTCTAGATACACATGTTACCATATGAATGTGGAAAAATGCTAAAACATTTTATATTATGAAACGGAATGAGTATATGAAAAGCAACGTAGTAGTAAGCACCTTTTTAATTCCAACTGTCAGGAGAATATGCAAAGTTTCTGAAATGGTGTGCTTATACAGGTGCACTGGAGAAGACATGTAGTTAAAAAGCTTTTTTTTTGCCTCAGCTCACAACCTGAAAAACGGAGAAAATTACAACAAAAACTTATGCATACTATTCACTGGAAGTGCTAAAGAATACCAAGATGGGTTTTCGCACATACGTTTAACGATTCATCTCTCTCCATCTCTAGCCCCAACTCCCAGGAGGATATGCAAAGTTTCTGACGGGGTGCTTATACAGCCTGGAACAGAGTCAACTGACATGCAGTTATAAAGCTAATATTGTTTGCCTCAGCTCACAACCTGAAGAAACAGAGAAAATTACCACAAAAGCTGATGCATACTATTCATTGGAAGAACAAAAGAAGCCAACATAGTTATCCAATAGTAGCTTTGGAACGCGATCTTAACATGTACAGTATTTTTTTAAAACTCATACTTGGTGCTGGTTTGATCTTTGATGCAGTTATTTTTCTAAGTTAGATTTTCAATACATATTGCGGGCAGACTAAGACCATAGACTAACGGTTTGGAGAGGTTGAAGTCTTACCAACCAGCCGAGTTCAAGTCATCATACCTGCAATTCAGGTGATTCGCTGCTTGATCTGCTTGTATAGACTTAAAAAAAGGATAGTACTTGAGTAGGATGTGCATATATACATACATGGTGATTTCGTGTTATACATACATGGTGATTTCGTGTTATATAGATATATTTTATTTGTTTATTTAGAAATGGATTGGGTTCAACTGGATTTGCTAACTATATGATGATTAGCACAATACCCGTGCGTTTCAATGTGTTAATAAATGATAAATAATTATCGGGAAAAATATATTAGTACGTAAAATTTTTGGTTTTCAGTTTCACTCATAATTGACCCGTTCGTTTCACTCATAAATAATTATTGTTCAATTTCTTTGAGCGTTTGTTCAAAAAATAATATATGAGTCACTATTTACAATCAGAAATTTCTGTAGAAATCGTTTGAATCAAATAATAATTAACACTTGTGCCCGGACCGTTGTTTTTTGTCTGCGGGTCAAGTCCAAAAACTTAGCACATACATTATGTCAACTGATTATTTAACCCGCTGTAATATAAACATTTAACCATGAACAAACGGTTAAAGAAATATCCCAATTATTGTTCACAAGCTCCTCATAAACACCCTATATACTCTAGAAATTTCCATTTGCTTGTACCTAATCATAAATTCAAAAGCACTATGAAAATACTTGTTATATCATACACTTTATAAATCTCTACAAAGATATATAGGATAGTGAATATATGCATAGACACACAAATATACACACAATACAATGCGGATATCATGTCGTAGTCATCGAGTACTTTCCGACGGTAAGCGGACGTAGCACGGCTCGTAGGTATAGCTCTGACAATACGCGCGTACAAATCATCTAAGCAGGTAGGCAGTCCCCTTAATGAACCGCTAACTACTATGCTCTTACACACCGAATGATCACACAAAGAAAACACAATACGTTGGGATCCACGATTTGATTACTAGAGGTGTGTACGCACCTCTCTTTCCTTTCTTTATTTCTTCTGTCTCAAATCGGTGCAACATTTCACGCATAGGATCTAGCTTGTATACACGCATACACGAGACAATTTATCCTACTCGGTCTCCTATTCATGTACTACTTGGAGATCAACTAGTACATGATACACACACGAGCCGTGTCGGCATCGGATCATGCTTACTACTAACAGAGCGCCCCACGCATAGATACCTGCTAATATAGAGTCCTGAGATAGAGGATCAATGAGTCTTCACAAAAGTTATTGTGCAAGAGCAGTGCCTCTCTTAAATGTAGATGATGAGTATATTTCTCCTCTTTGTGTGTTGCTGCATTAGAGGTCACGCCTAGGATTGTGTTGCTTGATTATCATGATGAAAATATGATGTAGAATCAGGTGGTTACCTTACTCAATAAAGGAATGTTGTGTTTAATGGAATTACAAGGAATGCTCAGAGTCATCATACAAGCCAAGCCTACCTCTTTATCTAAAAAAAAAAAAACAAGCCTACCTGGAATCTAGTCGTCAAGCTCACGAGAATTACAAGGAATGTTGTTTATTTAGACATGAATTGGGTTCAGTTGGATTTGCTAACTATTCGATGATTAAGTATCTTTGAATGAGATCAGAACATGTACAATATCTTTTAAACTCATACTTGTCCAGTTATGGGCTTAAAGCAGTTACTTTTTTCTAAGTTAAGGTCTCATTGATTCAAACGATTTCTATACGAGTGTTGGAGGATTTAAATCCTTAGAGCTTTTTTTATGATGGTTGTTTTGTTTGTGGGGTTAAATCCTATATGATCTTTTTTGCTAAGAAATCATGTCCACTATATTTTATAACAAATCTAAAATCCAGTCAAATGTTTTTATAGAAATTATTTGTTTTTCCTGTGATGGAATCAAATAAACTTTGGTGAATATGAAATGCTATAGGGTCAGGGAAACTTTAGCAGAACTGGCATACGCGGCCTATCGGGCCCGCGAACCTCCATATAACAGCTCTTTCTCCCGTCGCCGCCACCTCCCCTCCCTCATCGACGCCCTGGACTACGCCAAGGTTGCTGACAACTCGGACATATGTCGTGGGATAGATTGGTTTCGCCCTTGGGAAGTCGTCGACGGCCCAAGATTCATTCTCAAACGTTCGCCGCTCTACAAACGTACGATTAACCCGCGCTCCAACGACATGGCCCGGCCTATTAAAAAATATCATTGTGCCAACTCTAGCATAGTGTACGACGACCTTCGTCATAAGGCCGGCATACACACCCCGACTAAGCACTATTTTACCACATCCCTCGTGACACTCCCAAATCAATTGTTGTTCACTTTCAACAACATATGGGATTAAGACAAACCATCATCTTTTGTTTTTATCGAACCAGTGGGTTACGGGGCTTCGATAACATGGTTCAATGATAATCTGTCTCGGGCTCGACAATCCCTCGAGCTTTTACAAGATTTAGTAAACATATTATAAAAATATATTCTTTGTTGGGTATATTAATATTAATTTGGTATTCAATTTTTTGCCTACATGATTGGTCAAACTTATTATAAGTTGACTTTTAACTAAATTTATAAGCTATATTTTGACGAACAAAGGGAGTAGTATGCATCTTCAAAAATAAAAGTAAAATTTAGAACAGAGACTTCTTGCTCCCGGGTTCGAGTGATCCCTTTAGATAAAAAAAATAAAAAATCATATTTATAAGTTTCAAAAAATTCTGGAAAAATTCAGCGTGTTGTAAATGATATATCTCACTAACGTGCAAAATCTCGGTCTGAAATATTTTATATTCTGTTCTATAAAAAAATGAAAAATGTGTGGATCTAAATGAACATACTTTCAAATCTCCAAAATATACACGATTTGTTATTTTTATTTAGCCCAGAATATAAAGTATTTCAAATCAAGAATTTGCACGTTTGTGGTAAACATCATTAGCAACTTGCATGAATTTTTTCTAAAACTTAAAAATATGTTTTTTTATTTTTTTACCCAGAGGGAGCATTGGAGCTCGGGAGCAAAAAAAAAGTGTTTTCCGTAAAAGTTAGTGCTACGGTCTGCATACATAACCAGACCGGCCTATGACCACCTAGTCAAAGATACCACAAGACTGTCTAGGTCTTATGGGCCATGGCTCGCTGCTGGTACTAGTAAAGCTACTTTCTTCTAATCCGAAGGGCATGCATTTTTTTTTTGTGTACATAGTCTCTGTGAAATGCTGAGGATAGTGTTTTCTTTTTCTTTATTTGTTTGCGGGAAATACTGATCATGGTGAGAATACGGCTCACATTACACGCCAATATAGTCCACTGAACATGAGTACTGTTCATCACAAATACGGCTCACATTACAGGCCAATATAGTCCGCTGAACATGATCACACAATCGATCAAATCAAGCTCAAGCTTCAGATAGACGACAAGAGAGAGAGACATGCAGTAACAGAGGGGATATTAACACATCAATCTCAGTTCGAAATATCACATGTATGTAGCACACAAATGAACGATATCAATCTATCCTTATGATCATGATGACAATTCACAAGGGTTGCGAATGAGACGACGACGATGTCCATGGTCAAACGAAACTCGTCAGCCTCCGATCCGCTTGCTCCCATGGCCATTGCCGCTGCTCGAGATCGCCTGGTACCCGTCCTTCTTGCTGCTCTTGGGCTTCCGCGGGATGCACCTGTCATGCTGGTCCACCGCCTCCTCCGCCTTCACCGCCCTGCCATTCATCGTCAATCGAGTGGTAAGTCGTAAGCAGTCATCATTTCGCATCATGATTCTCGTACAGCACTACATAGACGGGGATGCAGCATAAATAACAGGATCGAGATCTCTCTTCTCTGTAAGCGAGTGCGGCCTGTACGATGCAAAGCGCTGTAGCAGGACCAGAGCTTAAAAGCCGGCCGGAGTTCAATGCCTGACGGAGGCGCTTACTGGACAGCAAAGACGATGGTAATGTTTACGTCGATTTATGGCTGATGTTACTACAAGCTCACACTGTAATACTAGATGATTAATTACGAGTCACGGGCTCACGGCTCTGCAATCGGCTAAGAACAAGAGCATGTATTTCCAAGATTAATTAAACTAAGAAGAAACAAGTGTGCAGATCCATATACTCCAATCATCTACAGTAAGAACAAGGGTAGTTCCAAGATTTGGTACAGGCCCGTGCCACCGAGAATTCAAGACCCGTCCCTGACATTCTCTATCGACCCGTCCGTTGCGTTTCTGCCGCGAGACCTATTCCGATTTATGAACGTACTGGCCACTAATCAATTACCCCACTGGAGAGCCTTTAACTGCCGCTACGGTAGGAGGATTCAATGAAACAGTGCTCAACTGCTGGTTCATCCGTCCGCACGTACGGAGTACTAGCTAACACTGTTAGAGACAACCGAAAAAGCCTGGAATGATAATTAAGTTCGTAGCTAACGGAAACTAATTAGTGCTGTTGGTTCGGTTTGGATGCTTGCATATTGATTTGCATTGGTGTTTCGAAACGAAGAGTTTTAATTACCTGTCGGCGTTGTAGGAAGACGACCGCCGGAGAACGGCCAGGTCCTGGCACGCGTCGGCGGCGGAGCGCTGCGTCTCCACGAGGCTCCCGCTGAAGTACTCCTTGTCCTCAACCACCTTTATCCGCTGGGCCGGCGTCACGGCGGCGGCCGCGTGTGCCGGTGGGCGCGGCGGGCGTGGGCGGTAGTGCACCCCGCGCGGCATCACCGGCGTGGCCAGCCCGCCCTTGACCGACACGGACCCGCACGAGATGAGCTGCATGAGCACCGAGGACGCCCTGGCCCTGCTCCCACCGGCGGGGACGGCCGCCACGACGCGGCCGTCCGCCTTGATCAGCGCCTCGAGCGTCTCGGGACTCGTGGACGCCGTCGGTGGCGACGTCTCCTCCCGGTTCAGCTCCTCCTGCGGCGCGCGCCTCTCGTGGCCACGACTGCGGCCGCGATAGCTATCCTCGGTCTGCGTCGCCGCATCCGCGGCGCGGTCCTCGGCCTTGTACACCCTGTACTCGCCGGGGGCGCCCTTCCTCCGGCCGTGCTCCCAGCCGGACGACGAGGACGTGGCGGTCTCCTGGGAGCCGGAGGAGCAGGACGACGCCGCGGCCGCGTCGAGCAGCCGGAGCTGCATCGTCGTCGGCGGTTTCAGGTTCAGCAGCTCGGTGCCCTTGAGCACGTACTCCCGCCCGGCCACCGGGTGAACGTAGTCGTCGTCGGTCAGGTCGTGCCACACGAACCCGTTCCGGTAGCTCCTGCATTGCAACCACAACAGAAAAACAATGTCACCGCCGGCCGCAATGCCCTGGTGCACATCGCCGACGAACTCAAACCAGCACCGAGCTAACCTCTTGGACGCCCACGAGTACATGCGTGCCATCCCCTTGCCTCGCAGGGCATCGAGCCGATCGATCACATCTGCAAACACAGGACGCTCGCTCAGCACAAAACGAAACGAAACAAAATGTGCACCCACCATAAACGTACCTCGGAGGTAGAGGCCCTCGGGCGACGATAGGGCGACCTCCATGAAGTGCGGGTGCTCGAGGTGGCCGTTCCGGGACAGGTAGTACACGACGGACACCCTCGCCGGGACGCCAGGCCGCGGGCGCGGCGGCCTCGGCGTCGCCCGACGTTGCACGGATACGGCTCAAAACCCACGTATCCTGTGTCGGATACGCGCGGATACCCGGATACACGGATACTTCACCGGATACGTATCCAGCCGTATCAAGCGATTTTTTGTTCTAAAAAATTAATAAAACAACTTGAATATGGGTTACCGGTACAAAAATACCCTAATCCTTCCCGTATAAAGCCACCAACACCTAAGCTAGATGGAAACGTGACCAAGATAGAGCTGCGTCGCTACCGTTATGAAGCTTTTTTGACGAACAGCCATATAAAGGTACTCCTATATATCCTGATCCGTGTTTTAAAATTAGAAATTAGTAATTTTTATATATTATTAATTTTAATTATACATATCTAGACGTATCCCCGTATCCGTGTTTTCAAAAAATCGACGTATCGCGGTATCGCCGTATCCGTATCCGTATCCGTATCGCCGTATCCGGGCATCATTGTCGGGGCTCCGCTGCTCCTGCCAATGCGGCCTCGGCTGCTCCGCCCTCGCCCTGCCGCCGCCTCCCGCCACCACCACCGCCATCTTCGCTCCGACTTGCGCTGCTTCGATATGTGACCAACCTCCGAGCTATAATAAGCAGCCCGCAGAACGCGGAGGGTACGTCGTCAGCAGCAGCAGCGGCTAGCGTTTAAAGGGAACGAGTGCGACACAAGGGAAGGTGCAAAAGGAGGACGCAGCGATGCAGTCATCGGGGGAAAACGCAACACCACAACTAACATGATATCCACATACTATCCACACCCTTTATTTCATCAAGATTCGTGCAACAAATTTATCAACGAATCTTCAAATGTCAACGCATTATCAATAATTGATGGATTTATGTAACATGAATTTTAGATTCATGTACTAACATGAATTTTCTGTGCATGCATTGAAAAAAAATTAAAACCACGCGTTAACATATTTTTTAGTTTTTTTAACACATAAAATAGTAGGAATAATATGGTTCGTTGGATGCATAATCAACGGTCATGATAGTATGTGGAGATCCTATTAGTTGTAGAAAAATCGCGTTGAGTCATCGGGCATTCATATTCGTGCCAGGACCATTGAGTAAGAGCTAGCAGTGCAGAAGTGCAGAGAGTGTTCAGTGAAATTAAGGTGACAATGACTGGATGGGAGTAGAGGAAGAGGAAAAAACTTGGGCTCCGATTGTTTCTTCTTCTAAAGGTCAACTCACCAAAGGCCGGGGGTTCCGTTTTGTGTGGAGGACTGTCGTGTTAGTTGGAGTACTATAAGAGCCATCTTCACCGGGGCCTCTAAGTGACCCCCAAAGGCCTATTGGAGGTCCGGACGGCTAAAAACGTCACCAGCGGCACCCCTAAAAGGTCACCCCGAGCAAAAACATGTCGGGCACCCCCGAAGAGGTCTCCAAATTTGGAGGCCTCTTCGGGGGTGCCGGACATTGCCCGGACATGGGCTCTGACATGGGTGGCCCGCCCGTCATAGAGACAGCGCGGCGCGCCCAGTGTAAACTTGGGCTTGGCAGGATGCCGTTGCGCCGCGTTTAATGGCGAGGCGTTTCCGCAGGCGACGAAGGGACGGGACGGCGATGCGTCTCCCGCACGCCTCGCATTTACGGCGGCGCCTGCTGAGCGCCCAGCCTTTCCCGGCTTCCCAAGCGGCGCAGTGGCGGAGACGTGTCGCCGCCATTACCTCTGACGCGACGCGTGCTCACCCACCCGGCGCTTCCCGCCCTGAGCCACCGCTTCCCGCCGAGACATTGGGCTGGCTATAAAGAGCTCCCCGCCGTGCAGCTATTTCGCCACACCAGCACCGACGCTCGCTGGTAGCCATTTGAGCACATAGTTCAGCCATAGCCAGTTGAGCACATAGCCATGCCTCGCCGCCTCACCACCTCATGGGCCACGCTCACCCAGGCAGCGCGCCACGCTCACCCAGTCAGCGCGCCGCGCTCACGGCACGGCGCAGGAGGACGCTGCCGCCGCCGACGAACAGCCGTTCGACTGGGCGGATGTGGATGACGTCGACGTCGACGAGCAAGAGGAGCAGGAGCCGGTGCAGGACCCGTACCCCGGCCAGGAGCCGCCGCCGGAGCTCTACGAGGCACCGCCGCTGCCGCAGCAGCCGCTCCCGCCGCCGCTGTGGCCTGACCAGGTGGTTGCCGCCAACTCGTTTGAGAGCTGGCGCAACGAGCAGGCAAGCCGCCAGGTCAGGCTTGGCTACGAGGCGGCTGGGGACGCCGTGGAGGCCGCAATCATCCAGGCCTCCATCCTGACCGCGGAGCGCGCCGAGCGTTGCCGCGCCTTCATGGCCGCCGAGCGGGCGGCGTACGAGCAGCTCAACGCCCAGACGGAGGAGCCCACGCAGCAACAGCTCATCGCCCAGGCGGAGGAGCTAGCGGATGCGGCCTCCCGGCTGCGCGCCGAGCGGGAGGCGCACGAGGAGCTGAACCAGATGCGCCGAGCGGGACGCGCACGACGAGCTGAACCAGACGCGGTCGAGAGGGATGCCATGCGCCGGGCGGCGAGTCAGCTCCGGCAGTAGAGACGTGTGCGCTCTCGCTTAGCCAAAGCCGCGCACGACGACGAGGCTGGCCCGAGCGGCGGCGTTTAGATTAGGCTTTAGTTATCGTTTTAGTTTTACTTTGCAAACTTGTTAGTCTAAGTTTGCAAACGTGTTAGCCTAAGTTTGCAACTTGTATCGGTTTAATTTAAATTTGTATGTTTTAAAAATAGTTCGAATGCCGCGACCGACACAAGTTTTTACCCGCAAGGTGTTCGATGATTTGCTCGCGTTTGGGGGGCGGACGTTTGGGGTGCGCCGCTGTGGAGGCGGTCGAAAACATGGGCGGACACATGTCCGGCACACCCAATGGAGGCCCCATTGGGGGTGCCGGACACGAATTTGGAGGTCCCGGTGGATATGCTCTAATAGGGTAGTACTGGAGATTAGTGACCGGCAGTGTTGACTAATGTAGGGATTTGCAATTTGGAGGTAACTTTGTGTCCAGTGGATTAAGGCGGGTGTTAATGTGGGAAGTGGACTAGTTTCTAGATGGTGGTGAAATGGCAGCTACTTTGGCGCTGCAAAACACTTGTTTTAAGCTCAAGCGTTTGACTAGCGGTGCCCGCACGTCTGGGGCACGGCGACACCTACCAGACGTCCTACCCAATGTCCCCAAAGACAGGGTTAAGCTTAATCGGCTGCGCATGTGAAGCTTGTAGGAGCACGGGTGTACAATAGCTGAGTACTGTGCGCCCGTTTAATGGTGGGAGTAAATATTACTTGGAAGCATTAGAGAAGGCTGCAATCCATGTCCTGTCCGTCGTCCTCCAAGTCCCAGCTCTCTGCTTGCAGACGATTATACTAATCCGAGCCACGTGAGAAGGACCATCGGTCATCCTTAAACAATTCCATGACCTGGTTGTATCATGTACGTCATCCTAAACAGAGCCATTTAGCACCGGGCCCCGGTGCAGCATGGGGCCACATGTCAGTGAGATTAGAAGCAACGGTAATCACGCGACACAGCCGGAGTAGTTAATTTACTTGTTTCAGGAGAGGACAGAGGGGAGAAGCGCCACCGACTACGAGGTGCCGGGGCGCGGAATGCGAGACTGCACGGCGGGCAAGCAAAACCGGTTCACCGGAGCCGAGAGAGAAGAGAGAGCGAGGCTGCGTTTGACTCAGGGAGTTGGACGGGACGGTGCGACACGGCCTTGGGCCTTGGACCCTTCGGGCGCCGAGATCCGCGCCGGGCCGGCCTCTACCTCTTTGTTTGTTGGTTTGTTTTCTCCTTTTCACGGCCTCTGGCTCTCGCGCTTTACCGCGTCCCGGTAACGGAAGCCTACTGATGATTACCTGCGCCGGTAGTGTGCCTGTCAGTAGCTGATGATCTGATCAACGGATGCCTTTGCTCTGTGACCAAGCGGATTGCTCACGCGGCCGAGACATCGGAATCCGTACGCATTTTCTTCTGCCCTTTTCTTGATCTAGATATCGGAATACAGGAGCATGCCGCGATTCGCAGATCGCTCCTGTTTCCACGTCGACTTATGCCCGCGAGTTTTTGTCCATGTACGTCCGGTGATCTATTTGGGGTGGATAAATGGATAATGCACCCAGCGTCCAGGTTTCCTGTTCGATTTCACACAATGTGCACATATAAATGAAAATGATAGTACATAAATTACCACAAATTAACCGCCCTATCCGGCATACACACAGGTACCAAAAGGACCTCAAATGACACGTGTTTCATACCCAAACGAGATAATATAAATATGGAGTGGAGATCAGGCATCGCGATCTTGGACCATCTTCTGCCTCCTCCCAAACCAAACCCTTCTATCCGGGTCTATGGTGCTGAAGTCGGGCATCATGATACAAATTCCAACTCTTGACATAGATGTCATAGATCATTCGCAAATAATGTATAAATATCAATCTGGGTTCACATAGAGGATTACAAAGGTTTGTCGAAGAGTGGACCACTGTAAATAGAGAGAAGATGGCGATGAAAACATGGAGGAGACATCACGTAGGCGCAAGCGGAAACGGAAGGTAGTGATGAAAACGGAGCGGATACGGACATAAGTGAGACTGTAAGCGGAAATGAATACAAAGTTCGCAAAAACTAATATTAAACAAATATTGTCGGAAGCAGATACATACCGAATACAATGCGGACACGGAACAAAAAATAGATGTTTGCCAGAACCAAGAGACTCCTTGAATAATGCAGAAAATGCAAGCAAACCAACAAACTTGTCAGGTTTATTAGATGGAATAACATATAATGAGATATCATGATTATATATTACTAGTCGTTAACCCGTGCATTTGCACGGGCTAGTAACATATTAATATCTTTAATTTTTGGTAAACACGTTGCAATGCTACTTTATGCACGTACATGTTGGGCAGCTTTTAATTTAAATCTAGCTTTCAAGCCCAAAATAAAAATATATAATATACGTGGATGTACTTCCATGCACGGTTTATAAAAATAGCATTTTTTGTCTAAATAAGAAATAAGTCTATCTTATGTAATCCTTTTAAGAAAACATTTCAGAACAGTATACTTCTAAATGTCTATTCAAATACGTGAAAGGTATTAGATGAGAATGAGGCAAAAAAGGTAAACAATGGATATATGTATATATCTTCCCACTATTCTTTTATACTTTCGGAATGTCTAACATATTTTTTTCTCATAATTATTATGTTGCAGTAGAAGTATGAAGTGTTATTGCTTTTGGCACACAGCCATGCTATTTTGTGACCAAAATTTAAAGAACGCATGGGTTCTTCTATAGGTCGAAAGGGCTTGTCTCCGAGCCCTTAACTTTGTCTTTTTGTAAACTTTAAAGTTGAGTTTACATATACATTTTTATTTTGCTAGTTCAACTTATTATAGTTGGGAGGATGATTTGAATGAACTTAAGTACTATTGTCTAGGATAACAGTCAAAACTTGACATTTCGTCAATGGGAAATTATGTCTATGTATGCAATGTTTTTAAAAGAATATGACCACCATTTTCTGAAAATACTGTAGCTCAATCCCAAAGATTGAGTTGGCCAAACTCGACCGTGAATAATGAATTTACAATGAGCATTGGAGAATTAGAATACCAAAGGATTTTCCTCCATTATGCATGGTTTAATATCCGACTATTGGGTTATGTATGTAATTAGGGACATTACAACCGCAACACCTACGAAGCCTCTCACGCACTCTGCCCTCGTCACCCCTTTGTGACCGTCCGATCCTCCTTCTTAACCTTTTTGGCCGTCGGATGCTCGTCCTCTCCCGCGTGGGCTGCTCCTGGGCTGGATGTCCCTGAGAGACGCTGCTCTGGGCATTAACATGTTAAAACTGAACAAAAAGGAAGCGGAGTAGTCCTTACATGCATATGTATCCTTGCATATTGTTGGCGAATCAAGATGATGCTGGAGTAAATCTGATACATAAGTCAGTAATTGAAGCATTAGTATCATTTATAACTTCTGTATGTTCGAAGACACTCAAAAGGATGAGCAATCAAGTTCTGTGCTTATCAAAAAAATAATGTTCTGTGCTTATTTCCCATAATGCCTGCTGCTGGTAAGAGATTACCGAAAAGCTGTGTCAAAAAGCGTACTCTGTTCGCGTTGTTTTCCCATAATTTTTGAGCTGCATGCTGCCGGTATAAGATTACCGAAAGGATGTTTCAAAACTGAAAAGGCGTACTGTTCCCATTTTTCACCCATGATTCCATTTTTAACACTTGGATGTGTCGCACAACATTTATTTTGAGTGGGGATTTATTAGTAGATTATATCTTGAATCTTAACCTTTACATGTTTTCTCATTCCATTATATTTCCTACCTGGAGACACAAAAAAGATGCATGGAATTTTTTCCGTTAAGAATATGCTTCCGCAACATGCAAATTTGAGAATCGACGCTAGTCAAAATTGAGCTTAACGTAAATGGGGCCTTCATTATCACGCGGATTTGAACAAATGGCAATTCACATGGAAAAAACTGAAACAAATCTAGAGAAACCGACCTTAACTTTTTCACTGGGAATACAGGTGTTAGATACGGGCTAAGAAACATGGTATGTTGATTATTACACACACCTCTACCAATCTATCTACCAACACTATACGGCATCTCAGTAGAAGAAAACCATTTGTTGGTGTATGAAAAAATATGATGAGATAATTAAGATACTAATGAAACATAGTTTGCCTTTTCACAGTAAAATGGTTTCTGGGAATAGTACCAAACTTGCATATCCTGCTATATATATATTTGTAGAAACTCGTCAGCCAATACCTAAATAATCTGGATTCTAGAAAAAAATATAGTTTATAGTTTGTTTACAATTATTTGTTACCTATCCGGTGAGCAGGACCAAAACGCAGTAGGTACTGTTTCACTCGTATGACAGCTAAATGCCTAAATGAATTTTTTGCCCAAACTTGATATGCATCAAGAGTCCAGGCTATACTATATATTCAAAATTCTTCACATCATTATATCTGAAAGACAAACTAAACATTATTGGACAACTGGGAGTATGGAATATCTACCGCAAATAAAATCTGTAGTGTTTAGTCCGTTGGCTGATTCCTGCATGAAGAGATTCGGCATGACATACTTGTGCATGGCAAGGTGATTGACGTCAGACACGTTGGTACCACCAGGAGACAACAGCGTTGTCCAGGTCTGTAGGGTCATAACCATTAGAACAACCATATTAAATTCTGAAGAACGAAGCAAGGTCGTAATAGGATTGAGAATAGAGGAGAAATCTGACCTGGAACTTGCACAGGGAGGCTACAAACTACAGCATAGGCCAGTGTCCATGTGTTTGCACCGATCGAGATGATCCGATCACCGATGCATCCATAAACAAACTGAACCACTTCTCTTGAATTTATAGATCAGAGATTTGGACGGATCTGACTGGGAAATCGTTTGCTGCTGGAATCTTACTTGAGATCAGCGTGCACGGAAACTACTACGTACAACTGAAGGGGGCCCTCGTACTGACGTCCGGCCGTCCGTGATACATCGGCCATCACCGGGGCGGGGAAAGGCTAATCTGCATGTCACAAATTAATTAATTAATTAGCGATTATTTGTTTCCTTTGTGACTCGAACTCGAGCGGACAAAGATAAGTTCGGAAAAGGTCACGCGTGCGCGTTGGACAAATAACTTCAATCGAACGGTTTTAGACCGATTATTGGTAGATCGTACGGATAGAATTTTCTAACCTTGAGGATTAACGTGGAGGCTCGTATGGTGCCTCCAATTAGTAAATATAAGATGGTGTGCACTGAAATGGCGAACGGGGAACGACTCAAGAGGGGAAGATATGTAAGTACATAAGGCCTAAAGGTTGTTTCATATCCTTTTCATTTTTTTATTCAGATCTTGGATTTTGGATAAAATGTTCCCACTAGAATTTGTCAGGCTGTTGGATCCGGAAAGCACGGCGTAGAAAACAAACACAAAGATTTGTATTATCCTCGGAAACCGAATATCATTTTATGTGGTTGTT
The DNA here is from genome assembly GCA_947311845.1 of Poa pratensis. Taxonomy (NCBI): domain Eukaryota; kingdom Viridiplantae; phylum Streptophyta; class Magnoliopsida; order Poales; family Poaceae; genus Poa; species Poa pratensis. The sequence goes on from CAMZMU010000055.1 coordinate 29,087,834, forward strand.
CCACCGGATTACGTTGTTTCGGTTCCGTTTTCCGCATAAAGTTTATGTTTATGTTCCACAAAATTCTGTTTCCGTATTTTGGTCTGGTTTTCGTTTTTCCGCGATGAAGTCAGAAAGTTTCCGTTCCTTTTTCATGCCTACCGAAGCCGATAGCAGCGCATGGCACCTCCTGCGCCGGCCAGTCATCATGGGGTGCTCCGCCCCTTAGCCCGTTCGTCCATTACTTTTTCGGGCTATAGATGAGCCCTCCCACTTGTAGATGGAGCTAAGGGGAGGCAAATTCGAGACTTTTGGTGGATGCCCCCAAAAGTTAGGGTTCCCTCTCTTTATATATGCCGGGACAATACTTCTTTGGCCCTCTGATTAATGCCCCTTTGGTTCAAAGACTCTTGGGCACCAATAGAACCATCTTCCTAGGGCCTTCTCTCGGTCCCATGGGTCCATAGAGTCAAGACTTGATCGAACCCATCAAATTTTGCAAGAGTTGGAGTCAATCCCGTCATCAAATTTTGGAATCCCGTAATCAGAGCTGAAACTTCAGTAAAACGGGTCTATATATTGCGTCCAAACTTTCTTTGGGGCGTTCTTTATGTCAAATGAAAGATAACTTTCCTACAACTCTATAGTTAATCTTGTTCCCATTTTTGGCCGTCTTCACGACTTAATGTTACCCTTAACATGACAATTTCTGAAATTTGTGTGTGTGCGTGTGCGGGGGGGGGGGGGGGGGGGGGGGGGGGGGGGGGGGGGTAGATTTCAGCAAAGTGAAGAAATGTTCCGTTTTTCTTTATTGCAATTTATAAGTGATTCCTATATATCAAAGTGCAAAACAAAAAATGTGCACTTTTGTAACTATTAATAGGTTAGTCCAAATAAATAACTCAAATTTACCAAATATTAAGGAAAATATCATTATAAACAACAAAGTTCGCCCATACGTTTCAACGTATCACTAGCTAGACAACTTATAGCACGAAAAAAAGTAAAAAATAACGTCTTATTTTCAATTTATACTCTAAAAGTTTCTATAAATATGCTTACGTAATCGTGCACTAGAAACTACTATTAATATATTTGTTAGATCGCATTCTTTGAAACCTTTAGCATAAATATGTATAAAATTATATAGATTATGAACTGAATAAAAATTACTTTACAATACACTTTTGTTATAATATACAATTATTATCTTTCATTGATTGTTGGTAGAAACAAAAAATACATCAACTAGGAGTAAAATTGGAAGTTATGTGGTTACTCTGCCAATAAAAATTATATCTGCAATAGTGTAAAATGCTAAAAATAAGACTAGTTAAGTATAAAATTTTAGTAAAACTTATTTAATTTTATTAGCCCCGGGCCCAATTTTCCATCGCTCCTGCCCTTGTTGCGTTGCCAACAAATTTTCTTCTTGCAAACTGTTGTTTCTAGGCGCCGACGTGAGAAATTTAGTGGCAAAAATTGGGAAAATTATACCTTTGTTCCCAAGATATTGACATATGGCAAAGAAGGTTGAAATGCTCAATGAAACATCATAAGGGTTGGGATAAAAAAATGTGCAAAGGGAATATAAAAAGAATAGAAAATAGCATGGTAAACAAGTAGAAAAACTGAATAATTAGTGTTGAGCACTGATTTGTGTCCCTAAAACTTACGTAATGTGAGCTGAAATGAGTTATCTATAATGTGGTTGTGCCCTATTTTGTGTCTCTAAAACTTGGAGCAACATGACACAGAAAAATCATGCTAGTGCTATGTAATGTGCTCAGATTCAAAATATAAGATCATATTCAGAGCATTTTGACAATTGTGGAAATATTTAAAATATAAGATCATATTCAGAGCAATTCGACAATCGTGCCCAGATTTGAAATATAAAATCATGACAACAGTATTCCAAAACATGTGTTGTTCATAGCATAATTACTTCAGTCATGAAAATCTTAGAAGAGTATCAGGTTTAACATCCAAAAGAACTTCAAAAGCTTGCAGCTCACAAGAGTACCAGGTCTAAACATTAGAAACTAACAAGACTAATTAATGAACATACTCATTTATCCCTGAGATAATCAAAGTAAAGCTCTCGTTTCCATCCTCTGCACAATTAACATAAAGACAGAAAAATGCCCGAATTTTAGACCTTTCGAACAGCTAAAACCCTAAATAAATACTAAAGCTAAGTCTGAACTAATTGCTACTTCAGGAGATGGAAATCAATAGCAAATAGCATTCAAATCAACCGAATGTGTGACCTAACGACATGCATCATGATCTGGAGAGCAGAATTGAGCTTATCGTAGATAGGAATAAGACCTCCTTCTGGCCGCCGCGACGGCTGGCGTTTACGAGAACTCAGTTTCTGCCATAGCGGCCGTCGCCGTGCATCGGTGTCTCCGCGAGAACGGGTGTGCAGGTGGGGAACGACCTTATGAGCCAGAACATAGCCACATCAGCGAAATACGAAGGCAAAGGTAGAAAGGACCGTACGTGGACATATAGAACGAATTTAAGGACTGTCTTGGTGCATTCTGTGAGTATAAGGACCGTATTAGACATGGACAACAAGTTCATGGACCATGCGTGCATTTCACTAGTAAAGAAAAAGAAGAAGGGGAAACTACAAAGGATGGTATCATCGCAAAAAAAAAAAACTACAAAGAATGGTGACGAGGAGCATGGGAGGCGGTGTCTTGCTATTTTGACGGTTGTTTGCTTGTTTTCCAACTACAGAGGAGAGCCCATTCCATCCCAAAAGTCCGGACCGAAAGGAGGAGGAATCTCTCCCTTATAAGCTGGGTGTGATCTCCTCCCCTAGACGAGGTGGGACTAAATTGAGCAGCCTCCACTAGCCTACAGGCCTAACATGGCTTTTGTTGTATGAGGATATTTTGCAGCGGTTTCGTTAATGAAATCAGGCGAAGCCCTTTTCTCCGGAAAAAAAAAACGTTGCATGTCGACCTGGTCGCACTGAGAAGGTTCTCACATAGTGCTACGACGCATCATCAATTGCTAACATTCTTCATTGCAAAAAATAAAAATAAAAAGTCGCCGACCTTCTATAACTGAAAACTGTCAAATATGCATTTTCTATCTTCTCTTCATTCTGCGTGCCCTCATTTGCTGTCAAAATGATGTGATGTGTGGGTAGTCATCCTTAATTTCCAGCTAACATTCATGTCGTTTCTTGGATGGCCGGCAGCTCGACGTTTCCACCCCATGCCCGCACCCGCTCTTCCGCCAGCATAGCCTGCATCACCCCACGAAAAATAGTTCAGAGATCCAAAAATGGCAGAACCATATATACACGAGTTCTTTGTATGTTCCCAGTAGTATGTCGAACGTGCTTTATAATTGCTGTTACCTCTTTCTGCCATTTGGTTCTGAAGAGGATCACGAAGAGGATGACGGTCTGCAAAATCGTTCCGATCAGCATCCCCACCCAAATCCCCTGCACGTGTACGGAAATGTTACACAAAATCAGCACATTCCTCCTGAAGAAAATCAGAACGGATAGCAAATCTTGACCCGGTTCAGATTTCAGTTTCCTTACTGTTGCGTTAAGCTTCAGCTTGAAGCCGAAAACAGCTGCAAGAGGCAGGCCGACGAGATAGTAGCAGCCGATGTTCACGAAGGCGACCAAGGATTGCCACCCAGCTCCAATCGCCACTCCTGAAATCACAAACGATAAACACACACACAAATTATGTTGTTTACTTTGCTTTGAACTAATTATTTAACAAAAAAAACTTGAAGCTCTCGGTTGGTGACTTGGTGGTGCGTTTTTTACCTGACAGCCGGCTGGATGCTGTTGAGGGATATGGTGGCAGCCAGAGATACCCCAGTTTTGCGGTCTCCTTGACGAGTTGATCGTCGTCGGTGAAAAGCCTCGGTAGCTGCTTCCTCGCCACGAGGGTGACGAGCGTGAAGATGAGACCGACGGCGGCCGACGTGATGACGGCACACACCGAGAACTTGGCCGCTTTCGGGTGTTTGGCGCCAAGTTCGTTCGCCACGCGAACACTGACAAACACGAGACACAGTTAACTTAAGGGTCATTTCTTCGAGCGAGGAACAAGAGAAGGAGAACAGAGCAATTGCGTACCTCACGCCGCATTAAAACCAACAGAACCATCAGCGTCCAGATGTTATAGTTCATGCTGTTGCAGCAAAATTGAATTTTTTTAGGCAAAATTAGAAGATATCGCTGCACAAGAACTGACAGAGATTTATTTATGTTTTAAGAAATGCAAAATAGAGACTATCGCAAGAGAAGAAACGGGGGCACTAACTAACCATATGGAAACGGCCCCAACTTGAATCTCCGGGTTCTTCAAGCAACCCACAAGAATGAGCACTGCGTATAGTACCACATCTCTAAGCTGCAGCACCGAAATCGTTCTCAAGTGAAAACAAAATAAAACGAAAGTATATGTGTCACTCAGTATTAACAGTAAAAAAAACTGACCAAAGCATGACGGCGGACGCGAGGGAGAGCTGATGAAGCCGCCGAGGCTGGCGAACGCTTTCCCGAGAACCCCGTCCACGCCTCCGGGAAGGACCCGCCGACAACATACACGAACTGCGCCACGTTGATGAGCCACCACGAGACGTTGCCAACCATGGCGGCGCCCACGAGGCCGCGGCCGAGCCTGGCCACGACGAGCCAGTTGAGCAGCGCGTGCACGCCGACGACGGCGCCGGAGATGAGCGTCATGACCCACACCCGGCTCTGCGCCTGGTAGAACTTCTGCATGGGGAAGTTGACGGCGTATGCGAAGAGCTGCGGCACGCACCACCGGGCGTACCGCCCCGCCACCGCCGAGATGGCCGGCGACTGCCGGAGCAGACGGAGGATCGGGTCCGTGAACACGTAGATCGGGAGCAGGGCGGCGGCCGTGGCGAGGCAGATGATCCACGACCGCTGCATGTAGACGCCCAGCGTGTGGAGCTGCCCGGCTCCCACCGCCTGCCCGCACAGCGTCTCCAGAGCGCTCCCCATGCCAAGCTGCGACGCGTCGCAAGATTAGTACGCGACAACGAACAACCGAATGAAATTATTCTACTAGCTTAACGATCAACGGTATGAAAACTTGAAAAGTAACAAGGCTATTGTTTGGTTAGCTAGGTACCAGGAGCCCGAAGGCGAGGCCTTCGATGACGCCGTTGACGATGGAGACGGCGGCGAGCTCGACCTTGCCGATGTGGCCGACGAAGGCCGTGGTGACAAACCCGAGCAGGAACTGGAAGACCCCGGTCAGGATCACCGGCCCAGCGATCTGCCACAGGTTCTTGCACTCGTCCGGCCAGCTCTTGCGGCGGCCGGCCACCGTCCCCTCCTCCGGCGCCACCATCTGCTCGTCTGGTGCACACACGTCGACTACGCTGGTTGAAGCCCGTACGCACCACGTAGACACAAGTACACTAGCCGTGTGTGCGTGCGGCGTGCCACCATTTGTACGTAGAGGCTGGTCAAGGTTGGGGTCCAAGGTTTCAGCTGCTGACTCCTGTTTGCATGGCGCGAGCTTGTCGTGCGCGCTGGAGGTCGCGCAACGTGGACGCCGCAGTAGGTGGCCAGCAGCCGTCGTGGTCTGATATGGATGGCTAAACTTTCGACACAGTGTATGTGTTCACTCCAGCAGCCACGTGCAAAAAAAGCTGTCGCGGCTTCCAGCTGCAGCCGCTTTCCCAAAGCAGAGGTAGACTCGTGCGCTTCAGACTTCAGGTGTACGTACGGTCAGCTCGAGGTCCAAAGTCGAAACGGCCGTCGCGGACTCGCGGTCAAGGTTTGCAGCTAGGCTGAAAACGCAACAAGGTGCGTGTCAGCGGTTCTTGTAGCTCAAGCTTTGCTCTGCTTTTCTTTTCTCTGTTTTGTGCTAGAAAGACAGGATCTCACTTGGATAAGCATTAGATTCAGAGGATGGGGCTCCATGCCCCTCTCTGCCGTTTCATGTTTGGCCATGGCCTTTGGATTGGGGCGACCAACCAAAATATCTCAGGGCGTTCGCAGGAGCATGGAGAGATAGAACTGAGCAAGTCATATTAGGAGCGGTGGAGGAAAGCGAAACTGTTAAACCTCTCAAAGCTTCCACCGGTGGAGACTGCCCTGTGTGGCGATACACCCCGTCCTCTCCCCTCCTTGACCCCTGTCTCCGGCAAACCCTCCGGCCTCTCTCCTCCCCGTCGTCGGCGGCCCTGGTGGCGGCGGTGAGGGGGAGGGAGGTGCGGATCTTTTCCCTTTCGTTACTTTGTAGGTTTAGCTACTCCAATAAAGTAGATCTAGGTTTTCTGGTTCTCTTCTTCTTCCCTGTGGTGTCCATGGTGGCCACGGCAGGGGGAGACGAAGCTCCTGTTTGTTGCTGCTCCTCCTCTCCTGAGCTCCTGTTCAAGAAGGCGCGGCTCTTGCCTGTTCCTCGGCTTTGAGTTCCAGCGGGATTCGGGACTTGGTCAGCGAGTCCTCCGCTGTCTCGGCCGGATTGCAAGAAGAATTTGTGATTCGTCCAGGGTGCGTTGCTCCCTGGCGACTCGAGCCTGGAGGGCCTCCAACCGCCTGTGATTTCAGGACCTCGGCTGGGTGTTCGAAAACTGATGGCACCCACCTTATCTTCAAACTCTGCCTTTGCAGTCCAACGACCAAGCAGTTGCAGGTCTCTGCATATGGGGTGGAACCTCCTTTTTGCGCTCGGTTCGTTGTTCATCTGTGTGGGATGGGTGAAGAAGATTATGCTTTCCATCGGGAAGACGGCGTGTTTCATCATCACATCCTACAGGGAGGTACGATTGAGGCAAGTTCTCAGAATTTTCAGAGGTCAACTTCTAATTTTGCCTCAAAGATGATTGCGGTGCTGGAAGGTGAGCAACAATCTGTCGCCACCACATTAATACATGTTCCCATTACCTGCTGTGTTGCCATCATGGTGGTGGTGCGGAGCTCGGATTGGGCATGTTGGAGGATTTTGGGTGGCGCTATTGAGGTCAGTGGCAGTGCTATACACTCAATTGAGCAGGATTTTCTCACAAATTGCAGCCGCACAATTTGCACATGCCTATATTTGTCATATGATCACCGTGTTGAAGATGTTGTCTCTAAGCTGTTCGTTGAGCTCGGTGAAGTCTATTCGATATCTACAGCTCAACTTGACACCTCGTGTGCATATTCCAGATAGACCGTCGGGAGAACCACCCGTGGGGCATCGACTAGATCGCACCTCTATCGAGGCCCTTGAAGTTTGCAGGTGTGGCAATTTCGGATCCGTGTTGTCGACGGATGGTCGAACGCCGTATGGTTCCACTTGTGATCTTCGACATCTTCTCATGAGTTTAGATCAACCTCTTGTTGTATTGTGCAGCTAGGCACTTATCGTTCTTGCTCTACTGTTGAGAGCCATGTAATGATGTATAATGGTCCTTAATGTTAATATATCTAGTGTTCAAAAAAAATATTAGGAGCGGTGCACAAGCCGCTAGCCAACTCTGTGGCGCTCAGTTCTCCAATAGTGTGCCCATAATTAAAGCTTTAAAAGTCTCTAAGCACCGATTTCTGTATTTATTTGGTATCAACTATAAACAACTGTGATGAATCACTTTATTTTTAATTCGTATACTTTACATATTTGATCAAGATTGTATTGGGTAGCATTCACAATAAGAAATTACTTGTTTTTGTCATCCACCTACTTGAGAACGAGTAGGGATTAAATTCGGGGATGCTTATATATCTCAAATATATATTTTTTAATTGATTCATGTTATTATTATAAAAAATGTTACATATTTTTACTATGGTTTTATACCATTTTACAGGAAAGTGTGTGTGGAGGACCATAGCTCTTTATTTTGAAAAAAAATGAAAATCATATTTTTATTGTTTTAAAAATTTTAAAAAAAATCATGGATGTAGATAATGATGTCTTCTATCAACGTGTAAAATCTCAATTAGAAACATTTGGGTCTTTTATTGGAATATCCTATTAATGCATTTTGTTTTATACATGCCTTTGCTTCGCAGAAAAAACCTATTTACGGAGGCCAATAAATACAGAGAAAATACCAAAAATCATATTCTTCAGAACGAAGCCAGAGGACACCGGAGGGGGCCGGGGGGGGGGGGGGGGGGGGGAGGAGGGGTCACTTGTGAAAGAAAGTCCAAGCGCGACAATCACCTTGCAGGTGGGCCGCTCCACTGCCTCTGGCACATACATATTCCCTATGACCTAAAAAACATTCGAGGCGGTGTTATTTTAGAGAGATGGTACAGAGCCACCGCTACACGATGATCCAATCTTGAGGCTGTTCCGGTACTCTGCCAGAAGAGGATCCTTCAACAGAGGCTTCTTCATCAACCTTGATGTCTCCATAATGATGCATGAGTAGTTCCCCTTGTTTGTCAATACAAATATCTCATGACCTGTCCTATTTAATTGAAATTTATCTGGTGTTAATAGTTGTTGTGTTTATTGATATATGATGATTTTTCACTTTATGATCATATTTGCTCATGATTTATATTGGTACGTATTGTTATATTGATGCATTATTTTATAGTCTTACATGGTCTTCGATCTATTTGTATGCTTTGGAAAAGCTATATGCTTAGATCTCTAAGAGAGGGTTTGTATATGATAGTTGGTTCAATCTTGTATTGTTGTTGTGGCTAAGGATAAAACAACAACTATTATGTCACATTGGATGATGTTTCTATTGTTTACATTATGTCATTTTATTTAAGGTAATACATTGTTTGTTTGATTTTAATACTTAGATATGCAACTATAGAAACGGTCTCGAAGTGCAAAGAAAAAAGCCTTACCTTCTAAATCCCACTGCACCATTCTATCCTTCCGCTTTTCCCTTTCTCGATCCAACCCGAGCTCTATCGGTCATTGCTGAACTCTTCCCTCAGGTTCAGTAACGGTCTATATAATGTATATATATATGAAAATGAAATCATGTCCCCAACAATTTTATGTTTTTTTGCAGAGATATCTCTAGTGAACTTATGGCACCTAATACATCTTTTAATATGGTTTACATTTTTGTTTTACTTTATTTCTTATTATTTCCTTGTTGATGTATTATTTCATTTTTTATTTATCACTTTCATCTACACCATATGTTTAATTAGCAGGACGGAAAGCTTGACAACCTTCCTGAAGATTGGGACAAGCTGGTTTTGTGTTTTGTGTGCAAGTAGCATTAACTTGGTTGACTTCTTGGCATCTCCTACTAGTCGATAAATCATAATTCTTGATTGAGCAAAATTCTTACTGCTAGTTATATCATCCCCTTCCTCTTCAGGGTTCCCAACAGCTAAGACATCACTCTGTTGCGAAGATGAATATTTGAAATGGCCTCTGCATCGGTGCAATGAAGGTGTTACGAACAAGATCAGATTACACGCACCATTATAATAGTCAATGAGATCACTGACCTTCACCAACTCTAAATCAGCTGGTATGAACATTGGGTTGATACCTTCACACATTGATAACGAAGAACCATCTCCCACATGCTTAATCAGCCCACGGCTTAAAGCCTCCGACCAACTATAATTGCACATCAAGTCACCAAGGCTGATCCAGTCAGGTCGATGAACCCTCTGCACACGCAGCCTTCATCCAAGTCGCCACCCAAACCCATGCAAGGCAACGACCCTGCCTCATAGAACTATTGCAACGTGGGAGATCAAGGCCGCCGCCCTGATGTCCACCACCGTCCGGGGCCACCCCGGCATCCACCTCCCCGGCCACCGAAGATCACCCGCCAGCTGCTGCGAACCAACCGCACCATGATGGCCTGGGTCTCCAAGGCGACGCCTCCAAGAAGGTCGCAACGCGTCCGTTGCCGCCGCCCGCTCCGGAGGAGCTTAGGTTTTCACCCGAAGAACACAAAACCGCTCACGTCGGTCAGGATGGAACCACCACAACGACGCAAACAAGAGAGGGAAAGACGCCAATGGCGCCGCCATCGTCGGCACCGGCCGAAATAGTGCAGAGCTTTCGCCCAGGAGGTCCATCCGACCGCAAGGCGAGAGGAGCAGCAAGAATGGCGGCGAGAACCAGCGCCGACAACCAAGCTTCACCGCCGGCCATGACGGCCACGGCGCCCATGGCCGCGGCACCCATGCCACACCGCTGCAGCTGCAGCCCTCGGTCCGGGGCCGCCGCCCGGCTTTCTCGCACCCGGGCGCCGGAGCACGGCGGCAGGAGAGGCCACCTTCTGCCTCCGCGCTGGCACCTCCTCCGCCTCCGCCCTGTAGCTCGCCAACTTCTGCTGCAACGGCGATCGCCAGCGCTTCGGCCGCCCAAGGCCCAGATGGGGCCCGTACGTCTTCAGCGCCGCCGCCCAGGGCACCTCCGCCTCGCTACGCCGGCGCGACCGCGCCGTCATCCCGCGTCCTCAGCCGCACCGCCGCGCCGAACTCGTCGCCGTCACCATGGAGTGCCGCCACCGCGAGAGAGCCTCGGCTCCGGAGAAATAACGCCTGCCGCCACCTTCCCCAGGCGCGCCCGGCTTTGCCGGCGCCCCCTCCGGTGGCGGCGATGCGGGGGGAGGGGGAGCCCAGCGGCGATGGTGTCTAGGGTTTCCCCCGAGCCGCCACAGGTGGGCGACGTGTGTGTGTGTGTGTGGTGGGGGGGGGGGGGGGGGGTTGCTTCTAGGAAGCTTCCACTTTTCTCTTTGTTTACGCTTTGGCCTAGAAGCTTCACCAAATCCGAATAATTCCATTGAACCGTCAAGCACTTTGATCACACGCCTTCAGAAAAATTAAGCTGCCATCAGCAAAACAGAAGATGACCAACCCAAGGAGCTCTGAAGTTCACAAGGATCCCTTATCAACATATGCGCCACCGAAGAATTTCAATAGGGACGAGAATCTTTTAGCGCACATACGAACAAGTATGGCAACATCGGATCTCCTTGCCGAAGAACTTGAGAGGGAGTAAAGAAAGGGAGCAACTCCCCATTCACTCTGACAAATAATTTAACAGAGGAAATACACTTGAGGACATAGCATGAAATCCCAGCTTCAACAGAACTGTCTGTAGATAATGCCACTCAACTCAAATCGTATGTCTTCATCACATGGAGTTTAACCACACAAAAGAAGAAAAAATCCCTTCTTTCTTTTCATCGCATGCACAATTTCGTACAACACAAGCACATTATCATACCTAGAAACTAAGTTTTGTACACTGCCGCCACGCGCGTATTGCACTCATGCATACGTCACGCTCGGCGCTCGAAGAACTCGTTCCCCGCTATGAGGGCGTCGAACCAACTGGAGTCCATCGCCGCGCCGCGCCTCAGGATCAGCTGTGGCGGCCTCTGCGCGCATGCGCCGAACTCGTACGGCCCGTCCTCGGCGATGGTCCCCATCGCCGGCGGCGCCTCCTCCTAGCCGTGAGCGGCGCCGGTGCCACCTGGCTAAGGTGGCCCTTTTTCGGCATGGCAGGGACGATGTACTCCCGGCGGTCCGAGCTCGCCCACAGATGCACGGTCATGGCCGACCTGCCGAAGGCGGCGCCGTGGCCTCCGGGGACCGCGCCCGCGGGCAAGTGGCTCGCGCACCCGGTCATGCCGCGCACGTAGAGGTCGCAGGCCGAGTCGGCCGCCCGCGACAGCGCGCGCACCGGCGCATCCAGGCAGAGACACCCTCCCTGCTGATCCGTCATCTGCTCCGTACGTGGAGCTGGCTTTTGATCGTCAAGGAAACAGAAGCAAACGACGGAGCACTGGCTGCTACTATAGCTAGGTCGTCGAGAGGGTTCTTGCCTTTTTATAGAGCCAGCTCGACGGCTGCCGCCGTTAGCGTGGGGGTGCTGTGGCGATCGAGTACAATGAATCAGTGATGCAGGTCGAGGTGCTTTTTCTAGATGCAGGTCGAGGTGCTTGGCTGGCTCTGAATAAATTAGAGATTTACCAAGTTAATCATGGGGTCAGCGGTTTACAATTCGGGCGGCATGAGAGAAATGGTCGGAATGCTCACATGTAATGTGATGTATTTTGGGCTAGGGATGAAGCTATAAGTTTGAGCAGGCCAACTCTCGCTCGCAGACGCGCTGATCCACTCCTTCGAAAGTAAAATAATCGGGCCATCCATTGGAGGCACGCCTATGTAAGAAAATAAAACCTCGTTGCTTGTGCCAAAGGCTAACAATTGTGAAATAGAGTGAGGGGTCGACAATTGGATTGGAAGATGGCGATGTTTATCATTTCGTTTTTCCGACTAATTAATCGTGTCTCCACGCAGAAGCTTCCCGCGGCCGTGAGTCAGCCGTTAATTCTGAGAATAGCGCGCGATTAGGGGAACTAAAGTTTGCAACCAGTTGCGCCCGCAACCCATTCCGCATGTCGCACTTTCAAGTTTTCAAAAAATGTGCAATAAATCATGGACATTGCTAATATTGTTTATCGTGAATCCACAAATTTTCACCCAAAATTTTGACAATACGTGGCCCGCATAAAAAAGATAAATGAGGTGTGAATAGTACATGATACTATTCACTCGTGTCTTCTCTTTTTTGCACAGAACACATATGGTCATATTTTGAGATGAAAATTTATGAATGCCCAAGAAACAACATAACCAATGTCCATGATTTATTTTGCATTTTTTGGAAACTCGAAAATAGGACTTCCGATAATGGGGTGCGGGCGCAACTAGTTGCAGAATATTCGCTCTCCGCGATTAGAGGAAGACTGGAAAAGAAAAGAGGAAGAAACAAAATACACTGCCATCACATTAATGCATCATGCTTAAGCAAAATAAGCAGGACTCGGTATATTTGGAGTTGTGAAAAACTTGGTCTGCGAAAGTATCTTCTGCATTTAATAACATTTCAAAGTTCGTCCTTAGAATGCAGACAAGTTTTGCCCAAAGATAGAGGGCATGTGTTCTACATGACAGTTGTGTGCGTCCTAGTGATAAACAATTTTTTTTTTGAAACATATCAATTCTAAGTTATATGCGACCGCTCTATATAAAAAAAATCCGCTCTCAGGAAATCTCACCCCGGCTACTGGTTAATTACCGGGCTTGGTATCAAGGAGACAAAAAGGGCGAAGATGTTTGTCCATGGCCTGAGGTCACCGGGTTTATGCGTGAGTTCGCGGTTTTTTTTGTCATAATTGGATTTGTTTTAGGTTTCCAAACAAGTTTTAGCCCTTTTAATGTACGAAAAGTCAAGCCGCCTCATAAGTGCCGACGATCGATTGAACACCAATACACAATTGAATAAACCAATCAACTACCTCTACCTTTTACCTCTCCTTTCCTAGTTTTTTTTGGAGAACGGTGCTGGAGAGCATCGAATTCATGAGGTCCTATGGAAGAGCGAACTGACGTAAGGTAGCTCATAGTGGCCACGTGTCTAGACGGGGTCCTCCCGGGCGTGTGGGGTTTCAGGATCCAAAAGATTTCACAATTTTTCCTGCATATCATACTCCCTATGAGATTCCTCTGGCGACTTGTCCTACGTATCACACTCAATATCGCACTCAACACTGAGAGTAAACGGTGACATGGTTGCCTGCTAGCTAACAAGCTTCACCCCTTTCCCTCATTTCGTCTATCGTCTTTTTTCCAAAGGCTACATTTTCAATTTCATTGCTCTGATAGCAACGATTTGTCGATTTCTGCTATTGTAGACACGTCACAACATATATATAATATATTTCAGATAGCAAATATTTGTCGGATTTCTGCTATTGTAGACAAGTCACAACATATATATAATCATATTTCAGATAGCAACGATTTATGTTCTGCTTCTATTTCTCATGTGCCTCCATTTTCAGATGAACTAGAACACGACGATTTTGGTTGTTTGTATCCTAGCAAACAAACAAAACAAAGGTCATTTTCAATTTCCAAATCATCGTGCCATCACCGTACATAGTCTGACGCGTCGTGGTAGAAATTAGAATGTTACAGTTTGGGCCCAAGAAACAAAGAGAGAGAACCGGCCGTTGGAATCGATCTATGGGTCTCTAGAAGTTTTTTTTTTTGCGAATTATGGATCTCTAGAAGCTACTCGTTTTCCGTCGCACATGCATGCGTCACGCCTGGCGCGGCAAGGACTCGCTCCCCACCTTGATGGCGCCAAAACCACCACCGCGCCCCTTCCGCTCGGGTCCGGGCGTCTCAGCGCGCAGGCGCCGAACTCGCACGGCGCGTCTTCGGCGATGGTCTCCATCACCGCGCCCTTCGTCAGCAGCTGGACGGCCGCCGGGTCCTGGCTAACGTGAACCTTGGTCGCTGCACTGACGTCCGCCGGCTCGGGCGCGACGCGGCGCTGTTTCGAGGCGGCGCGGACGAGGTCGTCCGAGCGGTCTGAGCTCGCGCGCATGTACATGGCCGTGGCCGGCCTGCCGAAGCCGGCCCCGCGGCCGCCCGCGCCGGCACCCGTGGGCACGTGGCTCGCGCACCCGGACATGCCGCGGACGTAGATGTCGCAGGCGGAGTCGCACGCCCGCGACAGCGCGCGCATCGGCGAGCCGAGGCAGAGGCCGAGGCACCCGCCGCCCTCCTGGCTGCTGCCGCTGCTCGTCATCTCCTGCGTACGTGGAACTGTGTTGGCTTCTGACAGAGAAACACAAATCGATCGAGAAAAGAAGTAGTGAACTAGTGATCTTAGGCTTGGAGCTAGCTCGTCGTGGATGTGCCTTTTTTGCAGAACTCAATGGCTACGTTATAATGAGAGTTCTTGGTGATATATGTGCTGCTTCCATCGGGCTCAATCGCCCGTCACGTCGCCGTAAAACGCGGCTTGGTTTCGAGTTTTGACTTTGCTTGGTTCTTATGATCTATCCGTGGGGCCGGCTGGTTTTAGTAACCGTGGATAATAGGGAAATGGTCAGAATCTGCAAGTAGTTTGATGGATTCGGAGGAATTTGTCCACGACTTTGAGTAGGGTTGAGCAACGTGTTGATATCAGCAGGCCAACTCGCACGCGCCGAGTCTGCCGATTCATTGAATCGTTTGCTTACATGCAAGTTAGCCGTTTCTTACGGATATCTTGGTTCTTCTCGCCACGTGGGAAATTTGGAGTAAGCGAAACGCAAGAGATTTTAAAAGCCTTACTTTTATGCTATCCGTAGGTATCTTATCGATTAAGCGAAACGCCGTCCTTTAAACGCCGCGGGAACGAAATATTTGAGTGTCATTTTACTGCGAGAATAGGCTTTGTTCCAGAGCCGTTGTGGGTAGTGTTGTAATCTAAAACTCTTCTTAACCAGTAAGGCAAACCTTTTGCCGTGTTTAAACAAAAGTATGTCCTGAGTAAGCTCGCCGTCACCGTTGCTTGTTTCAACGCCCGTAAACCATCTGAACACAACGGCCTCTGCACTAAACCATGTGTCCTGTGAGAAGCTGCCGTGAATTTGCCCTCCTCCACTAGAAGAATATATAATCGAACCTAAGTTTTATATTTTCTACATGTTGGCCCTAGTTTTGAAATTGCGAAGACGAAGAGAAAAGCTGCAGAGAGTGAGACACGGACACATAGAAATTTTTCCCAAGAGGTCTCATCTTGCTAGAAATCCTATAAGGGCTACTTTGATCCATAGGTTTGTAAAAAATTTGTGTAGGATTGAAATGCTATGGGAATTTTTCCTTCGGATGCCGTTTGATTCATAGGATAAAATCTATAGAAAAAATCTCATATGAATCTTGTAGTGTAAATTTTGTAGGAAAGTAACATGAGGTCCAACCTCATGAATTTTTTTTCCACCACAATCGAAGAAAATCTGATCTTTCTATGGTACTAGTTGAATGCCCGTGCGTTGCTACGGGTTTTCAAATTTCTTTTTCAACACACTTGGAATTTAATGCATGTATAAATATTCATGTTTATGAAAAGATAGCTCTAAAAAACATTAAGATTACAATGTATAATTTTTTACATCATTCGAATTTGAAATTTGGCCAAATCTTTCTGTCCTTGAAGGCATTGGTTTACTAATTCTTCTCTCGGTATCTCATTTGACCTGTAGAAAACATCATGTATTCAAATCCATATATAAGGCATAAAAATTAATACAATATTACATTATTTTTATATAGGTTTTTTGTACTTCCTAGAGATTTTTTCGCTCTTCAATGGCCGCCTTTGGTATGTGTCATTTCTTTTTAGCCATTCATTAACTCCAACATGATCCACATTTTCGCCTTCATCTACAAGAGACATTGTACTGATATTTTTACCATGTGATAGTCAAATGAAATAGATTTCAGATACCAACTGAAATCACTCAGCACATGATGCTAGATACTAAACTACATCAGCAAAATAACAGCGTGCGAGCATATCTGCTGGGGACGCCGGCGCCTAGTTGTGCGTCATGCCGCTTACACTGTCGCGCGAGCTCTACACACAAAACGAGTGAACTTCAGACTTAGAAAATATTGTACTGCCAAAATATGAGCCCCGACGGGAAATTTTGCAATGACGAGCCCGCATATGGGGACGAGGCTGTGATGGTGGAGGCCTAATCAAGGCGCCGGGTCGTTGGCTCGAAACTTTTGCGGTGCCTGTGTTTCACACGACGGCGCAGTTCAAATTAATATAGCCGAGATTTTATTCTGAATTTTTTGAAACTTACAAATGCACTTTTTATTCTTTTCAAAAGAAGGCTACCTAGAGGTTGGACTCCATTATCTACCACGCTGATCCTTCAAACTGATCACTTCAGTTTGGACACGTTCTCCTTCAAGCCCACATGAGCCATGACCACATCTTAGCAGAGTGAACTAGCTGATCACATATTCCCATCCATAAATTGACCACTATTGCACTGACCATAAGCTTCGCACACATAAATCATCCGATAGCGCACTGTTCACATTAGGAGTGTATCGCGATGGTGCATCAAGCTCAGGGGAGCTGGTGCAGGAGGTGGCTCTCGGCGTGCCGCCTAGCCGCTACGTACTGAAGAAGGAGCAGAATCTTCCCACCGCCACCGCCGTCGTCGCACAGCCGACCGAGCTGTCCATCCCACCGCGAACATAAGCCGCTTGGTCGACGCCGATCCTGACGAGGCCGCAAAGCTTCGGTCGGCGCTCCAGTCTGGGGCATCTTCGCCGTGACCCGCCATCACATGCCGGGGACGCTCCTCGACGCTATCTCGGTTCTTCGCGTGGGTTCTTCCACTACCGACGGAGGCCAAGCAGGAGTACAATACAGCAACGTGGTCGACGCCGACGACGCCCGCCGCAAGTTCCAGAACGAAGGTTACGACATCGAAGCACGTAGGAAGGTTCCGGCAAAGGCACTGTACAGGAGGTTCGGTGCGCGCAGCGCACGGCGTCGGCCAACATGAGCAAGCCGGCGTTGAAGGAGATGGTTGTCTGCGTGTGTGGCCGCTGCCGAGCCGCGCTGGAGGAAGCACGCCGGCGGCGGCGAGGGCAGTGGAGTCGAGCGGAGGTGGGGTACTGGCCGGCGGCGGACAAGCACGGGGAAGAAGATCTAAAGCGAGGGAGCATAGGGGATGTGCTGAAGACCGACAGTAGGTCCGGAGCGGAATAGCTCACCGGCGCTTATTATTAACAGATCCATGGTGAAGCATACTCAAAAGCCGATGATCTACGGGAGAGGAAGAGCTCACCGGCGGGCTGTGGTGTAGACGACGCCGATCACGCGATCCTGGCGGCGGCAGCGGCGTCGTTCGTCGGCGGAGGAAGATTGCGACGGCAACGCAGTACGCGGGCGGACGAGGGACGAGGGACGAAGCACGACTAACGAATTCTCGGAAATTCCGTTTATTAAGGCACAATTAGCATTAAATGTCAATGCATGTGTACTGTGTGATTAGAGTAGGGAGTACCTGATTAGAGGAGGTGCAATTAATCTGATTTCGTTCGTCCTTTCGTCCGTACCGGCCGTGACAGGACACTTCGTTCTTTTGTAGTAGAGATTCAATTAGCCACGTCATTCCAATCCTATAGGAATTTATTCTTACACTTTTTCTATCCTATGAATCAGAGCCCAGTAATGTAGGAAATCAATCCATAGGAATTTTGAAAGATTTATTCCTTTAAACCCAAACGGACTTGAAATCATATACAATTCCTTTAAAATACTTCTATACTATTATTAAAAGAGCAAACTTGTGTTGATACATTGAATCTGAGCCCTTCAATATTTGGCCAACGGTCCAGATCGCTCCAATGTTTGACAACTCAACACAAATCACTTTTGCCTGTTTTACTGATGGCGTGAATCACACGCTCGTTGGGAGACCCCAAGAGGAAGGTATGATGCAGTTCAGCAGCAAGTTTTCCCTCAGAAAGAAACCAAGGTTATCGAACCAGTAGGAGCAGCAACTCTTCAGAAGGTTGTTGGTGGCTCGCACGGCGCAATACGATCACCAACGTGGAATCTGCACACAACACAATCAAACTACTTTGCCCCAACGAAACAGTGAGGTTGTCAATCTCACTGGCTTGCTGAAAACAAAGGATTAAACGTATGGTGTGGAAAATGAGTATTAAATTGCAGAGAATGAAAAAGGAACAGTTTGCAGTTTGTGGTTGTTTAATCAGTGTAAAAGAATGGACCGGGGTCCACAGTTCACTAGTGGTGTCTCTCCATAAAAGATAACTAACATGTTGGGTGAACAAATTACAGCTGGGCAATTGACAATAGTGAGCGCATGACAATGCATATACATGACATGTTGACTACTATGATATTTAATTGGGCATTACGACAAATACATAGACCGTTATCCAACAGCATCTATGACTAATAATCCACCGCCGGGTTGTCATCCGAGTCCCCCGTTGGTATTAAGTTGCAAGCAACGGATAATTGCATTAAGTAAAGTGCGTAATGTAAACAAACACATATGCCCGTGGACATAGCATCGTTAGGTTATCCCTAGTGGCAACAGCACATCCACAACCTTAGAACTTTCTGTCACTGTCCCAGGTTAAACGGAGGCATGAACCCACTATCTAGCATAAATACTCTCTCTTGGAGTTACAAGCATCTACTTGGCCAAAGCATCTACGAGTAACGGAAAGCATGCAAGATCTTAAATAACATATAAGATAGATTGATAATCAACTTGACATATATTCAATATTCATCGGATCCCAGCAAACACAACATGTAGCATTACAATAATATGATCTTGATCATGTAGGGCAGCTCACAAGATCTAAACATGATGGCACAAAGTGGAGAGACAACCATCTAGCTACTGCTATGGACCCGTAGTCCAAGGATGAACTACTCACGCATCACTCCGGAGGCAGGCATGGCGATGTAGAAGCCTCCGGTGACGATTCCCCTCTCCGGCAGGGTGCCGGGAAGAGGTTCTGAACCCTCCCGAGCTAGGGTTGACGGCGGCGGCGTCTCTGGAACTTTTCGTGGATATTTGCTCAGGTACTTAGGGTTTTCGCGTCGGGGGGAATAAGTAGGCGAAAGGGCGGCGGCTGCGACCCCGAGGGGCCCACACCACCCTAGGGCGCGGCAGAGGGGGCCCGCGCCCTAGGTGCGTGTGGGCCTCCTGGCTCCTCCTTGCTCCTTCGCTCCGTCAGGTGGTTCTGGAAAAATAGGGACCCCCGTGTAGTTTCGTCCAATTCCGAGAATATTTCCAGACTAGCTTTTCTGGAATACAAAAACAGCAGAAAACAGGAACTGGCACTTCGGCATCTTGTTAATAGGTTAGTCCCAAAAAATGTATAAAAGTGATATAAAGTAGATGCAAAACATGTAGCAATTGGTATAAAACAAGCATGGAACATCAAAAATTATAGATACGTTTGAGACGTATCAGCATCCCCAAGCTTAGTTCCTACTCGTCCTCGAGTAGGTAAACGATAAAAACAAAATAATTTTTGAGGTGACATGCTACATCATAATCTTGATCATATAATATTGCAAGGCACATGTAAATGAATGAAGTGATCCAAGTCAATGGTCTATAATTTGCTACCAAATAGATAATGAGTAAACAATGAATCACACAAGCTAAACGTTTTCATGAATAGTACTTTCGAGACAAGCATCAAACAGTTTTGCATAAGTGTTAACTCATAAAGCAATAGTTTCTAATAAAAGGTATTTAATCAACACAAAGGAAGAATTTAGTTTCAGCATTTGCTTCAACTTTCAACATATTTATCTCATGGATATTGTCAACACAAAGTAGTATAACAAGTCCAATACATTGCATATAACGCATGTTGTAACAAAGTTGACACTAGTGTTTGCTTGTGGAAGACAGAAAGAATAGGAAAACTGACTCAACATAAAAGTAAAAGAAAGGCCCTTCGCAGAGGGAAGCAGGGATTAAATCATGTGCTAGAGCTTTTAGGTTTTTGAAAGCATATAGAGATTGCATAAAATATTTGATACTCCTCCCAACCTTGCTAACACAAGCCATGGCTAACCGAATCCTCGGGTGCCTTCCATCAATCACATACCATGGAGGAGTATCTATTTTTGAGAGGTGTTTGTTAATTGTCAACGAATGGTAGCGGGTGAGAACAGTATTCTACCTGTCAAACGGACTTTTAAGAGCGGCTCCCATGAAGGACGTTATTTCTACCAGCAAGGCAGATCATCCCTCTTTCTCTTTGGTTTACACACATTCAGGTATTTCACTGTTTGTCATTGCTTACTGATGAATCAGGGCAAAAGTGTGAAGAGAATTAATTGGTTAAAGTTGTAATTAATTGGGACTGGGCACCCCGTTGCCAGCTCTTTTTGCAAGTTATTGGATAAGCGGATGTATATGCCACTAGTCCAGGTGTAAAAGTCCATCGACAAATAGAATAAAGAATAACCACACTAATTCCTCATGAGCTAGTAAACATTGACACAAAAAGGGAATAATAACATTTTGAATAATTTAAAGGTAGCACATGAAAAATTTACTTGGAGTGGCAAGGAAATACCACATATAGGTAGTTATGGTGGACACAAATGGCATGGATTTTGGCTCAAGGATTTGGATGCACGAGAAGCATTCCCTCTCAGTACAGAGTTTAGGCTAGCAAGGTTATGTAAGCAAACAAGAATATCAACCCGTACACCAAGTTTTATATGACAAACATATTGCAAACGTTATAAGACTTCATACCGTCTTCCTTGTTAACCAAACCCTGTTATTAGAAAATATCTAGACCTTAGAGATACCACCGATGCAAACCAAATTTTCAACAAGCTTTACGGTAGTTCTTCACTAATAGGCTTAACTCATGTGATGCACAATTTAATCATGATCTACTTGTTAACTCAAAACAATTGACAAGCATCAAGTTATCCATTAGTGATCTACAAGATTAAGCAAGTTTTTCCTTATACCAATTACCACATGCAACATTTTCTGAACCAACCAAACACCAATCAATTTATTTCATCAACTCTCCAAACAAATATAAGTGAAGCAAGAGAGTACTTTCTACAAAAGAAAGCTAATAGCTCTGACAAGAGATACATGAAAACAAGAGCTAAAAGCTGAACAGCGCTAGATATGAATACTCAACAAATATAAGTGAAGAATAGGAGTATTCTCATGAAAAAGCGGAGCGTGTCTCTCTCCCAATCAAGAATGCTAGGGTCCAGTCAAGCTTTATTGAAAATAAAAGTGCAATACTGAAAATAAAAGCACACAGACGCTCCAAGAAAAGCACATATGATGTGAAAGAATTAAAATATAGTTTCACTAGAGATGACCTGATAATTTTGACGATGAAGAAGGGGATGCCTTGGGCATCCCCAAGCTTAGACGCTTGAGTCTTCTTGAAATATGCTGGGGAGATCCATGGGAGCCTCCCCAAGCTTAAGCTCTTCACTCTTCTTGATCCTATTATATCATCCTTCTCTCTTGACCCTTGAAAACTTCCGTCACACCAAACTCAAAGTAGATCTCATTAGAGGGTTAGTGCATAATCAAAAATTCACATGTTCTATAAGACGCAATATGATTTGTTACTTTAAACATTAGCTACAGCCACTGATGTTATGTGAAGCTCTTCCACCCAAAAAAGAATTTCACTCAACACTAGTAAAAGAGAGAATGCAAAATAAAAAGGCATAATCTGTCTAAAACAGAACAGTCCGCAAAGACGAATTTTTTCGAGGCACTTACGACGCTCAGATCGAGAAACTCTGAACTAATGAAAGATTCAGACATTCATAAAGATTACGCACAAAAATTTCAGATTTAATTAACAATCTGGTGATTTTAGGAATTTCGTACAGTGAACAGCAAAAATCTGTTTCTGCGCAGCAATCAAAATTAAGCATCTTAACATTAGAGGCTACTCTTGGCACAACAATGCGAGAAAATAAAGATACAAAGGAGTTGCTACAGAAGTAAACACTCCTTGACTCAATAAAAGAAAAATTGCAGAAAAAAATAATGGGTTGCCTCCCATAAGCGCTTTTCTTTAACGCCTTTTAGCTAGGCACAAAGCATGCATCAAGTATTACCAAGTGAAGAAGCATCAACATTGTAATTTGTTCGAACAATAGAATCATAAGGTGGCTTAATCTTCTTCCTAGGAAAGTGTTCCATACCTTTCTTGAGAGGAAATTGATATTTTATATTCCCTTCTTTCATATCAATAATAGCACCTACAGTCTAAGAAAAGGTCTTCCCAGCACAATAGGGCATGATGGATTGCATTCAATATCCAAGACAATAAAATCAACGGGGACATAATTGTTGTTAACCATGATAAGAACATCATCAATTCTTCCCAAAGGTTTTTTAATAGTAGAATCAACAAGGTGAACATCCAAGTAACAATTTTCCAAAGGTGCTAAATCAAGCATATCATATAATCTTTTAGGCATAACAGAAATACTAGCACCAAGGTCACACAAAGCATTGCAATCAAAGTCATTCAATTTCATTTAATGATGGGCTCCCAACCATCTTCTAACTTCCTAGGGATAGAAGCTTCATGTTTTAATTTCTCTTCCCTAACTTGCATGAGAGCATTAGTAATATGTTTAGTAAAAGCCATGTTTATAGCACTAGCATTAGGACTTCTAGCTAGCTTTTGCAAGAACTTAATTACTTCAGAAATATTGCAACCATCAAAATCAAAGTCATTATATCAAAAGTAATGGAGTTATTATCTTCCTTATTGCTAGAAATTTCAGCATCTTTATCAAGGACAGTTTCAGAGTTATCAGGCAATTTAGGACATTTTGCAATAGAAGTGGAAACATTACCAACACCAATATCTTGCCATTAATGGTAGGAGGTTTGTTAACACTTGAGTTTGAAGCATTTTCAGAAGTAGTAATAGTATAAACTCTAGCAATATTATTCTTTCTAGCAATTTCATCCTCTCTTTCCCATCTAGCATGCAATTCAGCTAACATCCTCACATTGTTATCAATTTTAACTTGTATAGCATTGAGAGTTTTGCTCTCTTTAACATCATGAGGCATGTTCTTTAGTTTCAACAAGTCAACATCAAGAGCAAGACTATCAACTTTAGAGGAAAGCACATCAATTTTCCCAAATTTCTCCTCAACAGTTTTATTGAAAGCAGTTTGTGTACTAATAAAATCCTTAAGCATAACTTCAAGATCGAGGGTACACTCTTATTATTGTTGTAGGAGTTACTATAGGAATTTCCATAACCATTGCCACTATTAGAAGGATAGGGCCTATAATTGCTATTACCAAAATTATTCCTATAAGCATTGTTGTTGAATTATTATTTTTAATGAAGTTCACATCAACATGCTCTTCTTGAGCAACCAAAGAAGCTAAAGGAACATTATTTGGATCAACATGTGTTTGACCATTTGCAAGCATAGACATAATAGTATCAATTTTGGCACTCAAGGAAGAGGTTTCCTCAACAGAATTTACCTTCTTACCTGTTGGAGCTCTCTCGGTGTGCCACTCAGAATAATTAATCATCATATCATCAAGAAGCTTTGTTGCAGCACCCAAAGTGATGGACATAAAGGTACCTCCAGCGGCCGAATCCAATAAATTCCTTGAAGAAAAATTTAATCCTGCATAGAAGGTTTGGATGATCATCCAAGTAGTCAGTCCATGAGTGGGACAATTTTTAACCAATGATTTCATTCTCTCCCATGCTTGAGCAACATGTTCATTATCAAATTGCTTAAAATTCATTATGCTACTTCTCAAAGAAATAATCTTAGCAGGAGGATAATATTTTCCAATAAAAGCATCTTTGCATTTAGTCCATGAATCAATACTATTTCTAGGCAAAGATAGCAACCATTCTTTAGCACGTCCTCTCAAGGAGAAAGGAAAAAGTTTCAGTTTAATAATATCACCATCTACTTCCTTGAGCTTTTGCATTTCACAAAGTTCAACAAAGTTATTAAGGTGAACAGCAGCATCATCAGTACTAACACCAGAAAATTGCTCTTTCATAACAAGATTTAAAAGTGCAGGTTTAATTTCATAAAATTCTGCTGAAGCAGCAGGTGGAGCAATAGGTGTGCATATGAAATCATTGTTGTTCGTGCTAGTGAAATCACACAACTTAGTGTTCTCAGGAGTACTCATTTTAGCAGAATTAAAAACAGACAGAAAATAACTTGAAAGTAAACTAGATGCAAGTAACTAATTTTTTTGTGTTTTTGATAATTGAAAGCAAACAAGATAAAATAAAATAAACTAAGCAAGACAAAAACAAAGTAAAGAGATTGGAAGCGTGAAACTCCCCTTGCAGAAGACTGCTGTCTCCCCGGCAACGGCGCCAGAAAAAGAGCTTGATGACGTGAATCACACGTTCGTTGGGAGACCCCAAGAGGAAGGTATGATGTAGTCAGCAGCAAGTTTTCCCTCAGAAAGAAACCAAGGTTATCGAACCAGTAGGAGCAGCAACTCTTCAGAAGGTTGTGGCTCGCACGGCGCAATACGATCACCAACGTGGAATCTGCACACAACACAATCAAACTACTTTGCCCCAACGAAACAGTGAGGTTGTCAATCTCACGGCTTGCTGAAAACAAAGGATTAAACGTATGGTGTGGAAAATGAGTATTAAATTGCAGAGAATGAAAAAGGAACAGTTTGCAGTTTGTGGTTGTTTAATCAGTGTAAAAGAATGGACCGGGGTCCACAGTTCACTAGTGGTGTCTCTCCATAAAAGATAACTAACATGTTGGGTGAACAAATTACAGCTGGGCAATTGACAAATAGTGAGCGCATGACAATGCATATACATGACATGTTGACTACTATGATATTTAATTGGGCATTACGACAAATACATAGACCGTTATCCAACAGCATCTATGACTAATAATCCACCGCCGGGTTGTCATCCGAGTCCCCGTTGGTATTAAGTTGCAAGCAACGGATAATTGCATTAAGTAAAGTGCGTAATGTAAACAAACACATATGCCCGTGGACATAGCATCGTTAGGTTATCCCTAGTGGCAACAGCACATCCACAACCTTAGAACTTTCTGTCACTGTCCCAGGTTAAACGGAGGCATGAACCCACTATCTAGCATAAATACTCTCTCTTGGAGTTACAAGCATCTACTTGGCCAAAGCATCTACGAGTAACGGAAAGCATGCAAGATCTTAAATAACATATAAGATAGATTGATAATCAACTTGACATAGTATTCAATATTCATCGGATCCCAGCAAACACAACATGTAGCATTACAATAATATGATCTTGATCATGTAGGGCAGCTCACAAGATCTAAACATGATGGCACAAAGTGGAGAGACAACCATCTAGCTACTGCTATGGACCCGTAGTCCAAGGATGAACTACTCACGCATCACTCCGGAGGCAGGCATGGCGATGTAGAAGCCTCCGGTGACGATTCCCCTCTCCGGCAGGGTGCCGGGAAGAGGTTCTGAACCCTCCCGAGCTAGGGTTGACGGCGGCGGCGTCTCTGGAACTTTTCGTGGATATTTGCTCAGGCACTTAGGGTTTTCGCGTCGGGGGGAATAAGTAGGCGAAAGGGCGGCGGCTGACGACCCCCGAGGGGCCCACACCACCCTAGGGCGCGCAGAGGGGGGCCCGCGCCCTAGGTGCGTGTGGGGCCCTCCTGGCTCCTCTCCGTTGCTCCTTCGTCCGTCAGGTGAGTTCTGGTAAAATAGGGACCCCGTGTAGTTTCGTCCAATTCCGAGAATATTTCCAGACTAGCTTTTCTGGAATACAAAAACAGCAGAAAACAGGAACTGGCACTTCGGCATCTTGTTAATAGGTTAGTCCCAAAAAATGTATAAAAGTGATATAAAGTAGATGCAAAACATGTAGCAATTGGTATAAAACAAGCATGGAACATCAAAAATTATAGATACGTTTGAGACGTATCATTTACCCTCCCACCAAATCACATAATACGACCAAATTGCCACCGTACTGGTCCAACCGTTATTTGATCCGTAGAGGGGAAAAAGAAAAACATCCGCGCCTCATGTACCGTGCTAGGGCACGGGCAGCCAGAAACAGTTCTCACGATCGGGGTGCTCGAGCTCGACAAGGGCGCCTGGCCAGGAGCCGCAGCTTCGGTGACGCCGGCATGTGCCCGTGCTGCCGCGGTGGCGCGGGACGTGTGATACCATCGCCAACGACTTCGCATCCTCGATGTGCAACCGAAAGCTCATCGACGCGCGCGGCTTCTTCCAGGAGTTTGGGGCCAGCGGCGGGAACGTCTCCGATGGGACACCGAGCTTGGCTCGCCGAGGGTCCACAACGGGCACGGCACCCACACGGCAAAATATTTCAAAAATAATATATTTTTGATTGTTGCAAGGGCAAATATAATTAATGAGGAGTTTTGTTTGCGTCACATGAGAGCATAATTAACCAAAAAACTATTCCCTCCATTTTTTTATATAAGATGTTTTAGGTGTTGTACATGTTGTCTAGATACACACTAAAGTGAGTGAACATACACACAAAAATATGTCTACATACATTTGAATACACATGAACGTGTACAAATGCTAAAACATCTTATATTAAAAAACGGAGGGAGTATTGTTAAGATTAAGATCGTGCATTGCACGTGCCAAGCAACTAGTCTCCACTACTTATAAAAGAGCGAACTTTTGTTTCGCTAAAGCCACCCAGACTAAGCGTACACAGGTCAATCTCCACCATCAGATCCAGCCCACTAAAACGGATCCAACAACACAGATCCGTTTCATCAAAAACTGCCCAAATCAACGTCCCAGAATTATCCTGTCGACCGCCAGAGCAATTTCCTGCCAGGTTTCCACGTCCGCGTACCCCCTTCGCAATCAGCGCTTCCCAGTATCTCATCTCACGAAACCGAAACATCCAGGCGGATCTTCTTCCGTCGCCGGTAGATCCCGCTCGGCTCCGGCGAGCCCGCGCGCCGCCGACCACCGCTTCGGCACCAGCACGTCCTACACTACCGATTTCACGGTACCGAATCGCAGCCCCCACAACAAACCATAGCGCCGCCTCGATCCCCTTTCTCCTCCTCCGCCGGCTATTCAAGCCTGATTTGCTGCGAGCGAATCACCTCCTCCGGCCGATTTGCTCTCGCCTGCCGGCCGGCATCGCGCGCTCCGTCCGGGCCGCCGCTCTCCAAGGTCGCATGTCGCATCTGGCCGTCCAAGGTCAAGGGAGCTCTTCTGCAGGGCGCCAGCCACCGTGGGAAGACGACTTCCTGGCGCCGGAGTTCCTTCCCCGCCGCCTCCTCCTCCTCCTCCTCCTCGAGGCAGCAGCAGCGCCTGGGCTCCGCCCCAGCCGCCGGTGAGTGCAACGAACTAGATGTTGACTTCACTATCCGTAATTGCTGGTTGTTCTGTTGTGCTAGAAGAAAAAATAGCTCCTACTGCGATTCCAGTTAGTTTCCGTGTGCAAACACCTAGCTACCAAATTCTGTCCAGATTATTCACTGAATCTTTGCTTTACTGCCTGCTTGTCTGCCTTGAATGAATGAATGTTGCAGCGCAAATGAAACACATGGTAATTATTTAAGATGTCAACTAGCAGAGACTAATTAACAAATTCAGTCGACTCTTCTCAAGATTGGTTCGCTGTAATAGTGCATCTGGCTTCAAGTAGCATCCTGTGTCATCCATCCAAGGGGCGGAGTAAAGAGAATTCAATAACTGAGTTAATTACAACTGCATGTGTGTATGATTTCGAGAACTAGCTAGACAGATGCTCGTTTCCATACATACAGATCAAACTTACTACGAGTATTGCACTGGCATCTCTTGACTGCCACCAATTTAGCATAGTTTCTGTGAACAAAGTGCCATGCATTTGAACAGATTATATGTATTTTGCTCCTTGTGAACTTTCCTCTAACATGCCACTTCTTTCACTTGTCTCTTGTTGTTTTAATTCGTTCCCTTTTTCTAACTCGACACACAGGCAAAGCCGGCAGAGAGGTTCTTTGTCGGAGGAGGACAAATTCAGAGGAGGGATTGATCCGTTGGTTGTTGCTGCAGCACTGGTGCTTGTCGTGTGCCTACCACGGCCTCCGGCCTCTGCCGCTCGGTAGTGGCCGTGGCCACCGGCTGTAGCTGTGCAAGGAAGAGGACGGTCGTCGAGTATGCCCTGAGCTCAGCCTGGTAGTTGCTACTTCTTTGTATTTTTCCTAAATTTGTGAATATGCTTACTAGCATGGTAGTTGCTACTTCTTAATGTGACAAGTACCATTGGTTGTGGTTTGCCCTGCACTTTGTGAATAGCCAGTCTACTGCTTTCTATGGTTGTGGTTTGCAGTGCACCGTCCTGGTAATTTCTGTTTTTACACGTGTACTGAAAATGTGAAACATTAGGTGACTACGTACTTAATTTGCATGTGATAAAGTTCTCTGGTGATGCAGTATCTGTTTCGTGAACAACCAATCTAATTTGCATACTGTCATTGTTGTTGCACCGGAGCATCATAGTATCTCTGAAAAATTGAGGGCCAGGTAGTTTATATGCATGTGACTTGGCTATGCTCGACTGGCGCCCTTATAGACGCAGTAGAATATACAATTGCTATTCTTCTATGAGTTCTGTGATATACATAAATTGCAGGCGTGACGAATGCCCAAATTTACCAACTGTTTTCTTGCTGCTAAATGTTTCACCCAGAGCACCTGCATTTTTAGTGACATCGTACTGGTTAGAAAAAAAGGTGCATGGCTGTTCTATATTTCCTAAGTTTAACCTCCATTTTATTCTTGTTGGTCGACAGGGATTTGGCTTGTCAAAGAGGATGCCTTCATTTCCTCCCAGTTCAGATCCTTGTGCACGACAATGATCTCAGCAGCAACCGGCGATGTTGTTAAAGAACAGTAGCCACTGCTCTGAAACCCCGGTACTGCTCTGGCATATTTCACACCATAAGTTTTGCATGGACTTTAGGCACAATTAACTATGTTCTTAATTCCATTTGTCTTTCTGTATGCAGCCAGTGTCAAGCTGCTCGCCCAGCCCCCAAGGGCCACCGCTTCGACCTCGACGCCGCTCACCGTTGTTGATGTTGGAGACCGAGAGATTGACTTGTAGGAGCAGCGCTGCTCGCCGGTGGGTGGCGACCATGACCCCTATTCTTGCCGGTAGGACCTCCTCCATTGTTCTCTAGATCATGGCCGTGTGTGCATGCTTTGCTCTGGGTCATGGTCTTTTTAAGATCGTTGCTTCACTATTATTGTGTTGTTTTGATGCTTGGTTCGTAAATACTACGAGATGAGTCGTGGTTTGTTCTGTTGTTATATGATGTTTTTGTCTAAAGCGTGATCTGTTGGAGATGCATGTCAGTGGTCTGTGGTTTATGTTTTGTCTCCCGCCATGTTTAGAGGGCCTATAGGTTTGTATTTAATTAGGACATGTGGTGTTAATTGTTTTTATGCCGACTAAATATTTGAGTAGTCTGGGATTGTTGTTTTTGTATTCAGGCATGTATTGCTGGTAGTAGATTTGTGTATTCTGTTTGTATGCTTCAGTCCAGTACATGTGAAGATCAATTTAACTCCATTGCTCCGGTAAAGATCATTTGATTATTCGTTTAAACCACTTGGTGGAATTTTTTTATTTCCTACGATACTTGGAATTGTATAGTCTCCACTACTAATAAACAAGCAAACTGATCAAACGGCCCACACGCATTTGTTCTCCCCACCTTTTTTCAATTCCTTCACACCACGCCTGCCATATATGCACACAAGAAAAAAACTGTCCGCATGATTGATTCCCTTACATCACGCCTGCCATATATGCACGCAGGAAATAAAAAACTGTCCGCTTGATTGACGATCCAACCGCCCGTCCCGCCCACGACCAAGACGACGGTGAGCAAGAGAACCAAGCACACGACGCTGACGAGCAGGAGGTCCGCTCCTAGCCTCCCCATCTAAGTTTCATGCCACCCGTCTCACCCACGAGCAGGAGGACCATGCACAGGACGCCGACGAGCAAAGTGTTGAATTGTAATATCTATACAAATAATAACTATACTTTGTGGAGGATGCAACGTGTGTGGACTATATTGTCCGCACATTTTTACACGGTTTAGATATAAAATTTATTGCTCTGGTTTACGAATGATATTTATATTTTTGAGACGTGCGTTGCACGTACATGGCTACTAGTTGAACAAAAAGCCCTAAACATGTTTCGCTGCGTCGATTTCGAAAGTAAAGCACATCACGGCCGAAAATTTTGCACCGGATAATGATGTCGTGATTTGGCGGCTGGCGCACTATTCCTTGTCTCCTCCGATCTGCCGGCCGTCACTCTCCCCGTACCGTACGTCTGACCCTCTCTTCCGCTACTTGACGTCTTGACCCACCGCCCCGCTCCACCTCCACCCTCCAGTGCGGCGCGGCACGAGCTCACAGCGATGTCATGGCTCGCACGCTCCATCGCGGCCACCCTCTCCTCCGCCCCCTCCGATGACGACGACGACGAGTCAAACTCCGGCGACAAAAGCCCGGATCACGCCGCCGACGCTGGCGCCGAAGAGGACGAGCAGCCGGACACCCCAGGCCGTGGAGTCAAAGGAGACATCTCCGAGCTCACCGAGTCCCTCACCCGCAGCTTCTGGGGCGTCGCCACCTTCCTCGCGCCCCCGCCCCCGCCCCCGGTCGAGGCCGCGGCGGAGGCGGAGACGGAGGACGGGACTCAGTCCCCGCGTGCCGCTGGGATCCGGAGCGACCTCGCGGAGATCGGGGGCAGGGTCAGGAGCGGCATCTCCATGCTCTCCAACGCCAACGCCGTGGCGGAGATCTCCAAGATCGCGTCGTCGTTCCTGCCTTTCGTGCCCGAGGAAGAGGAGGCCGAGGTCGAGGCGGTGGGTGTGACGGAGGAGGTCGTGGTGTTCGTGAGGCACATCTCCACGCATCCAGAGACTTGGCTCGATTTCCCCCTGTTCGTCAACGACCGGCACGCCGATGGTAAGAGCCAGTGGCCTCAGACTTTTCTGCTCGACTTTTTATTTGGATTGGACTAGTTAGTTTTTTTCTTTATCTTGCACTCAGTTTGATTTCCAGAGCAGCGGTGATGATATGTAAGTGCAGCAGAAGACTCTGAATTCTGAAAATTTTAGAGTCGAATTATGCGGTTCTATCTACATCTTTACAGTTACATTATATTTATGTTTATACTGTTTATGCTATGGTTAGTAGAAGGCTGTATTTGCTGAGTCTTGAGACATGAGGGTGAAAGGTTCAGTTTGTGAAAGGTTCAGCTCAATTTCACGACGTAATGTTGAAAATAACATATATTTGTTCACATTTATGATGGTTTGTCAAGGAATCGTAGTTTGAATTAATAAATGATGTTATAACTCCATCTGATTGCATCTGCGGATATTACTTAGGCAGAATGGGTGCCTGAAGTGGGTTAGTATGTCCATTTTAGTCCAGTCTCATTATGGCTTTAGTTCGTTGTCATTTTGGTTGAATTAATTTGAGGAGATAATTAGTAGAGAAGTAGTAAGTACTTGCAATTGAGGAAGTTTTTGAAGTATAGATTGCTAGATTTAATAATGAGAAAGAACACTAGTCCATGTCGGTCAATGTGTTCCAGCTCCTGAACTGCACTTTCTCGTAATGCTTATGCGGACAAATATTCTCTTAACATGCATTGTTAGTATTAAATTGTTGTGAAACCATAGTTCCTGCAGAAACATTAGGATTGACTATGCTATTTACTGATCTACAATACCCAAACGGAGGTAAATAGCAAAACAGCAAACTACTCCAGTGAGAAAGTTGGACGCAAACTCAAAGCACATTTGTCAGCTGTAATCTGATGATTCACCTAAGGACATCAAAATAAGGGTCTTATAGAAAAATGATACTATCACCAGATTACTGTTAATGCATACAAATGAGGTCCCTAACAATAAATGGGCTGTGTCACGCACCCAGTCACTTTGATCAAATAACTCCAAGAAGCTTTTTCATCCTGAATGTTTTCTATACTGGGGTAAGTTATGATTTGTATTGAAGCAATCAAGGTTACTGATATCAGTACATTCTCAAAACATAATTGAACCAAGTATATCTATCCAGCAACTTTCATAGATTTTAGCTACTGTACATAGAGTCATAGATGTAACATATGAACTTCCAATATTCCTGTTGTTTATGGCATAATCTTAATTTTTCCTACCTGCTAAATTTGGACCATGATACTTATCGGCTACTGTGCTTTTGGCATGAAGTTGGCAGAGTAATGGGGTCAGAAATGTGTTTTGGAATGATTATTAGAGAGTACTCATTATTATATGCTCAACGCTGGTGTTGTGCCTCTCTCTGTCATGTAGGACTAGTACTTACTGTTTACTCGAGGCCATTCTTGCATCTTGTTCCATCTTGTCAGTCATCTCTTATTTGTAACACCTGACTGATTTGCTTAATTCCTTTGCTTATACCTGCTATGCATTTTGTTTATAGATTTTGAACTGTCAGATACACAATATGAACATGCATTGGCTATTGAGAGTATCGTACCAAGCTTGTCATATCTCAGGACTGAGCTTTGTTCTTCCAATATGAGCGAAGCATGTTTTTGGAAGATCTACTTCGTGCTTCTTCACTCAAAACTCAACAAGCAAGATGCTAAACTTCTCTCAACGACACAAGTACGCTCTCATCTCTGTTATATTATTATTTTTGTACAGATTCTTAGTTATTATGAATTATTATGTTATCTTACCGTAATGCATGCAAACCTACAACAACTAGCTTTGTAAACAGAAACATGCTTGTACTTTGCCACACGTCACCTTGAGCAAGTGTGGCTGAGAAAGTTGGGGCCTGTTTGGTTGATGCCTACCGCTGCCACTTTTTTTGTGCCAAATGTGTGGCAAGCCACAACTTTTGAGATGAGTGAATTGTCTGCCACACTTGTGCCAAGATTTGGCAAAAAAAAAATTGTATGACATGTGGAGTAGGGTGCTAAACCCTTAACCCAAACAAGTCTGCGAGGGATGTAGTGTGGTCCGGCGGTGTGCTGGGCATTCGGAGCCAGAAGAGAGCACTTTGCGCCAGACTTGTTTGGAGAATGGGGAATGGGCACTCAAGGATGAGATGTTGCATCGTCTCGAGAGCCTGTCCGCTGAGGAGGCAAGCCGGGTGATGCTGAAGATTGCGACATGCTAGATGATCAGCATGATGAGCTTCCATATCGGTGAGTCAGTGGAAGAATCTAACTCGCTGTGGCGCCCAACTCTTCCTTAAGAGTTTCCAAGCTCTGCACGATGTAGATCCCTAGAAGGTGGCAAGGTAGCAGATTGCGCCGAATAGACTCCGCTCATGTTCTACTTCAGATGCGGCGACCGGGCTCGGTAATGAGGGGGTGTGCTCAATTGCATGCCAAAGTTGGAGATATTGGCCAATTGCATGGATGTCCAGAACACCATGGATATCTTGTGCCCATCTTTTGGCTTGCAGTCCATTGGCCACTGTCCTTCACAATGACAAAGCTGGGACGGCCTCTATGACCCCAACAAGGCAACTTGCTTATCCCCACAGCTATTTGTCCTTCTCGTTGACACACTCAGATGTCTGATCAAGCGTGCCTCCACCATAGGCATTATGTAGCAGTTACACCCCTGGTGTCCGATTATCTTGATCTCGCTCTATGCTGACGACGTAGTGCATTCTGCCACCCCTCGCCGGACGATGTCGTGGCGGTCAAGGAGATGCTCCAACTCTTCGGTCGTGCTTCCAGGCTCCATGTCAACTTCAACAATAGCTCTGCCACCTCTTGCACTACAACCCAGAGGAAGCCGAGCCGGTCACCCAACACCTTGGCTGCCCCATCGTTGAGCTCCCCCTCACCTACCTGGGCATTCCCCTCATGGTGAGGAGACCTACCGCCGCACAACTGCAACCGCTCGCACACAGCATGAGAGGGCGATTGCCAGCTTGGTACAACTCCAGATTTCTAATCCTCATTTGAAATAACTAGATCTAGATTATGGAAAGCAAGCCTGTGATTGACTCATGTGAAGTGAGTATTACGCTAGTTCATGCCAATTGTTGTGGGTGACACACTTTTTATCTCATAGCAATAGATATGTGAAGCACACATAGCATTTTTACTCATGAGGCAAATAGAAATTTGTCTATATCACCGTAATGGTTTATGCAGAATAATTTCACACAAAAACTGGCAAGATATACCAAATTACAGTTTACAAAATTTGATGCTCCCGCCCAAATCTATGGATGGGAGTCCTATAATTATACCTCTATGGAAGGATTCTTTGTTGAGTAAAATAAATAACTAATTGTTCCTAATGTTGTTGCAACCTAAGTTTACCCATCTTCAATTTGCAAACTTATTTGCAATGATTGTCCGGACATCTTCTGTGACAGCGAGGGTTTCCAAGTAGGGGATCAGCTCCGGCAACGTCATACGGGTCACTCGACGAGGTCGAGAAAACAGCTCCAGATTTCTAATCCTCATTTGAAATAACTGGATCTTGATTATGGGAAGAAAAACCTGTGTTTGATTCATGTGAAGTTGTGAACTGAGTATTACGCTAGTTCATGCCAATTGTTGTGGGTGACACACTTTTTATCCCATAACAATAGCATATGTGAAACACACATCGCATTTTTACTCATGAGGCAAATAGACCGATAGATATTAATTTGTTGCCTATATCACCGTAATGGTTTATGCAGAATAATTTCACGCAAAAACTGGCAAGATATACCAAATTACAGTTTACAAAATTTGATGCTCTCGCACAAATCTATGGATGGGAGTCCAATAAATATACCTCTATGGAAGGATTCTTTGCTGAGTAAAATAAATAACTAGTTGTTTCTAATATTGCTGCAACCTAAGTTTACCCATCTTCAATTTGCAAACTTATTTGCAAAGATTGTCCGGACATCTTCCGCGACAGCGAGGGTTTCCAAGAAGGGATCAGCTCAGGCAACGAAACGTCATACCTGTCAATCGACCAGGTCGAGGGAACAGCTCCAGATTTCTAATCCTCATTTGAAATAACTAGATCTAGATTATGGGAAGGAAACCTGTGATTGACTCATGTGAACTGAGTATTACGCTAGTTCATGCCAATTGTTGTGGGTGACACACTTTTAATCCCATAGTAATAGCATATGTGAAACACACATAGCATTTGTACTCATGAGGCAAATAGACCGACATATATTAATTGTTGCCTATATCACCGTAATGGATTAAATAATTTCACACACAAAAACTGGAAAGATGTACCAAATTACAGTTTACAAAATTTGATGCTCCCGCCCAAATCTATGGATGGGAGTCCAATAAATATACCGCTATGGAAGGATTCTTTGTTGAGTAAAATAAATAACTAGTTGTTCCTAATGTTGCTGCAACCTAAGTTTACCCATCTTCAGTTTGCAAACTTATTTGCAATGATTGTCCGGACATCTTCCGCGACAGCGAGGGTTTCCAAGAAGCGGATCAGCTGAGGCAACGAAACGGCATACCGGTCAATTTGTCCAGGTCGAGGGAACAACTCCAGATTTCTAATCCTCATTTGAAATAACTAGATCTAGATTATGGGAAGGAAACCTGTGATTGACTGATGTGAACTGAGTATTACGCTAGTTAATGCCAATTGTTGTGGGTGACACACTTCTTATCCCACATAGCAATAGCATATGAGAAACACACATACTCCCTCCGGTCCGGAATTAGTGTCGGGGCTCTGTACAAATTTTATACTACCATAGTACTCTTTTTTGCGATACTTAATGTGGACCGGAGGGGGTAGCATTTTTACTGACTTCATGAGGTAAATAGACCGATAGATATTAATTTGTCGTAATGGTTTATGCAGAATAATTTCACACAAAAACTGGCAAGATAGACCAAATTACAGTTTTCAAAATTTGATGCTCCCGCCCAAATCTATGGATGGGAGTCCAATAAATATGCCGCTATGGAAGGATTCTTTGTTGAGTAAAATAAATAACCAGTTGTTCCTAATGCTGCTGCAACCTAAGTTTACCCATCTTCAATTTGCAAACTTATTTGCAATGATTGGCCGGACATCTTCCGTGACAGCGAGGGTTTCCCAGAAGGGGATCAGCTCAGGCAACAAAATGTCATACGGGTGACTCGATTAGGTCGAGAGAACAGCTCCAGATTTCTAATCCTCATTTGAAATAACTAGATCTAGATTATGGAAAGGAAACCTGTGATTGACTCATGTGAACTGAGTATTACGCTAGTTCATGCCAATTATTGTGGGTGACACACTTTTTATCCCATAGCAATAGAATATGTGAAACACACATAGCATTTTTACTCATGGGGCAAATAGACTGATAGATATTAATTTGTCGCCTATATCACTGTAATGGTTTATGCAGAATAATTTCACACAAAAAAGGCAAGATATACCAAATTATAGTTTACAAAATTTGATGCTCCCGTCCAAATCTATGGATGGGAGTCCAATAAATATACCGCTATGGAATGATTCTTTGTTGAGTAAAATAAATAACTAGTTGTTCCTAATGTTGCTGCAACCTAAGTTTACCCATCTTCAATTTGCAAACTTATTTGCAATGATTGGCCGGACATCTTTTGCGACAGTGAGGGTTTCCAAGAAGGAGATCAGCTCAGGCAACGAAACGTCATACGGGCCACTCGACGAGGTGGAGAGAACAGCTCCAGATTTCTAATCCTCATTTGAAATAACTAGATCTAGATTATGGGAAGAAAACCTGTGATTGACTCATGTGAATTGAGTATTACACTAGTTAATGCCAATTGTTGTGGGTGACACACTTTTATCCCATAGCAATAGCATATGTGAAATACACATAGCATTTTTACTCATGAGGCAAATGGGCCATTGCACAACATTTGAGCAAACAAACACAAGGCAGCCCACACAAAGCAATCCCTCGTGTGCGTGACGCCGGGTTGACTCAATCCACGGCTCCACCAGCCAGGGGCAGAACATCTTTCCCGAAATGGAACTCACAGATCCCAACGCGATCCACAGTAGATCCCAGCCCGCCACTCACTAGGGTTTCCGTTCTGACATTCCCCCGCCCGCGCTGCCACTACCCGCCTTCCAAAATTTCGCGTGCGCGCCCATCCCCAGTACCTATATATAGCCCTCTCCTGCCTCCTCTCCCTCACACCAACCCTCGCCGCTCTTCTCCTTCCAATCCATCTCCGACCACCCACCCGGTAGATATTAATTTGTCACCTATTCACTGTAATGGTGTATGCAGAATAATTTCACACAAAAACTGGCAAGATATACCAAATTACAGTTTACAAAATTTGATGCTCCCGTCCAAATCTATGGTTGGGAGTTATATGTGGATTAAAATATGTGGATTGTCCACATATTTTCGAATCCTCATTTGAAATAACTAGATCTAGAATAGGGGAAGGAAACATGTGGTTGACCCAAAAAAAACATACCATCACTAGTACCTAACTGAGTATTACGCTAGTTCATGACAATTGTTGTCGGTGACACACTTTTAATCCACATCGCAATAGCATATGTGAAACAAACATAGCATACTGCCAACGTTTTATAATTTATAATGGTTTTTTGTGTTGAAGTTGTGGAGATTGGAAACAATGGCAAGTCATGGAAGAAACACACCACAGGCAGTACATCCACATTACTAGGGTAATTAAAATACCACGTGAATTACACAAAAAATGGACCACGCCAGCTATTGCATTTACTCATAAAATTGCATTATTTGTGCATCGAACGGCATAGATGTTCACATTCTTTCCTATGCAAAATTAATTGCAAGATATACTTGTTTAATGTGAATACTAATTTGCTTGAGAGATCTAATGAACTGATTTATGTGCGTCCAAGACCTCAGTCCTATATGTAGTGATCCAATGCGGACCAACAAGGTCGAGAGAACAGCTTCAGATTTCTACTACTACTCATCTGAAATAACTAGATCTAGATTATGGGAAGGAAACCTGCGATTGACACAAAAAACATACCATCACTAGTAGCATGACAATTGTTGTGAGCGACACATTTTTATCCACATTGCAATAGCATATGTGAAACAAACATAGCATATTGCGAACTTTTTATCATGGTTTATATTGGTTTTTGTGTTAAGTTGTGGAGATACCATGGTAATTAAATAGAATGTGAACTTCACAAAAAAGGGATAATTCTCCTGCTATTGTGGCATTTACTTGCAAATAATAATAGTTTATTTTATGCACCAAACGAGATATATTTCACATACCTTTCTATGCAAAATTAATATCAGTATGTACTGGTTTTGATCTGAACACTAATTTGTTTGAGAGATTTAATGAGCTGCTACAAATGCGTCCAAGACCTGAGTCCTATAAGTAGTAATCAAATACTATCAACAATGTCGAGAGAACATCTCCAGATTTCTAATCCTCGTTTAAAGTAACTAGATCTAGATTATGGGAAGGAAACCCGCCATTGACTCAGAAAACATACCATCACTAGTACCAAACTGAGTATTATAGATGGTTCCGGTAAATATCACTTTGTCGGTTTTACCATGCAACAGGACATAATACTCCGTATTATTGAAAAAGTGAAACCCTCGGTTGGTTTTATAGGTATAACTGTCCGAGACATTTTCCTGCTATAATCGGCTCGTTTCAAACCCCGATAATCTTAATACTCACAGGGTTAACGATGCAATCTCATCATGGTATCCAGACTTAGCTTAGTTAGAAGGCCGAGTATCGCTCAGCTACTCCTCCTGTTGAATCTATCTGCTCAATGCGTTGAATATACTCAATACTATGAATTTTGTCTATATTCTTGTGCTGGAAACAATTAAGATTTACTTATAACTAAGGTCTTACTAAGGGAGATAGCAGTGTCAAATATGGCGTACTCCCTAACCAGAATCCAGAACAACAAGGGTCTAAGTTTTGGGTATCAAAATGGTTATGATATCGTATATTATCACGCATCTCCTTGTTGTGGCTCATATTACAACGTTAATGGTAGCATGTGTATTCTCTTTTATCAACCTATGCATACTTGTATATAACTCTGCGAAAGCTACATTGACAATGTAAACTGTCAACAATGTGAAATGTGAATGTCGTGGGTCTTTTCGTCTCATAACTATATGCTATTATTAGTATTATACTCCAGTGGATACTCTTTGTTTCTTGTAGTAATGCTGGAAACCTTAATGCATTCTCTTTCGTGCAGATCCTGGAAGCAAGAGAAGAATTATTGCAAAGCTCCCCGAGGATGAAAAAGCTAGGATCTGAGGACCCTGGCAGCTCATCAGAAAACAAGGATACTTCATCTACCCAAGCTGAAGATAGAGAGTTGTCACCCTCAAGCACCCAATACAAGATTGAGATGTCTGAAGCAACATCGTTCCAAGAACCAACTCCTGATCCTTTGCCTGGTGTTGAGGCCATCAAGCATCCTATTTTCACCAGCGAGCCGGAAATCGTTGACAAGTCTGTAATTGAAGAAGAGCTGGTGGTGAAAAATGAGATGAAGAATATACCTGCTGAGAAGCCTAACCATTATACCACGGAGGATGATGATGACAAAGAAGTGGAGGAGTGGCTAGAGGATATGGATCACGTGTCCAGCAAAACAGGCAACATCACTTCAGCTGGGAATGATGAAGATGTGTCATTCAGCGACTTGGAGGATGACGATGATGATTAGGGGACCGCTAGAGGTTAAGGAATCCCAGTCAGCTCGCGGTATATATACTCTGTCTGCTTTGTGTCAAGTACAAAGGTTGTGGCTTCATGAGAAAAGCTTGCTGTTAATGAAGGATCACAGCTTCCGTTGCTATAACGAAGTAAGCAGCATGGTAGAAGAATCACGGCAAGTTATGTCCGTGGGCTTTGCTTTCTTGATTCTAGTTGCAAGTTTACCTACATGCCGTCATTGTTTGTACATAGAAACCACCTGGCGCTGATGTGTAAGTACCACTGCTTCGGTGCGTTGATGCTGAGTTTCTGAATGTAGATAACACAATCCGATCTAAAGCTGTCAGAAATTGTCTAAACTAGTTAAGTTCAAGTAAAATCCTTGTATTTCCTGTATTCTTGTCCTTTTTTCTATATAAACAGTGTGTATTAGACACTGGGCACGGCAGAGCATACCCTCGAGGGTCGAGCTATATGAAACGACTGACATATGTAGGGGCCCTAGACATATGCACGCACGTACGTAGGCCGCGAGGCCTGCTATAGTCTCGTTCCCGAATGCGTGGGATTGGCTCGATCGCCTGGCCTTGGATATCGTGTCATCTGTCACTGTCAGGGAAAGAAAAAGGCCACGAAAGGCATCCACATTTGCAGGGTAACTACATCAGGCAGTTCCTGGATGTGCAAATACCCCCACGAAGTTGCAAAATGGGGTGTAGTGGCTCATGAACTTGGTGCGTGTTTGGTTAGTCACGCGCTACTAGAACGTCACGTTTTTACTCTTTTCGGCCCGTTTGGTGTGCTGGCATGTTCCTCTTCCCTACATGAGCACGATTGCACGAAACTTAAAGCACCCCTGGGCCAGGCCCGAGAGGAACGGCCGATTCCACCGTTTCAGCTGAGCCACCCTCTCGCAAGGCAAAATGGGGATCCGGGTGGCCGAGCTCGTGCAGCCAAGGGAGATGGCGCGCGGCCGCGGGGGCACGCGCGCTCTCGTAAAAATGGTAGCGGGAGAAATTTCGCTCACCGCCCCGCGTTTTCGCTCCCCCATTTCACCCCTCTCCTCTTACCGCCGAAGCTCCCGCCACCATTTCCCCCCCAAATCGAGGTCACAGCCCGGGCCAAGATTCACCGACGACGACCAGGTAAGCGGCGCCTTCTTCCACTCCGGCGACCGGAGCTCGACGGCCAGCAACGGACCACTTCTTCCACGACCGGTGTGTGCAGCGTCCGGTCTTCCACGCGACGATGCCGGTAAGCACAATCGAACCCTAGCTAGTATAGCTTGTGTAGATCTGTGCTAGTTGAGTTCATCTTTAGGCCATGATCTAGTTTGAGCATGTTTAGGAGGTAGATCTGTGCAAGTGGAGTTGATCTAGTTTGAGCATGATGTAGCTTCCTTTTACCACCGTCTTGATCTAGTTTATGCTACTTTCTTCGTCGTCGCCGTTGTAGGACATGACCGTCGACGAATTTAGCCAGTCTCTGATCGAGGAAGAGAGCCAGCTCTCTCTCTCACTTGTCCCGGACTCACAGCCGGAGGAGACGCAGCAACCCATGGAGAGGTTTGAGGTGCCTCAGCTGGGGTTACATCTGGTGCTGGCCACGTCTTGTTCTGGTGGCAAGGAGAAGAAGATCAAGATGGGGACAACCATGAAGTGGCCTGCATTTCTCTCCACCTTCGTGCTGAACAAGATGTGCGAGATCATCGCCAGCGGTGTGAGGACTGAGAAGGGCTTCAAGGAGGTGCATATGAACACAGTTGCGAAGCTTGTCTTCGAATTCTGTGCGCAAGAGGTCACCTCCACTCAGATCTACAACCACCTCAGGAAGTGGAGAGCGAGGTGGATCAAGGTGTCGAAGCTGAAGGACTTGAGTGGCGCCCATTGGGATGAGGATACCCACAGCATCATCCTGGAGATTGAGCACCTCAGAGGCCACATTTTGGTTAGCATCATCGTACGCCATCGCTAACTGTCAAACTGTCTGTTGTGTTCGAACACCGCTAACTATCTAACTGTCCTTAGGATCACCCCAAGGACGCTGAGTTCCTTAACAAGCCTATCCAGAACTACACTCAGATGCAGACCATCTT
Source organism: Poa pratensis (assembly GCA_947311845.1). Taxonomy (NCBI): domain Eukaryota; kingdom Viridiplantae; phylum Streptophyta; class Magnoliopsida; order Poales; family Poaceae; genus Poa; species Poa pratensis. The sequence goes on from CAMZMU010000055.1 coordinate 29,130,040, forward strand.
CTCCTACGGCCTTGCCACTGGTAAGCATGCCATGGGATCAGCTGAGCCTCTTGGTTCGGCTGAAGATGCTGAGACGCAGGAGTCGGAGGAGCCTGAACCTGCTGCTAACTTCGGAGGAGGCGCCAAGGCTGACGGTTTTTCACCTAAGGCACCTGGGTCGGGGGAGAGGGAGAGGAAGAGGAAGAGGAAGAGGGGTGCCTTGGTGGACGAGGAGGTGCTCGTCTTCACGAGCATGACCGAGGCCGTCCGGGAGGTGGCAACCGCCATCAGGGACAGCGTGCCTGTCGACGTGCACCCCGGCCTCATCGAGGCTGTGATGAGCGCGAAGGGCACCTTCAGTGACAGCGCCAAGATTGCTGCCCTTGGCCACCTCCTGGACAACAAGGCGCAAGGCTTTGGGTTTGTTCTGATGGCTGAGGACCACCGTCTTCTCTGGCTCCAGAACTACCTCAACAGGCACTACTACACGGACGCCGTCTGAGTAGTGGCGGTGGTGCAAGCATGCTAGATGGTGTCTGAAGATCATGATCATGATCATGATGTATATTTTGGGTAGCTAGGGCAACAAAACTTGTTATGGCCTGTATATTTTGGGTAGCTAGGACAACAAAACTTCTTATGGTCTGTATATTTTGGGTGCTTGAGGTGGTACATAAGCTAACCCTCACACGATGAACCAGCGGTGGTAGGATGACACCCTCTTTTGATGTGGTGGTAGGTTAACACCATACTAGCTAGGTAGCAAACACTTGTGCTGCTTGTAGCGATAATCAATGCATGCTTGCTTATGTTGCTTTACTTCATCGCGTGTGTTCTTAGCTTTCCAACTTGTTGCTTCATTGATCATGGTACCCTAATGAAGTATGTCTTCCTTGTAGTGGTATGTGGTTTTCAGAGGAAGGAATCCAGGAATCTACACAATCTGGGGTGCTTGCTCGGCTCAGCTGTACAACTTCCCCAACAACAGCTGTGAAAGGTTTGAAACTTTGAGCGAGGCACAGGCTGCCTTCTACTCCTAGCACGAAGAACCTCTGCACTTTGACAGCATTGCTGGATCAAGCCTTCATGGAGCAAGATATCCTGGATCAAGCATGGGTGGAGGAATCATAGCTGGATCAGGACATGCTGGAGCAAGCCTTGCTGTATCAGGCCTTGATGGAGGAAGCAAAGCAGGACATGGTGGATCAAGCCGTGCTGGATCAAGCAAAGCAGGAGGAAGCAAAGCTGGATCAAGAAAACCTAGAGGCGACATCAAAGACTTCATCATCCTCGTCCTGATCGTCGTCATTGTGTATTTGTGCCGGTCGTAAGTGTGTATGTACCTTAAACCATGAACATCCTAAAACCTCAATGGGCTGGTAAGCTCACCACTAGGCGTGCAAGGTAAGTGGAACATCCACATTCTGGGCAACCAAACACGGTTGTTTGTGGCTGTAATCGCCAATCTGGGCAACCAAACACAACCACCTTGAATTTTTGCACACAGCGAAACGGGCCTGGCTAGAACATTGTGGGCAACCAAACTACATGCACAACATGGCTCAGCTCTCGTTTTACCTCAGCCAGGTCCAAGTGAGCCACAGATGCAAAATGGCAAATTTCCATGCGACCAACCAAACACGCCCTTGAATGTGCATTCATTGTTGGCCCACAAAGTTGCAAATCCCTCCCGGCTCGACATGTACCATGCCGCGCTGACAATTGGCAGACTCCCTCGTTTGGCAATTTAACAGACCACACCCTCCCCCTTCCAATTTCATAAACGTACCGCAATGGTCCCAACTCGACGCCTAGCTTCGGTTCCGAAATAGATTCCCAATTCCCTTGTACCATAACCCTAGCCAAATCCCGAAGGCGGCAATTAGCAACGGTGGAGGGTGGCTAATAGCTACGTCGAAGGGCGGAGAGCGGGCGGCAGAGAGGAGGACTGGTGGAGGGGGTCATTTTTGGATGGGCTCGAGCTGGGAAAGGGATTGTAACATGGCGAGCTTGGTGGTGTGGTCGGCGTCGGCGGCACATGCGATGACGATGGATGGGAAAAAGTGACATGAGAGGTTTACTGGGACCCTGAAAGCACATGTGAAGTTCGAATTATTCTGTTAATTTTATTTACACATCAGTGAATTTGTGAAATCCAAATGTTCTCTGAATTTGCTCTGTTCATGACCTGAAGCAATCTCTTCTTATGTCATTTTTAAATGTTTCAGGAGAATGGTGATTTGAAGTACCATAAGCAGAAGAAGAGCGAAAAAAAAATACAAACCTCTAGCCCCGTCTTGTATACCATGCTCTCAACCTGATAAGAATCGATTTCGGAACCGGCGAGTGGCGATGATTGTTGTCGGTTGCTATATTTAGGGTGAAAACCCCGAGTGAGTCAGCTGACTAGCTAGAGTACAGCATGACCAATTAATGTGTTCCACGCATGTCGCACGAGATCGGTATAAATATGTTCCGTGTCAGTTTGGTGGCATGTCCTCCATCACGTGCTTCGTTTTGCTTATCCGAGATCACATGGCCGTTAATGGTTGAGACTGAGAGAGCGAGAGTGATGCTTACCAACAAATCTACGTAGTACCAAACCACGGCATGATCGTAATCGATCTAGCTCGGCTGTTAACGCTCAACAGGGAGACCGGTCGATCAATTAGCGCACGCCAATTTGGCTCTGCAGTGTGTATGCGCGCACGGCCGGCCGGCGGTTGAACGGTCCTTGTCCCTAGTAGACATGCGTCCGGACGATACGCCGTAACGTGGTTCTCCAAAAAAGGCAAAGGGTTAAGGGACCCCTTGATGTGACAAATTCATGGAGGCGATCTCAATCGACCTGTCGTTGATCATGTGGAACAAGTGTACCCTCCGTGTGTTAGGTACCAACTAGAGGTTCACTAGATTATCACTCCAGATACAAGAATTCAGTCTCGGATACAAGGTGAGATCTAGAATTCTGGACTCGAATAGGAAGAACACGAGGAACAGCCTCGTCTCTCACTAAGCCTAGCCTTTGCCGTGATCCAACCGGATAGCCTCTCCTGTGCTTCTCCTCCCTTCTTATCTTGTGGCACACGACGCTCACGTGGTCCAGTCCGGTCCAGCGCATCTGCGGTTCGGCTGCACCAGCCTCTTTGGTCGCTCGACACGCCTCTGCTGGCCCTGGCTGGTGCTGACGAGGTTCGGTGTAGTGGTGGCTGACGATGGGTCCCCAACATCCCCTCCTCCTTGAGTCGAGACTTGCCCCCAAGTCTCTGTGTTGGGAAAACGATGGCGAAGCCAGTCGAGGTCTTCCAGGTAGTCGTTGATCATGTGGAACAAGTGTACCCTCCGTGTTTCATTGTGAGCTATGATGGGTCTAGCTAGCTGCCTAGCTTAGTCTGAGCTTAGACCCGGGAAACCATGGAAACTGAGAAATGATTATATTTCCAAGTCCGATTTTGGAGCTATGTGTACTTCACTCTATAATTAATATATGCGCACTAATAGTTTAACCACTGTAAACTTCACCGGTCGAAGAGACCAAAGCTTCTTTATATATGCTCCTTCTTCACTCGAGGACAGACTGTGCGCGCGCAGGTCCGAGCTTGTTTGCAAAAGCATGTTACCCACCTTCCATGCACTTTGGCATCATACAGTAACCCAACTGTTCGTACATTTGTATATTTCTCATTACCGAACTGCTCCACCGAAGTTGCATAGAGTATTTCTGCAAGTGTTGAAGGCGACAGCATAACAGCATCAACAGTACGTCGCAGACAATCACACAAGATATTTCCTATTCGCAGCCACATGGACTTTTTTTTTTTGAAACCGGACAAAAGGTTTGCCTTTTCATTTATATAGAAGAAGTGAATTGGCCAGTTTATAAGAAAAACTGGCCGAAAACCGGATACAACAACACAACGCACCACGCCGGCCCCGAGGCCACGCACCACACAAGTCGACGGCCTAACCGCCCAAGCGGCCAAGGCCGACACCCCTCAACGCAACAGCGGAGGCGAAATCCGGAGCCGCCGCTCCGACATCCACGCTGGCCACGGGCCACGCTCCACACAGGTCGACGACAAAACCGCCCAAGCAGGAAAGGTCGACATCCACGCACCTCAACGCGACGCAGCGGAGGCGAGATCGGAGCCGCCGCTCCGACATCCACGCCGGCCCCAGGGCCACGCACCACCTAGCCAAAGACGAGAAGATCGTCACCGCTGGCCACCAAACATCCACGGGTCCCTCTGGCCGGCGAAACATCCAAGATGAGGCCCCAAGGGGAATACGACGCCGAAGCGCCGCCCTCGCCCGATCCACGGAGGATCTAAGGTTTCCCCCGGAAGTTTTCGGACGGAGGAGTGGGAGCACCGCCACGACGACGCCTACAAGTAGGAAGTGGCGCCCGGGGGCGTCACCGTCGCCTGTCCTGGTCGTCGACCAAGGCAAGGTTTTCACCCGGCGGTCTCCGCCTGCCCGCCCACACGGGGACCGACCAGCCCACCATCGCAGACCCGCACACAGACACCGTCAGCCCCGCGCACCCGACGGTCCACGGCCACCAAACAGAGCTAGACGCCGGGGTCTAGGTCAGTCTCGCGCTGAGCCACCTCCTAGCTCAGCTCGACGCCGCCACCAAGTCCGGGGCCGCCGCCCCGGCGTCCAAGTGCTGCAGGACAGCCACACGCCCAGCCGCACAAATGTCGCTGCCCCCAAAGCCAACGCGACGTGCCAGCCAAGGGATACCGGACGGGGAGCCTCTACCTCCCGCCGACGGCGCTGCAGTTCCCTCGAGCACCACCGCATAGCAGCAGCCAGCCCCGTGCGGCACCACAGCGGTGCGAAGCACGGGAGGCCGCCGAGAGCAGCGGCCCGCCGAGCCCATCGGGGCCCAGATCGGGCCCTGGCCGAACCACGGGCAGCCACGCTGAAGGTCGCCGCCACCACCTGCCGCACCCACCCCGGCCACGTCGTCGTCAAGCCGTGCCGAGCTCGCTGCAGAAGCAGCGCCGCCGCCGCACCACATCGCCGCCGCCGCGGGAGAACGGGAGCCGCTTCGCGCGTCCACCACGAGCTCGCCCCGCGCCGCCCTTGTAGAGGCCAGGGGCAGCGGCGGAGGAGAGGCAGGGGAGGAGGACGGCCGGCGGCGGCGCGATTAGGGTTCCCCCGTGTCGCTCAAGCGGAGCGACGCGGGGTCGGGCTCGCGTTTAGGTGCGATTATGGACTGTTTGCAAACCAAGGGAACAAAGCCCTGGAACTTAGCCACTTAGCCTAATTGTCTTTGTCACGAGGGTGGCGAAACCAAACAGGGCATATTGTCTTGACTCCAGATGCAGATCAACAGGCCAAAAGTAGTAACTGAGCTATACAGCTTTCGTGTGCAACAACGTATTTCTTTTTCTCTGAAGAAAAAAGGGAGAGCCGGTCAGCCAGGGCTAGGCCGCCCCAGCTTTCATGTAATGCAAATAACCATTTTATTACAAAATATAACTTAAGGTCTTCTCACAATGAAAAGAATGGATTTTAAGCTCTGCCAAAGCACCAATCACAATCTAGGCCACCCCTTTGGATTGTAGGATTTTCAAAACGTCGGTAGGAAAAAACAAAGCATTGAGATGTCATGCACTTCAATTACTATAAGATTTCAAAACACAACAATTTTGTAAGACATGCCTTTGGATGGTGCACAGAAAACAAACACATGAAATGAGGAGAGTGCATTGAACATTTTAGAGGAAAAATAAAATGAGGTTTGAGCCCATGTTGAGATTTGTATAAAATATGGGGCATAGGAATGGATTGCTTATAAATTTGATGTGTTCAATCCTATAATCCGAAGGGATTCCATAGGATTTTTTTTTATAGATTTTAATCTTACAAAACAAATTATGAAATTTCTTCAATCCAAAGAGGTCCTAAATGAATCTCACGCGACCGTCTCCAAGTTGCTACACGCCTACCCCAAAGTCCAGCGATGCCCACACTTCCAAACGCCGAAGAAAATATCACATACAGATCGGGTGGGTAACCATATCCACGACGTCCAAAAAAAATGAGATACTTTGGTTTGTTAAAAACCACATCATTATAATAGTTCCATAAAATCCAAAGTAAAGGACACACTTGCAAACTTTACTTCGAGTCTTAAGTTGTGCATTAACTTGTACACATAGGCTTCCTTAATATTTTGGGCCACAAATAATGCTCCACTTAATCTTCCACTCACGTTCGTCATTTTTTCAAAGAAAAAATCCGAATCTGTACTAGTCCAATTTTTTTGTACTACCTCTTTTTGTATTTCGAGGAGAGACAACATAACATCGGTAAACAAGAGAGAACAACATTTACAAGGATAAGACGAACACCTTATGAGACTAGCTTGATTGTCCAACTGTTTTCCTCTCAAAGCAATCATCCACAACCCCTTTCACTTTTTGGTTTGAAGTTTACTGTTATGGATATGGATACCTAGATACTAGAAAGATAAAACCGGGCTTCACAAGCATATAGTTGACTCGTCCTCCTCCTCCTTAGCTTTCACAAAATAGAAGCTCTCACTTTTATGAAAGTTTATTTTTAAACCTAAAACTTGTTAAAAAGTACAAATGATGAGCTTCATGTTGACGGCTTTGTCCAAATTGTGTTCCATGAAGATAATTGTATGATCGCATATTGTAGGATGGACACTTCATCCTCAACTAAGTGTGAAATGAGATCACCTACTTGTCCATCCTCTTTTGCCCTACCAATGAGGATAGCAAACATGTCCAGAACATAATTGTTGACACAGGATCATGTGTTCAACTACAACGCTGGTGTGAATGGATTGTGCATTTTATGCAGCGAGGAAGTGTCAAAATTAAAGTTAATGATGACATTAAGCATGATCTCTATTTTCAAACAATAAAAAGTTTTAGGCAGGGTAGTGACATCAACTCGGGAAATTAGCTTTGGGTCATAGGTGCAGATGCACCCACTACATAAAAATCACATTTTAAAATGTAAAAAAAATCAAATACAAATTTCAGATATACATCCGGACATTATATGTTCGCACAAAATATTTTTTATGTCTTGTATAAAAAAGACAAATTCTGGTGTTATAAAATGACTTTTAGCGAAACATCTTTTTGTCTTTTTTACAGACTAGAATTTTTTTTCGCAAAAATTTATGTGTGAACATAGAACTTCTGAATGTACATCTAAGTTTTTCTTTGAAATTTTTGGACATTTTGAAATGCATTTAAAATACATTTTCCAGACCGGGTGCATTTAGACCTATTAGTCAAAACACTGTGTCCCATCAACTCCTCTTATAATATGACAAACCACATAATATTCCACTCATCCCATGGATCATACGCGTCCAACCTTTCCATATTCACGAAATACAGGCATGGCTCTTCTGATGCACAAATGCAGAAGTATTACATGGTGTAGTGTAGAACAAGTATCAATCACTATGCATTCGTAGTAACGGGCCAAAGTACATTACAGAGACAACAGTATCACTCCATTTGAAGGTAAACTGTCAAGAAACTAACCCAATCTAATTAATCACTGAAGATTCTTACAAAAGAACGAGACATGAAGGACTATCTCACAGGCCGAGTCCCAAGCCAATATATCTACAACCCCAACATTTCAGTGTCTCTGGTCCAACTGCAGCCCCCTTACAAGCGGGGACCATCAGTCAGTGCTTCTCGCGTACGCTATGCTTCAAATCGTGTATGGTTTGGCATGTTCGACACGCTTCAAATGAAGAGAAAAAATCCATTATACTCCTTGTATCCTATCACTCGACTTGCTCGCCGATAAGATCGAGTCCAACGACCAAGAAGGAGACCCCTTGGAACAGAAGGAAGTAGAAATGTATGCCTTGAACCGAGAGCAAGCTGCGAGCAGCTGCTGTCAAGAGAAGGAAGGAGAGTGCTAATTCTTTCCTGTATAACCTATTGTGTTTCTTCGTTTTGGGATCCACTTTAGGGCGGGATTCCTCCTTTGCTAGGGATTCAAGATTTGGTGCAGATCCTACTCTCTGTTGCTTAGATTGCTTCTCATTCTCAACAAGAGCGAAGGTCGCCCTCGGAAGAGCGGCCTGATTTCTTGGTGACAACCCACTCGTAGGCACTCCCGAGCTGGAATAAGCCAGAGATCATGGCGTTGAATTTGGTCACTGACATGGTGTTCTCGAACAAAAGATAAGGTACAATGAATGGGAAGGACTTTGGGGCTGGGAGTATGTTAAGTAAGGACATGGTTGCTGGAATGTAGCATACTACCCAAGCAGGTAGCTCAGCTTCAGGAGCAAACATTGTCATGGGAAGGATGACGCAGAAAAGTGTGAAGGAATAGAAGGGTAAGATAAGTTTGCGGAGGAGAAAGAAAAGGAATATGAGGTTGAACTTCTTCCAAAACCCAATCTGCAACAGAGGTAAGTAATGTCATCCCTGGTGCAATGGTAAATGAAAAAGTGGAGCTAAAATGTTAAGGATAAGCATTCTGATCAAGCGTTAAATAGAAAATGGCAGATAAATAAAACCAAAACAAAGTTGCGCTGACAAAAATTCACACATGACCGTTTTATTTGCATTCGAGTAGATTTTATCCCAAATTTGACTATATGATATATTTGACTTGTCAAACTGTAAATCTAATTATTTGTTGAACATATAACCATAAAACTATAGGTGGTTGCTATGGTAAAATACCCCAAACAACACACTTCCCCCTTCTATAGCATAATACAATGAAGCAGGGAAGCCACAAGAGAAACAACTGATTCCGTCTGCCAGAGTCAATTTCTAAGAGACCCGATAATTAGTTTGGTACTGCATACTACGTTGATGCTCCATGAATTGTACAGTAATTGACTAAACTTCAAGCAGAACTGTATAATTTAGTCATGAAAACTTGCAAACATGCATCCTACTGATGCTTCCAGGAAAATAATCAACCTTGCAAATATTCATCCTGCCGGTGTGCCTTAATCAACTCTACTTACTGCAGCTAAAATCTGCCCGACGGCAAGAAAAGGACTAACCTAAATCAAGTGTACTTACAAGAGAATCTTATTTTAGATGGCGTGCTTAATATAAGGCGGATTAACTCAGCTTTCAGACTATGTTTATAAGATGAAGTGCATACCTTTGATTTGATGATATCCACAAAGCAGAGTCTAAACAACTGCATAGGACCAGAATGCCATCGATGTTGCTGCTTTCTGTATGCTTCATATGACTCTGGCAATTCACACTGACACTGAAAGGGAAATTGTGTACCGCAGTTTGAATGATCATTACATATTTGAGTAATATTATACATAATTGTCATAAAACCAAATGGAAATGTAATAAAACCATATGAGAGTTTATTTCTGTACCTCAACATCGTTAAGATACAGAAACTTCCATCCCTTGAGATGTGCTCGGACAGCAATATCCATGTCTTCAACTGTTGTTCTCTCCATCCATCCTCCGGAGTCCTCAAGTGCCTTAATTCTCCACACTCCAGCCGTTCCGTTGAAGCCAAAGAAATTAAGGAATGCACCATTAACCTGCTGCTCCACCTCAAAGTGGAAGCAGAGATTTATATTTTGCAGCCTAGTTAATAAGTTCTCATCCTTGTTTACAAAAGACCACCTTGCCTGAACTAGTCCGACATCCTCTTTGCCCTGGAAGTCCCAGACACAGGTAATCAGACGATACAACTTTCATGGAGTTGTCCTTGGATAAGAATGTAACGCATATATGTGAAATTTTCAGCTTACCTTGAAATGGGGCACAGTTAGCTTCAGGAAGTCTTCTTGTGGTTGGAAATCAGCATCAAAGATGACAACAAACTCATAATCTTTGACGTAACTGCAGTTCATGGCTGACTTGAGGTTTCCAGCCTTGTAGCCATCACGGATCACCCGGTGTCTGTACAATATCCGGACACCCTCCCGCTGCCATTTCTCAACCTCCTCTTTGATAAGAGCTGAAGTCACGACGTCATCAGAATCATCCAGCACCTGCACCAAGAAGTTCGATCTTGGCCAGTCCAGATTGCAGACAGCTCCTATGGATTGCTGATACACCTGCAAAGATGCATATCAATCAAAGGAATGAGCTACATTTGATGCAATTCCAAATTAATTGCTCAGTTTACTCAAGATTTCCCTGATTCGGGATTGTTTAAACTTTAAAATGAAACCTAACTTGCCCCCTGGTCCCCTACTTGAAAGGAATGAGCTAATTGAGAGCGACGTGGAAAATTTGTCTTGGGATACTAGAAAAGAAGTGTGCTTTAGAAACACTCAAGCACTCCATCCCCAAGAATGAAATTCTTTAGTCCAAATGCTCCAAACCCGAAATCGGATCTTCAAACACTTCACAGCCCATAGTGGAGTAGTAATAACCATCGATTTCGGTGTTTTGGTCAAGAATAGAGACCGTTTCATGCTATCCTGTAACTGTAAGCAACACTCGAATCCCAAAGTGATAGAGGCCAATATTATGCGTCGGTGGCAGTGGCACTACAACCAAGATAACCCAATCTGAAGTTCTGAACTGCCCTATGGTTCTTATCCACCCGTTAAGTTCCCTCGATTGCAGCTCAAAATCCGAATCTTTCGATCTCTGCAACCGCCAATGCGGCCGGGGCACTCGACGCCCGATCCCAAACTGCATTGAAAATTAAGCTGAAAAAACTGGGAATTTGTACCTCCTTCTCGTTGCACATTGGAATCTGCACGAGCACCATGGGGAACTCGTCGAGTCCGGTCTCGACGTCCTCTTTTCCGGCGGCGGCGGTGGCGGTGTTGGGCACGGGCTTAATTCCCCTGAGCTTGATCCAGAAGCAGCCGAGGCAGAGGATGAGGCGGTCGGCGCTCTGGATCATGAAGAGCACGACGCATGCGTTGGTGAGGAACTGCAGGGCGGGGCCGAGGTAGGCGACGCGGGCGCGCATCCAGGCCCCGTACGCCGCGGCGAAGAGCCCCTCGACGTCGGGGACGGCGGCGGGGAGGTGCCAGCCCTGGGCGTGCGCGGCGACGTCGACGGCGAGGAGGAGCATGGAGAAGAGGAGGAAGGCGCGGAGGAGGCCGTAGAACCTGGTGCGCAGCGCGCGGCTCTCCCCCGGCGCCGCCGGCGCGTCGGCGTCCGAGTCGGTCCGCCCCGCCGCCACCCGCCTCCGCGCGGCGGCGGCCACGGAGAGCGCGGCGGATGCGGCGCCCGTGAGCTTCCCGGCGGCGCGGTGCGCCTTGAGCAGCAGCACCCAGGTGATCTGGCGCGCGTTCTTGCCGCGGCCGTCCTTGCCCCCCGCGGCGGGCGAGCCCGGCGGCGGCACCTCGGAGATGGCCCAGTCCGGGGTCTGCATCTTGACCACCACGGGCGTCCCGCTTCCCCCTCCTGATCCCCGCACCTCCTGCCCCCACCACGGCGCCATTGCACACACCCCCCTTCGTGGTGATGACCCCCCTCAGCTCCTCATCACCTAGAGGATAGAGCTAGAGGTGGACGACAAGACGCAGTACAAGGAAATGGCAGTGAGGAGTGTGGCAGACACTGGTCAAAATAGGATCCCACGCACGCAGCAGGAGCAGCAGAGAGAGTCGGAGAGGAAGAAGAAACAGCTCAGGTCAGTGGCGCGGCGGGGGATCCAATCCAACTCCCCTCAGCTCAGGACAAGCCGAGCCTTTATACACCCACCCCGCGCCGCGACCCTCCTCTGTCCTGGTCCTCCTCCCCGCTGTAGAAAAATGGAAGCTACCCTTCTCCGTTTCACTTTGGCTTCTGCTTCCAGCTGGAGAGCAGTGCACTCGTACTAGTATACGGCAGGAGGAAGCAGAGGACGGCCTTTACGCACGAGTTCGCGCGGGCTTTAGCAGCTGGATTAAACATATACACTAATCTGCCCCCGGAAGAAGGAAGCGGCAAGCGTGTTTGCGTGATTAATTAACGCAGGAATGGCATTGTCCTTCCTTGGGATCGGCAATGGCGGACTTGTGTCTTCGCGTCTCGGTCTCATTGATCGATTTGATTAGCGGAGGTGATTATTAATCGTGGGGCTGGCGAATGCAACGGGACACGTGAGGTGCGGGCTTGGGCCTGGGGCCCATGATGGATGATTCGTTGCGTGGAGCCGGGGACGGTGTCGGTGGCGATCCCCAGCTCCGGCTGGGCCGTCCGTCAGTCCCTCCATCATCCACCGGTTCAGTCCGGTAATCCGGTTCAGTTGTGTCGGGTTACTCTTCTTCTACAGCTTATTCCGTTGCTTGCTCCCTGTTACCAGGTCCAGAACCAGCAGCAGCACCTTCCCGTCCTGCCTGTCGGAAGAAGAACGACTTTTTAGGGCATCTCCAGCCGTTCGGCCCCCCCAGGCCGAAAAAACGGCGCATTTTTGGCTTTGCGCCGGCGCTAACTTTGGCCTGGGAGGGTTGGGTTTTCCAGCCGTTCGGCCACCCAAGGCGAACACAAATCAACATAATTTAAAAGTTCATATTCCCGCCCCAAAATCAGCCCGAGTTCGGCGATCCAAAGATAGCCACAATTTGGCGATCATACAAAAGAAGCCACGAACGGGCGATCGAATTCATGCCACTGGCCGGCGACGTAGTGCCGTATTCGGCATGCTGATGGCGCAGATCAGATGGTCACCGGCGACACCTCGGCGTCGTCGTCCAGGTCGATGCGTGCAGTCGTCGGAGTAGGGGCGGAGCTCGGAGCGGCGATCGGTGCGGTGCTCGGCGGCGGCGTGGCCGTGTCGGCGGTGCCGGTGGCCGAGCTCGTGTCGGCTGCAGCAGTGGCGGGACTCGGGTCGGTTGAACCGTCTGTGGTGTTCGGCGGAGGTGCCGTCGTCGGGGTGGAGAGGATGGCCTCGCGATGCGCCATGAACCACACCCGAACCTGGGGGTCCATCGCCGTAGGGTCGCCGCCCATGAGGAAGGCGAGGTCATTGTTTCTCTTCTTCGCCGCGGCGGTGGTCTTGAGCAGGTCAAGCTTGGTACCCTGGTTGGCCATGAGCGCCGTCCACCTCGCCTCCGTCTTCTCGTCTCTCTTGGCGGCCTTGGCAGCGACATCGGCGATGCACGTCTCGATCGACGCCTGGAGCTTGGCCGCCGCTGGTGCCCCATCCTTCGCCGCCTTGGCTTTCTTGTGACCGTCCGGGCGCCCTTCAGATGCTCCAGCTGCCGCCGCGTCGGGGACGTACTCCTTGGCCTTGCGAAGTTGGTCACGGACTTGCTTCCATTTCTCGCACCCCTCGATCTTCGTGAAGACATGGAGGAACTTGAATTCGACCTTCTCGTCGGCGCGGTACATGTCGAACATGCGAACATACTACAAGGCCGAACAAAAGCGCCGAATGAGCAAACATAGCCGAATGAGGAAACAAGCGCCGAAATGGCGGAAAGAAGCTCACCTCCGTCTCGGCGTTGCCGCCGCTCTTCGGCCGATGCAGACATTCCTCTTGTATGCCGTGCCACTTGTTGCAAGCATGCTGGATCACCGCCCAGTGGTTCGCCATGGCCTTCTCGCCGCGATCAAGGCAGGAGGCGTACTCGGGATCGACGATCCGACGCTCATCGTACGAAGTCTTGACCCGCTTCCAGTAGTTGTCCATGTTCTGGTTTGCGCCGATGATCGGGTCCTGGCTCACATTCATCCATGCTTGGGCGAGGAGCACGTCTTCCTTGTAGCTCCACTTGATCCGAGGCTCGGCCGGCTTCGGCACCTTGGGGACCTTCTTCTTCGCCTTGCCTTTGGCAGCGGCTTCTTCGCCGGGGACCTCGTCCACAACCGGCTCGCCATCTTCTTCGGCTGTCTCCTGCCTCTCCGGCTCCACGAAGGCCTGCGATGAATCTACGGCCTGCGACAAGAACCCAGGGGCTGCGGCCGCAGCATTGGAGCCGGCGGTGATGAGGTCGCCCATGAAGGTGTCCCCTTAAATTCCGCCGAACAGGATGGGGTTGAGGTTGCGGCGGAGCGACGGCGAGCTCGAGTATCCAGGCGATCCCGCATACGGGGGAGGAGGGGGCGGCGGAGGTTGAGGCGCACCGTGCGGAAAGGCGACATTGGGGTTGAATCCGCCGAGTGGGTCGCTGTCGGCGTACACGGGGACGTAGTGGGGGGACACGCTCCAGCGAGGCGACGGGAACGGCGAGTAGCCCGACGGCGAGAACCCTGTCGGCGAGGCCACGCTGGACTGGCTGGCCCATCCGGCGAACTGAGGGTGAGGTGGGAGGCCGATCCTCGCCTTGGGCGGTGGAATCGGCGCATCCACCTCCCTCACCTCCTCCTCCTCTTCTCCTTCTTCACCTTCTTCCTCGTCTTCTTGGGCGCCGGAATCGCCGCCACCTTCGGCCAGCTCCCTGGCGCGCTGCGCCTGTTCCCTTTTCCGGCAGCTAGCTGTCTCGACCTTGCAACGCGCCAATTCCGAGATCCACTCGGCGGTGGTCATGCCGTCCGGCTTCGTCCTCGGCTGCCTGGGCTTCCTCTTCTTCATGGCGACAGAGGTGGAGGAGGACGCGGCGACGGCGGCGGCGGAGGTGCGTGGACCGGTGAACTTCTTGGGCGGCATGGCGGCGAAATCTTGGGGAATGGGGGAAAATGGCGGGAGCTGCGGGATGGGAGGGGATATGGCGGGAGAGTTGGCGCGCAAAGGGGAAAAGGGGAGGGGAAAACGCCTCATCTCGCCGACAAGGCTGGCCCACGTCGCCTTTTGCCCCCCAGGCCGAACCCGGCCAGTTGGGTTTGGCCTGGGAACGCCGGCGCTAGAAACGGCGCGAAACGGCGGAAATCGGCCTCCTGGGGGCGCGACTGGAAAGGTTTTGCTTCCGCCGGCGCTAAAAAAGCCGCCTGGGGGGCGCTGGGGGGGCCGGCTGAAGATGCCCTTACAGCAGCGGCAGCGGTGTACTCTGCCTGATCGAGATCGATTCCGTCGTCTCCGTCCGTCCGGCGCTGTCGGTCGTGGCGCTTCTGCTAAGTGGGCGCGGCTCATGCATCCATCCATGTCCATGCATGAATCATCCTCGCCATCATTGCCGCTTCACGTGCCAGATACGAGGCAGGCGAGGAAGAAGATCCATGACGACGAAGGAAGCCCAAGATGCAGCGCAGCGCTCCCCCGACGAGTACTGCTGCTGGCTGGTGGGGGGTAACTAATCGATCGGGCGCGCGAGGCGAGCGATAAGCGCCAATAAATGGCAGATCGGCCAATCACCGAATTTACGGCGGCAGCAGCATTATTGGTGGTGGCACTGCCGGCATAAAAACGCCGGCCAGCGAAAATTGCAGGCGAATTCAAAGCCCCAGAAGGCGCCTTCGCCTCGTCTCGCATCGTTGTCTTGTATGCCCCCGCTGCCTCCGTGTACGTCCAACATCAGTTATACTCTACTGTACTCCCCTTAATTGCTATACTACAGGACGACCTGCTCCAAGCAAAACTACACTGTCAGCTTCAAAATCCGTTCGTTCCCAAGGATCCTCTTCTTACGATCCAAATAATTATTCGAGGATTTTTTTGGGCGGGCACCGAGAAGCTTCTGATGAAAAGTGCAAAGTTAATTGGACGACGGTTTATGGGAGAGCTTTACGGTTTTGTTGGCCTTGGTTTGAGTGGACGACTGAAAAACCGTGGGTGGGAATGGAAAATCCGTGCAACAACGACGACATGCACCTCTTATATGCCTTGACAAAGGTACCATTAGGGACGGTGCTAAGGCTTGCTTTTGGAATGCCCCTTGGACGAATGGAGTTAGGCCGGAATCTATAGCCCCTTCCATTTACACCCTCTCGACGGGCAAGACCTGGTGCGTTCGGAATGCCATCGCTAATGATGCGTGGATCCTACAAATTGATACTTCGGAGGGCCTCTCGGTCAATAATATTCAAGATTTTGTTGCGCTTGGGACGCTCACGTCACAATTAACTCTCCTTGAAAATTTTATGGATTCTATTGTTTAGGAGCTCACCTCTAATTAATCTACTCATGCTCCTCGGCATACAATGCTCAATTTGCTGGCAGTGACACCGTGGTGTTGGGCTCCCCCTAAGTGTAAGCCTTTTGCTTGGTTAATCATTTAAAACCGGGTTTTGACGGCGGACCGACTTGAGAGACGGGGTTGGCTAAATGGAAGAATTTGCCCCCTTTGTCGTTGTCAAGACGAGACGGCTTACCACTCTCTCTTCCAATGTCGCTAATCCTTTCACATTTTAGACATGGTTAGAGATTGGCTTCATCCACACAATTTCGACCCAACTTTTTGAATAGCCATTGATAATGCTGAGAATTGGTGGACCGGAATCACTATTTTCAATGGTGGTTGGCGAAAAAGGCTTGGCCTCCCTCCTTATGCTTGTCACTTGGGAGTTTTGGAATGAGCACAACGCGAGAACCTTCAAAAACATGATCACCATGCCCACGGTCATCTTTGCCAAGATCAAGTCGGAACCTAGGCTTTGGGCCACCGCAGGGGCTAAACATTTGAGTCTCTTGATGTCGGGAGAGTAGGCTTTTATGTCGCTTGGGTTGTAACTCTAAAAATTTGTTCTAACTCCTTCTTATTTAATGAATTAAGGCAAGTCTTTTGCCTTTCTTTCAAAAAAAAAGTCCATTCATCAGAGACATTGTATTATCTTGATGGCTGATAGTTTGGTCCTGACGTGCCACGGTCAGACAGATCTACTGCTGGGCACATTGGAATTTGGAAGAGGGAAACTTTCCAGCAGATCATATCCACGCTGGGTTGATGGTACTTTGTTTCTTGTGAAATTTTCTTCTGGAGCTAGTTGTTTTTACAGTAGAAAACATGCCACCATCACGTTTCTGAACGTGATCCTGTAAGCTTCAATCCTTCTGAACCCGTACTAAGACACGAATTTGTAGAAAGATTTTTCTTGCAAAAAAAATACAACTTTTGATTTGACCAAAAAAAAAGGCAAATGAGACAGAAAGCTGAAGTACGTTGTCTAAGCAAAAAAAAAAAGGCTCAGTGCTAACTTTTCATAATAGAAAAAGGGGGGCACTATACATAAATAAATAGTCTGCAAGGTCTGGTCCGAACACAAACAAAAATAATACTCACTCCGATCGGAAATGGTTGGCATAAATTTGTCAAAATATGGATGTATCTACACACTAAAATACGTCTAGATACATCCGTATTTAGATAAATATGTGTCAATCATTTTTAATCGGAGGGAGTAATAGTATGATCAAGAGATGCATTCAAAACAAAACAAGATCAGATAAAGGATCTGTCTGCCCAATACCTTGTCTCAGCAAATTATTAGAGAGAGAAAGAGGGAGAGAAGAGGAGATTAGATCTGGGTAGCATGAATGACCACTTGGCTTGATTGGAGATTGCATGATGACACTTGATTGGAGTTAACAGAGTACTCGAGTTAACACGAAGATGTGTGCGTAGCGTTATCATGTTTGGTTGGTAGGATGTGCGCAAAAACACGGCCTAGATAGCTACTTCATAGTTCAGTCAAACTCGGATTGCACATTGCTGGACCCATGTGGCAAAGTTGCTCAAAGCGAATGGCCTTCCATATTGTAGGCTGCAGGTAGAGGGACCAGGCCTCCTACCTATCAGTTTTGTAATGCAGAGAGGACCGTGGTTGGGGAAATAACCTACACTTGCTAAAAATCAATTCAGTTCTTCAGTTATCATGTTTCCTCGCTTAGAAAATACTTTTCATTGGAACCATAGAGCAGCTGCTATATGAAGAAATAGGCTTTCGCCCTGCTATATTAATATAGCAACCACCCGATACAATTTTAAGTCCACTGCTGGGGCAAACAGCACAGTCAAACCCAAAAGTAAAGAAAGAAAAGAAAACAATGTCGACATTGGCGGATCAACGAAAACGAAAGTGACTCGCAACCGCTGCGTCCTCTCCGACATATTCCCACCACGATCCTCGCACTCTGAATCGCCGCGTACCAAACAACACCTCCAAGAAGGAAAACAACGACGACGTTGTTGTTGCCCGGACTAGTCCTAGGGTTTCCCCCGGTACGCTACAGGTAGTGGGGAAGAGGTACACTCGACGCCCTTCAGGAAGGATCAGCGACACTCACAAGCGTCACCGCGTCGGTGTCAAGATGACAGGGATTTCTCCCGACCCCAAAAAACCACATCTCTGGACAATTCGAAGCGCTCCACCCATCTTGCCACCCACCAACAGACGCCACCACGGAAGTAGTCACCATCGTCGTATCACCATGGCAAGCACTGCGCGGCTGGCCAAACTGAGAAGAACCTGCCATAGACAAGGAGCGGCCGTACCACATCCACGCAGGAGGGAACATCCTCCACCGCCATAGACGGTAACCGACCGGACGCAGCATGCAAGAGCACACCAGGCCACCATTGGAGCCGGAGGGCGGCAGTAGCACAGCCACCAGGAGGACTTCCTCCACCGCCATCGGCGGGTGCCGACCGGACGCTGCAGCAGAGACACACCAGGCCGGGCAGGCCCGGCCGGCCCCTGGAAGGGTCCGTGAAGTCTCCGCCGCCACCCTGCTGCACATAGGCCGTCGCCGCTGCTACCCTCGAGTTCGGCACCAAAGGCCCGGCCGGACCCAGACGGGTCCGCGAAGCTCCTGCCGCCACGCTGCAGAAGGCGCGGCGTCGTCGCCGCCACTCCCGTCACATGCAACGTGCTTCAGTCAAACCGGGTAACCGGGTCGAGCCTAGATCCGCACTGACCCAGATCGGGCCCACCTGCAGGGACCTGGCCGAATCCCTGGCCACCCGCACCACCAACGGTGGCGCCGCCGCCGCCGCGCTTACCATCCGCATCACAGGAGACCCACGCCGTCAAGCCGGACCGTCATCGCCTGTAAGCACCGCCTGGCGCCGCGCCGCCCCGCGCGAGGAGGACACCGAGTGGGGAGAGGCAAGGGGCCGGCGCCGCCCGGGACAAGCCCGACGACGCACGCCGACAACGGCGGAGGAGAAGAGGTTGGGGAAGCGCGCTTGGGAGGAGGCCGGCGGCGCGGCTGGTCGCCCGCGCGGGGGACGACCAGTCGCGAGAGCGTTTCCTGGGTTGGTTCGTTTTTTTTCCAGCAGATCTAGGCCTGCAGGGCCTATATCGTACAGCTCAAAAGACAAAACCGGACAAAATTAACTTTACATTTTGAAGAATTTATAACATGTGTACATAAAAGAAAACGTATGCTGGTGCTTTTTTTCATAATCAGACCACAAAGCAAAAGAGCTAGAGCAGCACATTCTGCTGCCTGGTGTCCTGAACCAAACCATATAAATATGCATCCTCAGTTTCAGGAAGCAACCAGGGAAAAGACATACACATAGCAATCATGAAAGACGGAAAGAAATGATCAGGAAAAACCAATACAGACACAAGCCAAGATTGAATCTGCAACTGCCCTAATTGGTTCAGGTGGGACAGGGGAAATTTTCCTACAATTATCTGGCAACATGGTCACCCAGCGAACCAGAAAATAAGGCAAAGTTTCAGCTCAAGCTGGCTATCGGAAGTTTTTCGATAGCAACAGAACTCAGAGGTCAATTTAGAACTTTTGACCCTATTTTTCCAAACAGATGATATCCCTTGGGGTTACAAATTCCTTCAGTGCCCATTTACAGCATCCATGAAAACATACAGAGAGAAAAGGGAAAATAATAGACGACTGAACCTTATCGCGATTTGGGTAGTGGGTCTAGATGCACCCATTTGGTAATTTGTTTTTTGTTTTTTTTCAGAATGTCAAAAAATTCCATAAAAAAATCCGGATGTACATTACAGCGTGATGTGTTAGCACAAAAATTGGCATGGTGAAAAAACTTTTTTAGCAACCTGTACAAAAAAGACAAAATTCTGACACGTATATATACATTTCGGTATGTCCGAATTTGTCTTTTTTGCACAGGTTGCAAAAAAAGTTTTTTCTTCGCGTAACTTTTTGTGCTGACTTGAAATGTGTTTGACTACATGCAAAAAAAATATTTTGAATTTTTTGACATTTGAAAAATTGTTTTTTGGGTAGTGGGTGCATCTGCACTACCCGTTGTTAATATCCGATCCAGTATACCTCTTTTTTTTGTAAGTTTTTCAATATACTTGTATACATAACTAGGAGCAACAAGCATGAAATATGCCCTTAGGTGGTGGATAGGTGCAATCTAAGAAGTCATGAAAGAGTCGGAATTCTTTTGACAACAAAGAGCACATTCATTTATCATTCGACAAACAAAATTGTATGTACATCGCGAAACAAAAGGACAAATTTCAGTTATGAAGAGTAACCAACTCAAAGTATACTACTTAGATACTATTCGCAGCTGAATTTTTTTCCTCGATGCACATATCAAATTAGAATTTGATATATTGCCCATTCAATATATGAATGTTGTGTCTATGTTGTCGAACTTAGTTAGAAAAAGTTAGCAGATTTCTTAACATGTATTCGTTTTTAGTCTTGACACCATGGATATATAGTTACCTCGAGATAATCTATGGATGCCCTGTGTATGTTGTTAAAAAAGTTCAGATTTTTTTTTGAACTTTTTGAACATGTATTGGACTTGACACCATGCATTGTATCTACAAGACAGATCTCACACTAGTTGCTCCCTGCATAACTTGGCATCACCAGTCCTAGGTTGGACCTGCAAATCAAGCATCTTCCATCGATGGAACTGCTGGGCTGGGACCCCTCCGCTTCTGTAATTTTGTGCGAATGATATTTCAAGTTGGCTGGCCATAGCTAGATCAGATGCAAACAATTGTCGAATCCGATCGGCATTTGGGGAATGTACGAGTACATCTACAGTTGTACACCAGCAGGGCTGAAATGGACTACGATGAGGCTGTAAGACAGAGGTCGTGCATCCTACACCACGTGGATCCGCGTTGATAATACTGACAAAATCATGCCAAGGAAGGCCAATCGTGCACTCTATACCCATTAGATCAAAGTTTTTTTTTTGAACGAGGCTAGAGTTGATCATCGTAGTGTCGATCACACAGTGAGATGCAGATGCAGCATCTCAGAGATGGCAGAGCACACGCATGGCATCACCAGGCAGCGCCATACTCTCTGCGTCAGTAGACCAACCAGGCAAGGCATGCATCAGATTCAGATCGGATGTGCAAGGATGTCCCTTGCTTGCGTCGCATGTAGCCTGGCCACTAGTGCCAGCGCCACTTCCAGTGCCAGCGATACTTGTACCGCTGGAACGACTCAAAGTGACTAGGTGTGGCAGTTAATCTAAGCTATGGTTGGCGGCGCCACATGGTTACTTGGTTAATATAGTAACCATGGGAGGACGGAAAGAAAAACCGGTCCTGCATTGCACTTGAGGAGCAATAGGAAGCAGCGAGAACACTCTCGCTCTGCACTTCCTGCAGTGGAGATGTGCTCTCTGCCGCCTGAGCACCGCGAAACATGGGGTCTCAGGGCATCTCCAGCCGTCAAGCCCCCCCAGGATGGAAAGCCGGAGCCAAATTAGGCTCGGTGGGGGGGGCAACGGCGCAAAAACGAGTCCTGGGTGGGCATTTTACCAGCCGTAGCCTACCCCCAAGAAATGCGTCGAGCAGCACGTGGCCGTCCAGCTCACAGCATGTCGTTCCCGCCGTCGGAGGAAGGCCGCCGTCGAGCACGCGCAGATGGCGGCCGTCCGGCACCGGAGCTGAAGAGGAGCAGCCGCTGTTCTTCGATCTATTAGAGGAACGCGGCCTTGGTGCCAGCGCCTTGGCGCTCCCGGGCTCCCGGAGGAAGAACTCGTGGTCCTCGCCGGCCGAGTCCAGCAACCATGCGTCCTCCTCCGCCCACCCGCTCGCCATCAGCAGGAAACAGGACGGAGCGGGGGGCGAGCACGCGGCGTCGGGCAGCAGCGCGCTGGCATCGGACCTTGAACTCGTCGTACTCCCGCTTCACCTTCCTCCGCTCGCGGACGAAGTCCAGGCGCACCTTGTTCTTGAGGAAGTCCCGCTTCTGGTTGAAGTAGGCCTCCGGGCAGCGGGGTTTGACGCCATGCTTCCATCGTCAGAGAGGTAGCAGGCGAGCTTCTCGACTGGGTAGTCCGCGGCGAGGATGGAGAGGATGGTGTGCAGAGGGCGGAGCTGGGCGGCGAGCCGGCCGGCCGCGCGACCTCGAGGAGGGGCGGCGCGAGGGCGGGCAGAGGGCGGCGTGCGGAGCAGAGGAGGCGCGGCGGAGGGAAGTCGCCGGATCAGAGGAGGCGCGGCGGAGGGCGGCGTGCGGCGGCGACGCGGCCGCATGCGGGAGGAGTTGGGGAAAAGCAGAGTGGTGCGTGGGTGTTGCACGTGGTGGGCCTGAAGGAAAGAGAGGAGAGTGAAATAGGTAGGAGTCTGACAGTGGACCATCTTGCATGCAATCGCCCCCCAGGCTGTTGGGTTTGGCCTGGGTGCGCCGGCGCAAAAACGGCGCAATTCGGCGCTATTTCACTTCCTGGGGGCATGACTGGTAGCATTTCGGCACTAGTTGGCCATCCGAGCCTAAAACCGAACCTAAAAAGTGTCCTAGGGGCTCCTGGGGGGGCTGGAGATGCCCTCACATGCCGCTGCTGTTTGTGCCGGTAGTTGCTCAAAGCCCAGTTGCAGTACCTCTAGCAGTGTATACGGTGTACCTTGCTTACAAGCTACTGCGTATTAACAATTCGTGATGATGATTATAGTACAACAAAGTGACTTGTGGTTTACTGTGTAGAAAGTTAGAAACAGTCCATCGCACCGTTGTTGTTTATGCGCCTACGTGGGAACGCATCAACGCACGGACAAGTTGTACCTTTCGGCTTAGAGTGACGCGCCCTCTCAACGGTTAATTCAAAACCATTCTTAGATTTAGTTACAAGTCTGCTTTGCCCTTACTTTTATGCCCGACAAGATGAAGACTCGGTAGCTTTTATCTTGCAATAAAATGTGGCTTGTTTACTCAAACTGTTTTATGTTGCGGCAAAGTTCCACAGCATTCTGAAATAAGTAATACTATGAGCCAACTTCATCGTATCTAGTTTCAGATTCCTCTCTTTGTGTACTTGTCTAAAACGGTATATTTCTAGGCAGATGCCCTATGGGGAACCATTTGTTAGATAATACATCAATCAAGATTCTGAACCCACTGTATCTGCACATCCATGAGCTGGTGTTGTGTTATCTATACCCAGTCCGTAAAATTCAGGTATATCTCTTCCTCCAACCTTCAGGGAGGCGCCATCTCCTGTGCCAATAAATCGACACCCTCGACCACGAAGGGAAACTGAAACTGTAGTCCAGCGCCTCGTCTGCCAAGCCTCCGATTGACAGGGGTAGCCAAACATACCGGGAATCTCTCAAGTCTGATGGGTTCCACCTGTCTGCCATGAAGATGAATGTACCGGGCAAGCCAGGGAGGGGAAGCACGAACGTGCTCTGAGATAGGAATGTTGTCAGGCGGAGAAACTCGTTGCCGCCGACGCATGGGTTCCCCAATGTCTCCCATGGCCCCATGATTGAGTGTGCGGCATGCGCTAGTGCTGGATTAGGAGCCCAACCTGAGCAACGTGAGGTGATCATATAGTAGGTTCGTTTCACCTTGAACACAGCTGGAGCTTCCCTGAATCGTCTTATTAATATTCTCCTCATCGCCGATGTGACGTTAAGATAATCATTTGTCAATGGGCTGACATGAAGCTCGGTATTGCCACGAGAAGAGTAGAAAATGTAAGCCATCCCGTCGTCATCTTTGAAAATCGTCATGTCTCTGCTATCAAATCCATGTGGCCGAAAGCTGTAGAGGTAAGTGAAAGGTCTTGTGGGGGAGTTGCTGACAGCCACACCGACAGATGCTTTGGTGTAGTTAGCGTCGTCAATGTGCATCCACATAACATACTGCCCAGTGCGGTCATTATATATCACCTTAGGCCTCTCAAGCACCTTTGATTTATGAAGATCATGAGTGGTGTTGGTACGCTCTCCAGATAGCACTACTCCTTCGTTAGTCCATGACCATAGGTCCTCTGAAGAGTAGCAGCTTACCCCTATAATGTCTACCTGGAAAAAAAACAAGCATCAGTGCACAACCTACTGCTAAGCAGCAATAACAAACAAACTACAGGTAATCAAAACAACAGTCAAATCACTAGTTCATAACAGATTGCTAAAAGACTAATTAAGCCAGATTTATAAAAGAATTTCGACTGACCCGACGTGGCCCTTCAGGGTGAACTTGGTAGGTTGGTCCATCTCTATTTTCTCCATACCAATAGTATTTCGAAGTCCTGTGATCATATAGAATCCCACCACCATGAGCTTGAATGGCATTTCCCTTAGTGTCCAGCCACACCCTACCAGGATAAAAGGACATGCTATCATTTCCGCCCTTTTGGGGGTTCACAGCAGTTGCCTCACCAGGAAAGAACGCGGCATGTAATGCTGAGGAGCCATCAAGATATTCATCAATGATCGGTGATGGCTTGTGAGGACCCCGGCGTTTCACTGCACGAGGATTCACCTTGTGAGGAGGCGGCAAGCTAAAGTGCTCTTCCTCAACCTTTTCCAATTCTTTGGTAGAATTTATACGGCCAAGCCCAGTTTCTACTTGACGGCTGATGAAAAATAAGCAGACAATGAGGGAAAATCCCACCAAGCCCCATACAACAGAAGATGAGGATGATCCACATCTTGCATCGAATTTGAGAACAGATGGTTTCCGCTGTTTGTTCCTCGTCTTCATTCCCCCGTTACTAACCTTCATAAGAAATCTGCAGTAATAAATCCAATATCACTTTAATCTATATAAAATGTTGAACAATAATTAACCATAGAGAGCAAATAAATAAATAAATAAAACAGCTAGCCTTCTATATATCAGAAGGAATCATCATTGATCAACTTAGACCGACAGAGCAAAGAAGTTATGTAGTCATAGGACAACCTTAGTCAGCCAGATATTCATGAAGAAATATTAGAATAAATTCAAAAAACCATGACGAAGTTTGAGCAAGCTAGACCAAGAATCGGATTAACCAATTATATCGAACACAAAATACCAGAACGAACTATCAAGTTTGTAACTTGTAAAGTTGTATTCCCTCTGCTATAAATACAAGGCCACTTCATATTTTGTGTCTAACTTTGAAATTTAAATTGATCGACAAATTGTGAGTTATATGCCACAAAAAGTATGCCACTGGATTTGCATTTGAAAGAAGTTTCCAATAATATAGTTTTGATGGCATATAACTCATGTTTTGTTGACGTTTTTATCTAGACTAATATTAAAAGAACCAGAGGGCGGAGATTCAGAGCATCGCATCCGTTCCCACAGCCTATCCAACGGTGTACGGGACTCCAATGTTTAACGCAGTAAAATGTTGAGCGCACTAAACGAATCACGGGAGGAGAGGTCGTGGAGGGCGGCGGTTCGTGGAGGTTGTTTTATCCCCTGTTGATTGATGATTCCTCCAGTCCTCCATGTCCTCTCCTCCGAGTTCGCCGCTGCCCCGTCGCCTCCGACCTCGCCGCTGCCTCGGAACGCCGCGGGTCTCCTGCTATCACGCCCCTGAGCAACGTGCCCTCGCCTCCGAGGGCCCGCCGCCTACGAGCTCCTACCGCTGGGGAAGAAATTACGCCGCAGCCTACAATCGGCCGGCACCAAATCGACACGCACGGCGGCGCCATACACGGCGGCCACAAGCGACGCGGCGCCCTTAACGCCGGCCACCAGCAAGGCGGCTACCTGCACGACGCCTACCAGCGACGCGGCGACCTGCACAATCGAGGCGGCAACCTGCACGACGGCCGCGAGCGAGGCGGCGTGTCGTCACCGCTGTACAGCCGAAGTCTCTGCCCTTTGTGAAGACGCTCCGGCCCAGCCCTTCGCGAGTACGCCGCTTCCCTGCCTCCACGCCTCCGAGCAGCCCCCACGATCCACGTTGCCGTGTTCCGCCGCCTGCAAATCCCTCCCAGGCGATTCCTCCCAGGCAGACGACGCCAGAGGCGCTTCCTACACTGCCGTTTTCACGCACGAGTCTGTGCTCCGCGACGATTCCGTCGGTGAGTTCGCCGCTAGCTCTACACCCCTGTTCAGTTCCTGTAGTATGTGTGTTCAGTATACTATCCTGCAATATGTGCGCTCAGTATACTATAGTGTTGAGTTAATTGATAATCTAAACACCAACATAGCGTCAACTGATAGCAGTTTAGCGTTCCAGATACCATGTCCTGACTAATTGCATATGTGTATGTTTCATACTTGCACACGGTAGTAATGGCTAGATTGTATTCACGATTAGTTGTCCTCTAAGGAATGTAACGAAGAACTACTGCTATTTAAAAAAAGTACATAGTCGATTTTTCGATAAAGAAGTACCAAATCTAGATGTATTATTACTTATGTTCAAAACTGGAGAGTTCATTCAGGGGTTAGTGCATGTGTATGGGGTTTGGGGCAGAGTTGCATGTTCAGAGTTGTGGTGCCATGAGAGATTAAATATAAAACTCTCCCTAGGGTAGAAACACGATGAACAGCAGAGCCAAGGGAGCAAAATATCACAGATGTAGCTTAATGCAGGAGCACGCTGTTTAACTCGGAGAAGTTTGAGCCCCACCACTGTTTGCAGGAGCAGGAGGAGCAGCATTTGTTGCGCTAGGTGCAGGTGGAGCAGCGGACTGATCTTGGGATGCAGCAGGCAACTCATTTTGTGAAGGTTTACTGTTGATGACTATTATGAGACTGATAGTTCCATTATGTTTTTCATTTCAGGTATCAGCAAGGAGCTTCGGAGGTTTCTCATTCAAGGTTCAGTAGTTGTATTATGCATATGGCATATGCAAGCTATCTTTATTTTCAACTAAGTACTAACAGCCAAATTATCTCAGTTATTTATGTCTTGCTGCATATGGGCTATAGTTATTATTGTGGCTCTTGTTTATTTAATTAACACATCATCTTGGCGCTTTCAATCTACACTACACATTTGTTAATACTGGGCCACTCCCGTGTTTGTGAAGATGTTCATCTTAAATTTTGCAATAGTTATATGAGTGTATTATTTCTGATCATTGGTGCTTACCAAGTAAACATGAAAAGTACATGAACAGTAGACATATACGGAGTATGTAATAGCCACCTGCAAGACTGATATTTGTCTGAACATGTTATAAAGAACTTACAGGCACAAGCTGAAGGTGTTAACTTGGATTGACTATTGCTTCTTGATTCATGCACATCCGTTGTCCCTCAGTTATTGATTGATCCATTACCTGCTTGCAGTTTAGTGGCGGTTGCTGAAGCCTAGCAGGTTCAAGGCTATGGTCGCAGCTGGTAATTTACAGAACAAGAGATATTTATTTGGACCCTAAAGGTATTTGTTTGAAAAGGCATTTCTGTCATAAGTGGGTACGTTACCTAATTTATATCCCTTTCAGTAATTAGCATGCTTATATATCTGCTCTATTGCATCTCAAATTACATCTTTGATAGTTGATGTTTCATTTAACTGTTCAAAGAAAAGATCCATGTTAGCAAGGGAAATTCTATTAAAGATGTTTCATTTAACTGTTCAAAGAAAAGATCCATCTTATTATTATGAAACTCTATGGAAATTTAATGATATTAGTTTTTTTCGTTCTAACTTATGTGCAATACACATGACAATAATGCCAACTTAGTAAGCTTAGTTAAACAGTTGTAAATATGTAGGGACTGTTGATTGTTTAGCGATTTTCAGTTCCTTGCAGCCGGTTTTGTTTGTGCTTTTTAACAGGAAAAAGCCTCTTGTACATATCTCGATTTCTGATGCAACTGCAGAAAGATTTCAGGTTGTGCCATCTGTTCTGTTTGAATGATCAAGTTGTGTCCTCTTGTAATGTAAGATTATCCATATCTTTTAGTCGATCTTATCTTACTGCTTTTCCTATATGAGTGCGGCTGCAGGATTTGTGTCAGGCCTCACCAACACGACTAGATGCAGCAAGGGGTGCAGAACCTTTTCTTCTTAGAACACAACTTTCATATTCACATTAATTATGGGGCATAATTGTTCCTTCATGGTGGAAATAGGTGTCAAAACTTCAGAGTTGTGCAGAACCTTTTCTTCTTAGAACACAACTTTCATATTCACATTATGTAGAAAGTTATGTGTTCTTCAGGATGACTCACTTGGAGAAGCCAAAATTTTAACCGCATTGATCATTTCTGTACTTATTTGGCACCACGTTGATCCACCAAACTTTTTCAATAGGTAATCGGCTTGTATACCATTGTGGTTCATCTGCACAAGCAGGGATGCACAAAGCGACGGACTCCCTTCCTCCGCTTAGCGCATGAAGTAGACGGCAGGAGCTCAACAATATTGCAAGAAACCTCTGTTTTCTTGTTCTGAGACTAGACATTTTTCTGTGACAATATGACCACAAAACTTGTGATGTGAACTTCATTCAGCCTCTATAAAACTTTGATCGGGGCATTTGTCAGTTCCTGTTTGTCCAACAAGACGTATAGAACTTTCAACTTTAGAATCAATTACTATGGTGGACCTGACCATTGGTGATTGTTCGACCAATTGTTTCCTAAGTAAAATAACCCAAGCGTAAAAAAAGACTCAATTATTATGGTTTTATGCTTGTATTGTTACTTTTTTGTGCTAGCATACATATTGAGGACATATCAGTGTTTTCAGAATAAACATACCATTTAAAGTGTATGATTTTTCTTTTGAAATTCTGAAGCACAAAAATGAAAAATCTGGTCACACATTGGCATTAGCTTGAATTTGATTACACAAAGTTATTGTCATGCCATAATAGCTTATGCACTAAATGATACGTGCATTTGCACGTGCACAATTACTAGTTAGTCAAAGTTAGACCCGAAATATGAAGAGGGTACATAAAACTGAGGGAGTAATAGAGAACTATCCTAAAATGCAGACATGCAGTGGTACAGCGCACAAGGTTGCAAACCGAACCTAATTTTGATGTGATAGGGTGCGCTTTTTACTAGTCAACTTAATATAAGTGAAAACAACATGGATATCAAGACCAACATCAATGAGACCAGCAGAGCAAAGAAGTTATGTAGTCATAGGAAAGCCTTAGTCAGCCAGATATCCATGAAGAAATATTGGAATAATTTCAAAAACCATGATGAAGTTTGAGGAAGCTCGAACAAGAATCGGATTAACCAATTTTATAGAACAAATAATACCAAAACGAACTATCAAGTTTGTAACTTGTCTATAAATACAAGGCCACTGCATATTTTGTGTCTAATTTCGACCTTTAAATTGATCAACAAATTGTGAGTTATATTCCACAAAAGGTATGCCATTGGATCCACATTTGAAAAAGTTTTGAATGATATACTTTTGATGACATATAACTCATGTTTTGTTGGCCAAATTATTAGTCAAAGTTAGGCCCGAAATACGAAGTGACCTTGTATATAAAAACTGAGGGGGTATTTAATAGACAACTATCCTGAGATGCAGTCATGCAGTGGTACGGCGCACAAGGTTGCAAACCGGACCTAAGCACCAGTCCACTACCTTAATTTGAAGTAAGGCCTGGCCCACATGTCAGAAATAAGTTATACTAATGGTTATACCTACTCCAGCTTGAAATGAATAAATAAATTATACTAATGATTTTTTAGAACTCTCTCAAAAATGATTTTTTAGAACTTACAGAAAAAAAAACCCGCAGAATTCATTCAACTCGCCTAATCATAAGCTCTCAGTTATGCCTTCAAGTAGAATGTTAGTCTTTGTAGGTTTGTTTTGAAATGATAGGATTTCTATTTGTCGCTCGTGTGTATGGTTATGATCTAACTATCATGTTTTGGAAGAAAGAAAAGAGCACAGCATATTACTGTTACCAATATTGCTCAGCATAGTACACCAGTTTCAGCAACTAACTGCTAGGTTTGTTCAGCTGAAGTTCAGGATCGCAAAAAAGACACAAAATCGTTGGCACTGCATAAGCAGTGAGTAAAATAAGACATGCGGAGACCAAAACCATGAATCTGCCGTAGTAAACACTCCGTTAGTCCCTGCAATTTCGTTATCTGGTGTCTGCATTGAACGTTCTGGTTGATGCAGTTCAGAACAAAGTTAAGAAATTTGAACCCAAAAACGCTTGAGATGTACTCCAGCGTCCGACTATAATTTGAAATAAGCAATTCCTCGCAGTCGCTTCGCAAACACAACTCAGGACAGCACCCTGGAATAAGGTAATCGAAGTCACCTTTTCTACAGTAACTACTAAAGCAGGGGGTGACACCAACCGCTCAACGGTACCTACCGGACTCGCTGAACCCCGATCCCGATCGATCGATCTAGATCAGGGTTCGAATTCGCTGCCGGATTCGATATAGGCGCATAACAGGAGCTACGCAGTACGTACCACGCATACCGTAGACATCGTCCTCAACGTCGCCAGTTGATCATGTCGTCGTCGTCGCTGCCGCTGGGTCACCGCCGTGCCACCATTGATGATTTGATGCAGTGGCGGAGCTAGGGGGGGGACCAGCAGGGGCCTTGGTGGACAGCGGGTGAGAATGAGCGGCAAGGGGTGGCGGCGCGTTGGGAGGAGCAGTGGACGGGGACAGCGCGTTGGGAAGAGCAGTGGTGGCGGGGTGGAATTTGAAGGAGCACGGTGGCCTGGAGAGCGAGCCGGTGAGGTAGGGTTGAGACTACAGACCAGAGAGACGACCGAGGTCCTGACACGCCGTGTTAGGCGAGTAGTTAAACTTGAGTACCTGTTGTCGTAAGGAAAATAAAGTGAATCATACGTTGCACATTGCACTGATTATTCCGTCTAATGTGCTTTTCGCAGAATCTGAACTACAAAAAAAATTGCACTCTTCAAATTCGTTGTTTTTTGGGCTGCACAAAAAAGACAAATGGGTGGATCTGGGCGGTGAACAATACACAGTTTCAAAATTTTGAAAAATACCCGATTTGTCTTGTCTTGTTTGTACAGCTCAAATACAACAAATTTTAAGGTAAAAAAAATTTACGCTTATAGATTTCGCCACTATCTACATCTGTGATTATTTTCATGATTTTTGGAAACACACAAATATCATTTTCGATTTTTCAAAAAAAGGGCTCCATGCAGCCCGGGTTTCAAATATCCGCTCACCTTTTTCTAGACCCAATACACATCCAGGAAGCTATCAATGGCTTTACATGCTGAAGCATTCAGGGTGCGAAAATAGAAAACAGATAGCGTGATTCCACAACCACTTCGAAAACCGCCGCTGTTCGAAAAACAGCCAATCAAACAACAATTACCTAACCTGCCACCCTTCAACACGAAGATGGAGATGCAAATGGATGGACCTAGAGGGAAGTATCTTCATAAGAGAGGTAACTGTCAGCCTATCTCTATCACACGGAGAAGCTACTCATGTGGTGAAAAAACTCCACAACGTCGCTCCCCATGTTTTCTCTCTCTCTTCCTCTTCCTCTTCGCTGTCAGAATCTTCGTCGTGCTCATGCTTGCCCTCAATCAATCCAGTAGATGGTTTGGTTGCAGACTGGAAAGGCAAAAAACCATGCAAACAGTAAGGTCATGTGGCACGCTGGCAGCAACACAGTCCATGCATAAGATCGAAATATAAAAGGCACCAAACACTTGATATACTGAACAATTAGCAACAAGTTAAACACGCTGTCATAATATAAACTTGGAGGAGTTAGCGGTCATCTAGTTCAGCAGAAAATTAGATTGAAGAAAAATATATCTAAATTTGTAACATTTATAATACATAACTGAACAAAGCAACGAGGAATATAGCGAGCTTATTGGACAGTACACGATAATTGTAAAGTAACGACTGGCAAACAGATCATGAAAGAGCACAGTGAGGAGAGTGTAACAAAAAGAATAGTTACCACTGTGATATGCTCTGAAGGTTCATCATCAACAACAAAATCTGAATCGCCCACTTTCCCATTTGTGAAGGCCGGATCATTTGGAGGAGTTGCATGATGATCTTCACCAAAAGGGAGGAGACCATTCTCATTCATCTTTGACTTTCCAACCTCACTTAAAGACGGTAGCTTATCCTCGGAATCAATTTTCCTTCTCTTGTTTGATAATTTATGATTGATTCTTGAGAGGGTTTCTGAATTGGTTTTGAACTTGGCACGTAAATTTTCCTTCTCTTGTTTGATGATATCTGATTGGTTCTTGAGATGCTCAGTTATTACTCTTCGCTCTTCAGCAATTCTGGCAGCTTCCTTTTGTATCTTTTCATCAATCAGCTCCCATTCAATCACAAACCTTTCTTTTTCTGCTTGGAACCTATCGGCATCAGCCATGAGCTCCTTTTGTTGGGCTCTAAGATTGTCAATTTCGTCTTTAAGATCCCTGTGCAAAGTAAGCGCATTGCCTCTCTCTACTTGGGTTATTGCACGATATTGCTGGGCTTGGATTGCTTCCCGCTTCACCTCTTCAAAGAAAGCCTTTTCCTTCTCCAAATCTAGTTTCATCTTCTGTATTTCCTGACTTTCTTTTAGCAGTTCAATGAGTAATGCTTGTCTATGAGAGAGGAGCTTTCTTTCCTCCTCTTTCAACTTATCTGATCTCCCTGATAAGACCACTTCCTTGCTTGCTAGTTCAGCAAGCCGAAGGTCAACACTTTGGTGCCTTTGAGCAAATGCCAATTCTTGCTCACTGAGAGTTAATTCTCTTTTATCCAGCAAATGCCAATCCTCTAAATCAGTTTCAAATTCAGACTTTCTCTTCTCCAAGGCCATTTCTTGTTCCTGATTGAGCCTTTCAATCTCAACCTGCAATGCAAGTCTGGATGATTTAGAAGAGAAAAAACCCACTATACAACAGTCATCTAAACAAATAAAAAAACTACAATGGAACTGGAGAACCATATACGTTCTTTATTTGCAATTGTTTCTTGGAGAACCAACAACTCACTCTGTCAAGCATACTACACCAGTTTGAGTAACTGAAGTTCAGGATTCGGTGCAATGTTAAGATGTGAGTAAACAAAAAATACACAGTCGTTCGCACTGCATAAGCAGTGAGTAAAATAAGACATGTGGAAACCATGAATCTGTCGTATTAGACACTCCATTAGTCCATGCACTTTCGTTATTATCTGGTATCTGCATTGAATGTTCTGGAGTTCAGAACTAACTTAAGAACTATGTCCTCAGTAAAGGGTTGTTTGAGATGTATTCCAGCGTCCGACTATATTTTGAAATAAGCAATTCCTCGCAGTCGCTTCACCACACAACTAACTACTGGTAGTTTTCGAAAGGACTACTGCTTAACCGTACCTACATGACTCGCAGAAACACGATCCCAATGGATCGATCAAGATCGAGGTTCAAATTCGGTCCCCAGATTCACTGCAGGATTCAATATAGGCGCAAAACAGGAGCTACGTAGCACGTACCACGGATACCGTTGACACCGTTCTCAATGTTGCCGTCGTCGCTGCTGCTGGGTCACCGTCGTGCCACCATTGATGATTGATGTCGTCGTTGAGGGAAGGTGTCGCAGGGGGTGTACAGAGCGGCGTTGGGAGGAGCAGTGGCGGCGGGGTGGGATTTGAAGGAGCGCGTTGGAGGCCTGGAGAGCGAGCCGATGAGGTAGGGCACTGGAGAGATCGTACGTGATACGCGGTGTTAGTTGAAATCAAACTC
The DNA here is from genome assembly GCA_947311845.1 of Poa pratensis. Taxonomy (NCBI): domain Eukaryota; kingdom Viridiplantae; phylum Streptophyta; class Magnoliopsida; order Poales; family Poaceae; genus Poa; species Poa pratensis. The sequence goes on from CAMZMU010000055.1 coordinate 29,163,653, forward strand.
TCTTTTTTGTTTTTGTTTTTGCATAAGTTAGAAATCAAACTTTTTTTTAACTTGGGTTAGATATCGAACTTTGTTGAAGTGTACGTGTTGTGGACTCTGTATGCACGATCACATGTACGCTTTTACTAATACGGAACTACTGTGCGTACGACAGTTTTCAGTCCGATGTGTGTACGACGAGTGATCCTGTGTCGTACGCATAGCACTGCTCTAGTTCGACTAACTTGAATAGCTGTTTTCGTAAGAAAAATAAAGTGAATCATACGTTGCACTAATTATTCCGTATGACCATTTTGTGATTTTGCTATAGTTGGTTGGATTTTTATGGAATCTGAATCACCAAAAAATACACTGTTTGAAGGTTACAGTATTTTAGATTAAAAACCGTTGTTGCGGGAGACCAAGGTCTCACAAGCTAAAAGAAACCGGTAGAGCTGATGTAGAAAAGATACGCTCATATGAAGTGTACATTTTGAACACAGTTCGGTTTCACCCAAGACGGATCCCAAGTCAGGCAAATCAACGGCACAAGCAACAATTTTGATGCAAGAGGTCACTCTTTTACTAGTCAGATATAAACAGAACAAGGTGGATATCATGAGCACCATCAATCAGAAGATGCACAAATCGCAAGATACAGTTTTGCATGGCATGACATCAATACAATCATACGAGTCACAGATTAAGACAAAATCACCTATGCTACTACCACTGACCATATGGGCCTTTTCATAGACATCCAGGAAGCTATCAATCACTTGACATGTCGAAGCATTCAGCCATTCAGCATATGGAAATAGAAAACACATAGCGTGATTCCACAGAAGCTTCGAAAACCGCCGCTGTTCGCAAAATAACAGCTACACAACCAACAAGTACCCAACCTGCCACCCTTCAACACGAAGGTGGAGATGCAGATGAATGGACCTAGAGGAAAGTAGTATCATCATAAGATCAGCCTACGGTCAGCTCTGTATATCTCTATCACACGGGGAAGCTAATCATGTGATGAGAAAACGCCACAACTTATTCGCTGCCGATGTTTTCTTTTCCTCTTCCTCTTCATCTTCATCTTCATCTTCCTCTTCGCCGTCAGCATCTTCATCTTGCTTGTCCCTGCCCTCGATCAACCTGGTAGATGGTTCGGTTGCAGACTGGAAAGACAAAAACCATTCAAACAGTAAGGTCAAGGGGCACGCTGGCAGCACCACAGTCCATACATAAGACCGAAATATAAAACGCAGCAAACACTTGATAAGCTGAACGATTAGTGACACGTTAAAACATGCTGTCATAATATAGACTTGGAGGAGTTAACAGTCATCTAGTTCAGCGGAAAATTAGATTGAAGATGAAATATCTAAATCTGAAACATATAAGAACAAAGCAAGGAGGACTATATAACTAGCTTATTGGGACAGTGCATGATAATTGTAAACTAACGACGGGCAAACAGATCAGGAAAGAGCACACGATGAGGATGTGTGTAACAAAAAGAAGAGTTACCACTGTGATATCCTCTGAAGGCTCATCATCATCAACAAAATCTGAATCGCCGACTTTCCCATTTGTGAAGGCCAGATCATTTGGAGGAGTTGCATGATGATCTTCACCACAAGGGAGGAGACCATTCCCATTCATCTTTGACTTTCTAACCTCACTTAAAGACAGTTGCATATCCTCAGAATCGATTTTTCTTCTCTTGTTTGATGATACCTGATTGGTTCTTAAGAGGGTTTCTGAATTAATTTTGAACTGGGCACGTAAATTTTCCTTCTCTTCTTTGATGATATCTGATTGATTCTTGAGATGCTCACTTATTACTCTTTGCTCTTCAGCAATTCTGGCAGCTTCCTTTTGTAACTCCTCTTTCTTTTCATCAATCAGCTCCCAATTAATCTCAAACCTTTCTTTTTCTGCTTGCAGCCAATCAGCATCAGCCATGAGCTCCTTTTGTTGGGCTCTAAGATTGTCAATTTCGTTTTTAAGATCCATCTGCAAAGTAAGCACACTGTCTCTCTCTGCTTGGGTTATTGCAAGATCTTGCTGGGCTTGGATTGCTTCCCGCTTCACCTCTTCAAAGAAAGCCTTTTCCTTCTCCAGATCTAATTTCATCTTCTGTATTTCCTCTTTTTCTTTTAGCAGTTCAATGAGTAATGCTTGTCTATGAGAGAGGAGCTTTCTTTCCTCCTCTTTCGACTCATCTGATCTCCCTGATAAGGCCTCTTCTTTGCTTGCGAGTTCAGCAAGCCAAAAGTCAACACTTTGGTCCCTTTGAGCAAATGGCAATTCTTGCTCACTGAGAGTCAATTCTCTTTCATCCAGCAAATGCCAATCCTCTAACTCAGTTTCAAATTCAGACTTTCTCTTCTCCAAAGCCATTTCTTGTTCCTGATTGAGCCTTTCAATCTCAACCTGCAATGCAAGTCAGGATGATTTAGAAGAGACAACCCCACTATACAACATTCATCTACAATGGAACTGGAGAACCCTAGCCGTTCTTAATTTGCAATTGTTTCTTGGAGAACCAATAACTCACTCTCCCGTCAGTAAAGCATAGTACACAAGTTTTTGAGTAACAAGCTGCTAGGTTTTTTCAGCACCATGTAACTGAAGTTCAGGATTTGGTTCAATGTGAAGATGTGAATAAACAAAAAGACACAGATTCGTTGGCACTGCATAAGCAGTGAGTAGGATAAGACATGTGGAAACTATGAATCTGTCGTACTATTAGACACTTCATTAGTCCCTGTATTTTCGTTATTATCTGGTATCTGCATTGAATGTTCTGGTTGATGCAGTTCAGAACTAACTTAAGAACTATGTCCCCAATAAACGGTTGTTTGAGATGTATTCCAGCGTCCTACTATAGTTTGAAATAAGCAATTCCTCGCAGTCGCTTCACCACACAACTAACTACTGGTTGTTTTCGAAAACAGGGGTTGGCAACTACTGCTTAACCATACCTACAGGACTCGCTTAACCCCGATCCCAATTGATGGATCAAGATCGGGGTTCAAATTCGGTCCTCAGATTCACTGCAGGATTCACCATAGGCGCAAAACAGGAGCTACGTAGCACGTAGCACGTACCACGGATACCGTTGACACCGTCCTCAACGTCGCCACTCGATCATGCGCCAAGTCGCTGCTGCTGGGTCACCGCCGTGCCACCATTGATGATTGATGTCGTCGTTGAGGCAAGGTGTCGCGGGGCGGGGAGGGTGTACAGAACGGCGCTGGGAGGGCCGGAGGGGCAGTGGCGGCGGATTGGAATTTGAAGGAGCGGGGTGGAGGCCTGGAGAGCGAGCCGGTGAGGGGTAGGGCTGAGACTGGAGAGAGAGGTCGTGACACGCGGTGTTAACAAGTCGACGATCGGCAGTTGGGCTAGCAAAATCCTGGGCGCCGGACGCATAAAGTTTATCTCGAGCTTATATTTTTCTTGGCTCGCGACGTGAATATCGTAGGCATCCAGGCGCTTGGAGCCACTGCTTGCAACGGAAATATAGCAGTTAGTTTGGTTAGATCAGCTGCCGAACAGAAATAGCCAGCTGCCGAACAGAACTAGCTGATCCATTCAAACTAATCCAATCTAGATTCGCAAAAAAACTAATCCAATCTAACAAACGGTCAAAAAATATCCAAACCACAGATTTCGTTGGAACGGGCCGTGACACGAAGAAACAAAGATTACCCAGCAGAGGGTGGTTGACTACAACCAACAAAGTATCATTGACAAATTTCACTGAGCCTGTCGATTTTTTTTATTGCTGATGTCAACCTCTTGTTGAACTTCATGGACAGATGATTAGAAAACGTAATGGACTGAGGTAAAAAACGTCCAAGTCATATACATGTAATGAGTGGAGAAATACAAAGAAATGTAAATTATCTATAGCATCTCCCAAGTAGAAGTATGTGAGTTCAAAAAAGTACAAGTACAAGTACATGTATAAAGTTCAGCTATGCGAAGAATTGTTCTATACAAAGAGATATTTCAATTTAAATTGCAGCTCAACTAATAAACAAAAGAAAACGTATTGGACAGAAGGAAGGTCAAATGAATACCTGTATGGCCATATCCTTCGGCTTCCAACAGTAAAATACACCACAAAATTTTAGAAGTGCGAAGCATGCAATGGATCAGAGTTGCTATTTATAGAAATTCCATATGGATTGCCCTGCATGCAAAAGAGCTGTTATTTTTAGTATCCCGTGGAACTCCACCCCATGAGTTGCTATATATAATCCAGTGGCATCTCACCACACTTCCTAGTGCGCACACAGGTAGTTTCGAGCATTTGTGCAATTGCATTTACACTTTAGCAAGATGGATTCAGAGCACACCAATTGGTACAACCAACAAAAAAAGGAAATTTTGGTACTGTTCAAATTTTCTGGAATCAAGTCGTGGAAGTGTACAATGCAACTACTCCGACTGATCGAATGAGGCAGCCAAAGCAATGCAAGGACAAATGGAATAAGATGAATGTCAAAATTCGTCAATTCAATAGCATGTGGCACGCTATTAGCAATCAATACCGTAGCGGGCCAAGCTAATGATGAATTGGTTCAAATAGCCCTGAATCTATATAAACAACGGGCTGGTCACTCCTTCACACTACTTGGCATGTGGGAAGCCCTACGGAACCAGCCCGAATGGGCGAAGATCTACGCACCATGACTAATTTCATCATTGTTCTTATTGTTTCCAATAAGATAGCTACATTTCCTTTTTTTGTACTAGAATTTATTTATAGAGAGGTATCATAAATCAGTATAAGATGATGTTTCAGAAAATGTATTCGCTGAGAAGAAAAAATGACTCTAAATAGCTTAGGTACGAAAATAAAAAGGCAAAGTTTCAAAGATTCGTTACAACTCTGAAAGTGAACTGAGGTTTCCAAATAATTCATCCAATTGAAGTTCTGCCTGACATTGTTGCGTAGATAGGTTAACTGGAATCACATGCTGCCACCTAAACTGAATGCTACTACATTCATACTTGTCGATATAACATGAACAACGTTGTGAGGAACATATGGAGTATGCTAACAGATTCACGCTCTTGTATAGCAGACAAACTAAAGTAAGCTTACAGGTACTTAATTGAAACCATGTTGGATATGGAGTGTGCAAAATAGAAGGGTGATGTTTGCTTGCACCAAATCTGTCCTATATAGTTTGTAATCTTAAATTCAGATACAAATGCGTGAATGGGTTCAGGTATAATATCATCAATCGTGAGCCTCCCAAATCCTACCGACAAAAATTGCACTAAATTTGAGGGGTAAGGAACATACCAGTTGAGGGGAGAGGCTAAGAGCGGACGCGGACGCGGGTGGCGGCAGAGCTGAGCAAGCTCGCGGCTGCTGAGGAGAGGGCACTGCTCCGGGTTGACTCCACGATCCAGTTCCCGCACCGGAGGGGGGCTATCTCGTCCGCCAAGGCCGCGCAAGGACCTGCTGCAGCAGCTACGCGACGAGATCCACCACACGTCCTGGACTTCCACTGCAGAGCCAAGGGGCGCCGCGGCTGGCGGAAGGTGGTGCCAGCAGCGGCCCGGAACCAGGGCTCATCGGAATCGGGCGAGTTGGGTCGGGATCGACGGACTTGGGGAAGAAGAGTGTTGAGAGAGCTGAGACCTGAGAGGGAGTGACGGTTCACGGTCGGTGTCTGTCGGGTGCTTTTTCTGGTCAGTATAATCATTTTGTCGTTTTGCTAATTTTTACTCGTAGTTGGTTGGATTTTTTGTAGAATCTGAATCACCAAAAATTACACGGTTTGAAGGTCGCAATAGTTTAAATCAAAAACCATTGTTGCGAGCGACCAAGGCTTCACAAGAACAAAGGGGAGCTGGTGTAGAAAAGATATGCTCAGATTTTGAACACATTGTTCGGTTCCACCCAAGCCGGATCCCAAGTCAGGCGAATCAACTGCACACGTAACAATTTTGATGCAAGAGGTCACTATTTTACTAGTCAAATACTATAAACAAAAAAACAAGGTGGATATCATGAGAACCGTCAATCAGACACAAATCGCAAGACACACTTTGGCGTGGCATGACATCAATACCAATCATACGAATCACCGATTAAGATATAATCACCTACGCTATGTCACTGACCATATGGGCTTTTTCCTAGACCCCAATACACATCCAGGAAGCTATCAATCACTTTACATGTCGAAATTGAAAACAGATAGCGTGATTCCACAGCGGCTTCGAAAACAGCCGCTGTTCACAAAATAACAACCACACAACCAACAAGTACCCAAACCTTCAACATGAAGGTGGAGATACGGATGAATGGACCTAGAGGAAAGTATCTTCATAAGAGGTAACTGTCAGCCTACAGTCAGCTCTGTATATCTCTCTCTATCACACGAGGAACTCATGTGATGAGAAAACGCCACAACTTCTTTGCTGGCGATGTTTTCTCTTCTTCCTCTTCCTCTTCATCTTCATCTTCCTCTTCAGCATCTTTGTCTTGCTCGTGCCTGCCCTCAATCAATCCAGTAGATGGTTCGGTTGCAGACTGAAGGCAAAAACCATTGAAACAGTAAGGTCAAGGTGCACGCTAGCAGCACCAGTCTGATACATAAGATCGAAATATAAAAGGCACCAAACACTTGATAAGCTGAATAATTACCAACAAGTTAAACATGCTGTCATTGTTCAAATAAAAAACATGCTGTCATAATACAGATTTGGAGGAGTTAGCAGTCATCTAGTTCAGCAGACAATTAGATTGAAGAAAAAATATCTAAATCCATAATATTTAATTAAGACATTAAAGAACACAGCAAGGAGGAATATAACAAGCTTATTGGGACAGTGAACGATAATTGTAAAGTAACGACTGGCAAACAGATCATGAAAGAGCACAGTGATGAGAGTGTAACAAAAAGAGGAGTTACCACTGTGATTTCCTCTGAAGGTTCATCATCATCCACAAAATCTGAATCATCCACCTTCCCATTTCCATATGCATGATCCTTGCAGATGCCAGAGAAACCAAGTGGGGCGGCATCATGTTCATTTTTGGCGAACTTCTCTTCTAGGACTGATGGGCTGACAACATAGTCATGTTAATGCAGGAAACAAAATTATTCTCAAGAACTGGCAGATAGAAAATATTTGTTGTGCAGAATAATAGCGTACCCGTTTGAAGTAATTTCTCCTCCAACAACAGTCTTAATAACGCTCCTTTGGTACTTCCGGCTTGGCTCTAAATCTTCCGTTTGATCACAATCGAACAAATAAGGTCTTTTTTTACCAACTTGAACTACTTCTCCATCTTGGTCACCTAGCTGATTATCATGATCAGCCCTCTTCTCAGCAGAGCGTTTGAATATCACCTGCGCACATTTTCGAACCCAAGAAACTGATTTTGGGAGTGATGGTGACACTTCTAGTTTCCTTTCAAGAAGCTTTGGTGAGGAACAGTTCCTAGGAGTTGCATGATGATCTTCACCACAGGGGAGGAGACCATTATCATTCATCTTTGACTTTCCAAGCTCACTCAAAGACAGTTGCTTGTTCTCATAATCGATTTTCAGTTCTTCCAACACCTTAAGTTGCTGAGTTTGCTCTGTTATTGCTTCTCGGTCTGAATGTAGCAGCTTCCTTTGCTCTTGCAGCTTCTCTCTTTGGTTATTAAGGGCTTCAATTGTGGTTTTCATCTCGGACAGCTCTTGTCTCTCTTCTCACGCTCCAAAGTAGCATCTTTCCTCTCATCCTCAAGTTTCTGGAGTTCAAGCGCAACATGTTCTAGTTCTGACTTGATCGTCTCCTTTTGAGAATTTATGTATTCAAGCTCCTTGGACTTTTTCTGGTCAAACTCTTCTTCCCTTTCCCTTAATTTAGACTCTATTTCCATCTGCCTTGCCTTCGCCAAATTCAGTAACTCCATTCTCTGGTTATCAATATCTCTTGTAAGATCTTCTCTCTCACATTGAACCTTACTCAGCCAACTTTCATGTTCTTGCTGCATCTTACTCATGAACTCTTCATGTTCATGGGAGAGGGTTTCTGAATTACTTTTAAACTGGGCACGTAAATTTTCCTTCTCTTGTTTGATGATATCTGATTGATTCTTCAGATGCTCAGTTAATACTCTTCGCTCTTCAGCTATTCTGGCAGCTTCCTTTTGTAACTCCTCTTTTTTTTCATCAATCAGCTCCCATTCAATCTCAAACCTTTCTTTTTCTGCTTGCAGCCTATCAGCATCAGCCATGAGCTCCTTTTGTTGGGCTCTAAGATTGTCAATTTCGTCTTTAAGATCCATCTGCAAAGCAAGCACATTGTCTCTCTCTGCTTGGGTTATTGCAAGATCTTGCTGGGCTTCGATTGCTTCCCGCTTCACTGCTTCAAAGAAAGTCTTTTCCTTCTCCCAATCTAATTTCATCTTCTGTATTTCCTCTCTTCCTTTCAGAAGTTCAATGCGTGATGCTTCTCTATGAGCGAGGAACTTTTCTTCCTCCTCTTTCAACTCGTCTGATCTCCCGGATAAGGCCTCTTCCTTCCTTCCTAGTTCAGCAAGCCGAAGGTCAACATTTTGGTCCTTACGAGCAAATGCCAACTCTTGCTCACTGAGAGTTATTTCTCTTTCATCCAGCAAAGTCCTCTTCGTCTCCATTTCTTCCTCCAAGGACAAACGCTTCTTCTCTAACTCAGTTTCAAATTCAGACTTTCTCTTCTCCAAGGCCATTTCTTGTTCTTGATTGAGCCTTTCAATCTCAACCTGCAACGCAAGTCAGGATGATTTAGAAGAGACAAACCAACTATACAACAATCATCTACAATGGAATGGGAGAACCCTACCCGTTCTTTATTTGCAATTGTTTCTTGGAGAATCAACAACTCACTCTCCCGTTTGTCAAGCACTGATTCCTTCTGAATTATAGCCTGTGAAAAAAGCAGTTGTAATACAATTCTTGTTGTAAATAAGGCTGCAAATAAAAGGATAGCTAAAAACAATACATACTTCCTCCCTTGAAGCTACTGCCTCCATTTTAAGATCCAGCTTACTTTTCTCTTCCATTAGAATCATCCGTTCAGTTTCAAAATCAGCTTGTCCTCTTCTAACTTTTTCTCTGAGCGAGTTACATAAGCTAACCTCTCAAGGATGTTTTCATCCCTCTGATTAAGAAGTGCTTGTTCTTTCAGAAGCACCTGCTCCTTCTCATGCAATATTTTCTTGGTATCATTCAACGATTTCCTCTGCATGTTAATATCCTTTTCTTTGGCCTCATACCTGCGATGGCATACTTGATTTAGATAGCAAAGAAGAGAGATGGTCCACAGGACACTCATTTTGAATGAATGAACATTCATTCTTCACAATTTACTAAAACAGAATATACCCCATTTGACGATACCGAGCTCAAATCTAAACTGTACTAGTTAGAAAGGCCAACTTAGTTTCACGAGATTTGAACACTCACTCAGATTCACTAGAAATGCGGTATCTCCTAAGCTGATCTTCACGATCTTCCATGTCTTGTAAACTTCTCAAAGCAGCGTTCCGCGTTCGAGTGGATTCTGCTTCCAAGGATTTTGCTGCAAGAAGCTTCTCTTCTGCCTCATCAAATTTCTTTTGAGCAATCTCCATCAGTTGAAGAGCTTCAGCCGATTTGGTTTCATATGAAACCTTCATTTCAGCTGTTTCCGCACGCATATCATGCAATGCCTTTTCAAGCTACATAAAAACATCGAAGTCAGTGGCAGATTAAGCAATTACATGAAGTGCAACAGAAATTTGATGCAAGAATACCAATATTGGCATTACAATAGTTTTTACAATATGAGAACCATGATGTTGAAAATAACTTGGTTTCCATTCTTCATATTTGGCATAATCAATTTAGTGTCCATTGTTAACAAATCCATGAATGATACGAGCTTTTATTTATTACAGATTACACAACAAGAGAATTGGACTTTATGATTAATTGGAACGGAAACTTACATTAGCAACACACTCCTTCTGAACTCCCACATTCTTTTTTAGGCTTTCTTCCCTCTGTCTTGCTTCAGCAAGAACAGATTGCTGTGAAGCTCGTTCACGCTTGTGCATGATCTCAGCGGAGTCCAACGAAGCTCTAAGTTGTTCAAGCTTGGATGTCAACTCCTTTCGCTCCAATAATATAAGCCCGAGATTGTTCTGGTAATCATAAACCTACAAAAACAAAAATTGCACAACATAGAGTTACAGATATGCAACAGTTCCCAAACAAAATAGCTTATGTCATAGATCAGGGGGCTATGTGATATTATAGTCTGGATTAGAAAGCAAAGTAAATGGTACACAGCGGAATTCATATTTACATTGAGTGTTTGCATGTTGTAAAATTAACTGTTACAAATGGTTCTTCCCAACTTGCTCAGCAACCCGATTAGCAAACTTGTAAAGTGACAGAAACATCAGCTTCAACACATGACTTGCAGGAGATGAAAGTTCACGAAACATGGGATTAGTGTTGCTACAGATGTTGTATGAGACAAAGAAGAACCTAAGTACAGCTTCGATTAATCCAAAGAACCTCCCTATAAGGGTAAGGCAGACAAAATCTTCACCAGATTTCATATGCACGGTTTGATTCGGACAACAATAAAATAAAAAAAAAAGGTTTATGCAAATGTCAATTTCAATAATAATCGGGGTTCCCTCTAACCTTTATGCTGAACCGTTTACTGCAAACGAACTCGTTATAGATAGTAGAATGCACTACACAATTTACTCAAGCAGTACGAACGACACTACAGTTGCAGCAGTTGAAACCGCGACGTAGTATCAAGAACCAGAACCCAACATAAAGCAGAACGAGGAGAAAAAACAGTAATCAATTCCAAGACAACGAAAAAACGAAACCAATCTGCTAAATCTCTGCCAATTTCTTCGTACTAGCCTACTAGGGGCATAGAGACCACTAAAGCAAAACAAAAACAAAACTGATTTCATCGTTTTTTTTTGCGAAACACAGTACAACGCAAGCGCTCATATACACGCGCACACACTCACCCCTATGAACGCACGCACGCACACCCTACCCCTATGAGCACCTCCGAGAGACTGAGTCGGCGGGTCGAGTCTTGAGATTGACGAAGTCACCACGGGAGCCTCGCTGTCGACGGGAACGTCGCCTCCCACTGAAGAATATTCCGCCTTAAATGAGAAACACCAGCGTCAAACCTGGGGTTTGAACTCTGGTGGGCTGGGGGTACAACCACCCACCTAACCATCTTGCCACAGGCAAGTTCTCAACTGATTTCATCGTTAGGCAACACCTAACACAAACACGCACCACGGTACTAGGTAGCCAAGAAATGAGGCCAAGATGCCATATTTTCCACTAATCTGCCCGCAAGATAACGCCACAGCTATCCTAAAGAAACCAAGAAACCACGAAGGGGCCGAATCCAGCGAGCCGCCAATCCCTTCCAACTATCGTTCTTCGCATCCCTCTTCGCTGAAAGAAGGGACCCTGAATGGAACCCCAGAAGACTACTCGGCCACGCGCAAGAACGGCAAAACCAAAACCCGGAGCGAGGGGGTGGGGATGGGAGTGAGGTACCTCGGACTCGAGCCGCGAGATGTAGGCGATGAGCGCCGCCTTGTCGCGCCGCCTGACGGACTCCTCGTCGAAGCCCGCCTCGCTCAGCTTCCTCCAGATCGCCTCGTCCCCGGCGCCGCCGCCAGCGGGCGACCGCGGGCTGGCCATGGCCGGAACCCTAGATCTCGACGGCGGCGAGGCAGCGAGCGAGCTCCCCGGTGGCAGCGGCGCTTTCCGGGCGGGTGGAGGTCGCCGTCTCCGCCTCCTTTTCCTCCCTGGCTTTTCTCCCCTTTTCCGCTATGCCTCGTGTGTGCGCTAGCTACGGCGAGTTGGGTGTGTCCGAGGTTTTTACCTGGCGAGCTCGGTGGGAGGGAGCAGGAAGGGTTTGGTTTGATGGGTGGAGGAGAGACCCGGCAGACGAGGGGTTCTGGATGGACCCGGTGCACGGACAGAGTGGCCGGGTGTATCCTGGATCAGGATTGATTACTGGCAGATTCTGTCCCTGCTTAGAGCATCTCCAAGCATGTCCCTCAAATCCGCTCCAAACGCCCGGGCGGACAGCCCGGATGGCATTTGGACCAAAATCCTTGACCCAACCAGCTCCCCTATAGTCAGCCCAAACGTCCGGGCTGTCCGGCACACCCCAAAGGCAGCCCATATGCAGGGCGGGTTTGGGGGCGCCCGGACGCGTCCGCTACGTCGGATCTGTCAAGGCGGGCCTACCCAACTTTCCCCTCAAATCGGCCGGAATTCCCCTTCCACCACCGCTCCGTCCAGTTTTGCCCGCCCACTGTTCTCCGCCGCCGCCCCCGTCCGACCGTGCCGCCGCCCCCGAAGGCACAGACTCCGCGCCCAAGTCCGGGGCAACCGCCGGAGCCCTTTGGGAGCCGCCGGAGCCCGTTTTGACATAGTTTTCGGTACGTTTTGCATCGGCGGACATCCACCTCGCTCTCAAAGTGTTTGTTGAAACGCCGGAGCCGGATTTTTGAGAAATTTTTCATGCATGTAGGCATGAATTCTTCGTCCGATGAGGACCATGATTACTCGGCCGTCGATGACTTCATTTACAAGGAGTTCGTCGAAGGGTCGAGTGATGAAGATAAGCTTGACGACGGAGACGAAGAGAACGCCATGTCCATGATGAGCATGCAAGAGGAATTGGAGAAGAAGGAGGAGCATGTTCTTAACTTTAAAGGGATCAATTAAGGGGCGGATCACCGTGAAACGTGACAGGCTCAAAGGAGCTCGAGATCTCTATGACGATTACTTCAAGCGTCCGAATCCGGTGTTTCATGAGGGTTTTTTCCGACGCCGGTTCCGGATGAGCTCAGGGCTGTTTGAGCGCATACAGGAGGAAGTCACAAAATATGATGATTATTTCAAGTTGAGGTATGATTGCGGCCGGAAGTTATCCTTCTCCCCTATGCAGAAATGCACCGCTGCTTTGAGGATGCTCGCCTATGGGAAAGCTGCTGATGCCGTAGATGAGTATGTCCGAATGGGAGAGAGTACATGCATTGAGTCTATGGAGCACTTTGCATACGCTGTCGTGAAGGTTTTTGGGCCAAGATATCTGCGAGAACCTAATGCTGAGGATACCGCAAGGCTACTTGCACTAGGAGAAGCAAGAGGATTTCCTGGAATGCTAGGTTCAGTGGATTGCATGCATTGGCAATGGAAAAACTGTCCAACGGGATTGCGTGGGCAGTACCAAGGGCACAGCAAGGAGGCTACAATTGTACTTGAAGATGTGGCATCCCAAGACTTGTGGATTTGGCATGCTTTTTTTGGCATGCCCGGTTCTCACAATGATATCAATGTGCTTCATCGCTCTCCCCTGTTCAAGAGGCTTTGTGATGGGGAAGCTCCATCATGCAACTACACCGTCAACGGACACGACTACACCATGGGTTACTATCTTGCAGATGGTATATATCCTCAGTGGGCGGCTTTTGTGAAAACTATAAGTAATCCCACTACTCCCAAAAGAAAAGCATTTGCAGCTGCGCAGGAATCAGTTAGGAAAGATGTGGAGAGGGCATTTGTGTGTTGCAGGCTCGTTGGGGCATAGTTCGTGGAGCGCTATGATGTGGGATCCGGAGGTTCTATGGCAGGTCATGACTTGTTGTGTAATTTTGCACAACATGATTGTGGAGGATGAGGGAGAAGGGGCTGCTCGCATTGACTTTGAGAAGCCCGGAGAACATGTCCACCTACCTGAACAAGAAGCAGAGTATGTCTTGCAATTCCTTGAGATGCATCGACAACTTCGTGATCAAGTTGTGCACACCCAACTACTCACAGATCTGGTGGAACACATGTATGTCTTCATGGGGAGGGACTGATTTGTCCGGCTACTTTTATTTGTTTAAGTACAATTATTAATTGTAATAACATGGTGTGAACTTTTTTAAAACATCAAAACTATCTCTATGATGGACGTTGCATGGCTTGCATGGATTTGGGCGTCAATTTTTGTGCATTGTGGTTGTAGGAGCCCAATTTTGGGGGTCGTCCGGTCGGTGTCCGCGGACGCGTCCGGGCGCGTCCGGGCGCAGTTTGGGGGGCGGATTTGAGGGCTCCGCTTGGAGATGCTCTTAACTTTCCGTTTTATTGTTCTAGGTCAATCCCGACTCTGCTGGATGTGATCTCATACACTTTATTTACATTCCATGTGTTTTTCTTATCATATTTTGCCAGCTATGAGCGTTTTTAATGTGTAGAGTATTTCCATTTGTTGTGTTTGCTGAATATTTCCACAATGAAGGGATTATGTATTGTGGTCTTCAATAATGGCATATAAAATAGTTTGAAAAATACTCCCCTATATCTATATAATTTATCTCATACACCATGTTTTCCTCTTGTTATAAAATATATTGGTGTGGAAAATTCTCCATAACTTGAAAGTTTCATCAAGCTCGGTGCCGAACATGAATGTCAGTCCAAATAAATGTGCAACATTCGCAAAACAATGGTACCAGTGGCGGGGGTGCAAGATCCAATCATTGGGTTCATTTGATTGTATTCATGGATTCAAAGTAGTAATTTGAAGCAGCTAAACACATTTATAAAAGGGTTAGCATAATTTCATTGGGTTCAGCTGAACCCAATGCTTGTATGCTGGCTCTGCCACTGAGTGGTACAGTTTTCAACCGGACTCATAATTGCTACTTCTTTCGTTCCACAATTCGAACTAAAACCACGACAATAATCATGAAACAAAGTGAGTAGTAATTTTTCAACTCTATCTTTTTTTTCTACTATACTACAGGGATAAACCATGCTAAGTTAAATGGAATGACATGATGTGAATGTAGGATATTGATCCAATTGTTACGCACAAAGGTAAAGTGGGTCATGTATCACTGCATGTCATATAGCCGGTAGAAAAGGGTATTAGGGACTAGGTTATTTCTGAATTTTCTCTTCATGAAGATTCGACCATGGGAAAATGGCCTATTTATGTTGACTCGAGTTGCGTCATCTTCTCATACCGTTTGTGATTTCATCATACGTTATTATCTTTCTACTTTCTAATGTCACAGAATTGATTATAAGATTTAAAGAATCTTTGAGCAACTGGTTCCAGGGATGATTTCACGGTTTGTTGAAAATTCGCTAGTAAATATAGTTATGTTTTGCAATCTCCCCCCTCTCTCTTTCATCACGTATTGCCATGGCACTTATTCATATCATACAATTGGAAGCCAATAAATAGTGAGAATGCATTGTCAATTGGTTTGAATGGTGGCACATCATTTCGTTGTCACTTGTCATCTCGTGGCAAAGGTATATAATAAAAAATATAGGGTTCTTGTATAATTTAAACATTTTGCATGGATAAATAATTGCAAGTTGAGAAACTCATAATTCAAGACCAGGTTTGACAATGTTCGTGCCTAAAAATCCATCAATTGTGTAACCATATAAATTAGTACTTTGGTTTTCAACCGAGGTCATCCTCCTAGTAATTTCTTCTAGCTCTCATGCCTTTTCACTTTATATCGGGTTAGTCAATTATTGTATTCTACTTAGATGTGCTCACGCATGGGATGGATGTCGATCCAAAGGACACATGCAAAAGAAAAGTTGGATCATTTATCATTTTCCTGTAATATAATCATTTTTTCTTTCGAAAGTGTTTTCTGATCCCGAACACCGGTGCTCTCTCCTATTTAGAAAATTTGATAATCACATTTATGAGTTTCAAAAAAATCGCGAAAGAATCTGGAGGTAGCCAATGATGTATCCTACAAACGTGCAAAATTTTAATTTGAGATACTTTATATTATGGGTTACACAAAAATAAAAAATCTAATAAAACTTAGAGATTTGAAAATATACATACTCAGATCTATATATTTGTCTTTTTTTAGCTTTTTTTGAAGGGCAGTAACCATAGGGGAGAACCCTCACGGTCTGATTTTCAAATATATCGATGTCACCAAAATGGTGACCGCACCACAAGTCCGGTACCATATTTGTCTTTTTTTTGTAGCTCAGAATCCAAAGTTTTTGAAGTTGATATTTTGCACGTTCGTGGGATATATCATTGGCTACACTCGGATTTTTTTCAAATTTGTTTGAAACTTATAAATATGATTTTCAAATATTTGTAACAGGAGGAGCACTTGTGCTCGGGAGCAAAAATCTCCACTCGTTTTTCTTGTAATATATCCAGTTGACGAGGTGTGGACTCGGCAAATCCTTGGGTTGTGTACCCCGGGTTGATTGAAGGGGAGAGAGATGAGCGCTGGTGATCACGACGGCTGACAAGCAAGGCGTTTACCCAGGTTCAGGCTCCCGGAGGATAACACCCTACTTCCTGCTTATCTGGTATTGAATGGCGAGTTGTGGCTACAATGGCGAGATGGCAATCTCGCTAGGGTTTGTGGTGGCGGCTATGAGCGTACCCTAGACGAAGGACCCTCCTAGCCTTTATATGGTAGGCTAGGTCTCAGGTGAACGGTGTCGATGGCGCTTACAAGCATGGCTGGAGTCACATGACCTAACGTCGACTATCTTGGGCCGCACGTCGTCCTCCTGGGCCTTCCTTGGGTCCTCGTCATAAGGCTGATAGGTTTGGCGTGACCCAGGTATCCCCACCGTGGGGTAGTCGAAGAGTGACCCCACGACAGGAGCCCCCGAGTGCTTAGTCGAATCGTAGAGTCGGGTAAAGGACTCCTTCCTCCTGGGCACGCCGTCGGGTTCCTGAAAGGAACAAGTAAAGTTAGTCGACTCCGGCCGTTCAGGGCTTATGGAGGATTCCTTAGTCGAACCGTCGACTGCTGGGTAAAATACTGTGCGTACAGCCTTAGTCGGTGATTTTTCGACTGCTATTGTTCTGAGTCACTCGGGAGCGCGACCAGCGCTCCCGATGGGAGTAGCCCCCGAGATTAAGCTGAATTGCTTGCAATTGAGGTTAAACTCAATTTTTCATCAGTCGAAAAGCCCGCTCCCGATGGGAGTAAAGAAGGGACTCGACCTGTTGGAATCGCAACTGGCTTTGCGTGACTTACTGTGTATTCGGTCGGTTTGTCTTACTGCACAAGTTTGTTCAGCTCTTGGAGCTTACTGAATCTTCTTGCACTCGAATGAACTGTTCGAGTTCTCAATCATCCCGCTGGCTTACTTCCTACGCCTTCGCGGTTGACGTCAGCGCTGACGTTTTTGGCGCACTCTGTGCCCGATGGGACGTGACAGTGCGGTCCCACTGTCAGTATTGACTGGAGACAGCGGTTGCCGCTTTGTACTGACCGTTGGGCGCGAAAATTTTGCGGTGTGATGATGGCGCCTTGATTCCCGTGCGTAGTGGGCGGCGTGGCCGGCGACGGTTGCTATCTCCGCGCGACACGTGGACGGCCAGATGATGTTGTGGAGTGCGGTTTCGCTGAGGACGGCCTGGATTAACTGGCCACGCGGTATATACTTTTCACCGCGGCGGCGAACAGTTCATTCCATCCCCATTCTGCCCTCTTCTCCGCTGCTCTCTCTCCGCCATTGTTGCTCTTTTCTGCCAGTTTCTTTCCTCCGCCCTCCATGAGCAAGGCCGCGATGAAGAGGGGGAAGCCTGGTGCTGGCGCCGTCGCCGCCGCCGAGGCGAGCGTGATGAAGAAGCCCGACGGCGACTGGGTCAAATCGTCGGTGAAGAAGGCCGACCTCGAGGCCCTCCGCGCACAGGGGCTGCTGCCGCCGGCAGACCAGGCGACGGTGCGCGCTCCTGGGAAAGAGGTATTCCCCGCTCCTCGCGAGGGGGAATGCGTTTGCTTCGTGGATTTCCTTCCGCGGGGTTTCGGGTTCCCCCTCCACGATTTCGTCCGTGGTCTCTTGTACGCTTATGGGATCCAGATCCACGATCTGACTCCCAATAGCGTCTTGAGCATCGTGAGCTATTTCGTGCTCTGCGAGTGCTTCCTGGGAATCGCACCCAACTGGCTGCTGTGGAAGTCGCTATTCCTCGTGAGGAGGAACGTGGGGAAGAGCAAGCAGGTGTATCCCGTCGGCGGCTTCGGCATCCAGGTGCGTGGCGACACCTCCTACTTTCAGATGAAGAAGTCCGACTCCGTCCAGGGCTGGCGGAAGAAGTGGTTCTACATCAGGTGCGACCGGGAAGGGCTTCCCGACTTCGCGGCTGATCGCGAGTTGCGGAAGACGAACGCGTGGGCGCACCCACTGTCGAAGGAGGACAGGGAGGCGACTCAGCCCTTGCTGACGCTTCTTCGTGGCCTTCTGAAAAGTCTTGGGCGCGAGACAGGTGGAGTTCACCTCATCGCCACCTTCTTCAGGCTTCGGGTGCAGCCGCTCCGCACTCGCGTCCACCCGATGTGGGCGCATGAGGATGTTGGCGATGAGCTCGATGATGACGCAGTCGAGTCGAAGGTGAGGAGCATCACTAGTCTCCGAGCCGCTGACCCGTGCAATGTCAAGTGCCCAGTTGAGCCGTATGGGCCTAATAACCCTGTGCCTGAGGTGAGCTTCGTTTGCTTTGCTTTTGTCTTGTATCTTCTTCTGTCGAATCTTTTTGCCTGACTCGAATGCTTCATTTCCTGACAGGGTCGTTCGAGCTATGTCAGTCTTCCTCCGTTGATGGAGAATGGACCTCATGAAGAGGCAGACTTCCCTGAGGAGGACGAGGTTGATGACGATGAAGTTCCCTCCGCCACCTCTCCGAGTGAAGAGTTGGAGGAGGATGATGAAGATGAGGAGCCGCTGCGGAAGCGGCAGAGGCGAAAGAGTGGCGACTCTGGTTCTGCTTCATCGCCCGTGAAGGAGGCGGGTGTGAACGAGGAAGAGACGAGCGAGTCGTCTTCGGGCGCTAGGCACACGAGTGACCTGGCTGAGCCTTTGGTCGTGCCTCCCCTCGGCTCTGCACCGCCGACTGAGTTTGCGAGGATGGCCTCCGTATCCCTGGGAAGTGAAGATGATGTAGATGTCGCCAGGTTAGTCGCGTAACCATTGCCTCGTTTCTGTCGAGTGTGCTTTTTCACTTGCGAGTCCTTGAATTGTATTGCCACGGCGACCGTACTGGCGCTGTTGTTTCTTCCCCTCGTGAGATGGAGCACACTTCTGCTCCCATGATCGAGCAGACTGCGAAGACGACCGGAGAAGAGGCTCTGGCGGGTGACGCTTTGGCCTTGAAGACTTCGACCTCCTCCGTGCCAGAGAAAGCTCCTGATGCGACTCCGGTTGACGCTGGGCTGCTTGAGCATGTAAGTGTCCTTTGACTCGTTCTGTAAAATCTGTATCGGTGCGCGAACAGCGCTCCCGATGGGAGTAGCCCCCGAAGATGTGCGTGACTAGAATAGTCGGGCGCAGATTGATGTCTTGTGTTTCCTGCAGCCATTTTATCGCCAGCAGATGGAGGGAGCCGCAGCCTTCGTTCGCATGGAGCAGGAGAGGGATCAGCTCCGCACTGCTCTGGAGCAAGCGAATAGTGAGTGTGGACCCTTGTGTTCGAGGGGTGCTTCGACTGCCTTTATTGCTAACTTTGCTCCGTTGATCCGTAGGCGAGAAGGAGAGCATGAAGAAGCGGTCGCGGAGCTGGAGAAGTCGCTGGGTGAAGCCCAAGAGCGTGAACAAGCTCGGGATGATCTGGAGAAGACCCAGGTCGACCGCTTGCTCGCACTCGCAGATGTTGTTAGAAGTAAGTATTTCGGCTCAGTGCCTACTTTGCCTTTGGTCGACTTCTGACGTCTGATAACCCCCAAGAGCAAGAGATCACTGTAGCACCTCTCAATGTGGAAGTAAGGTATCGATCCGCAGGAGCAAGAAGGAAAAGTTATCTATTCCCTACAACTAAAGTGTCACAAGTTTTAGTTGATTATGCACTAAACAAGTTTGAAGAACAAGGTGGTTGGTTTGACGGATGTAAAAGTGTCCCAATCCTCTTCTTTGCAAGAGGACAAGACAAAGGTAGTAGCAAGTGAAAGCTCTCAAAGAGAGAAAGCCCAATCCTCTATGTAGCAAGAGGACAAGCTCAAGTGTGTGTTTCTTATAGGAACAATGGACATGGTTCATGGGTTCACTTAATCCTCTCTCTCTCATCTACGGTGATCATCATGTTATAGATAAAGTACACACAATTGTCATGTTTTAATGGTAGCTTTTTATGACGGCTATATGTCCTAAAACACATAGTTGAAAGAAATACTCATTTGTGTTGCTAGGTCACCCCTCGTAAGGCTAGCGTGGTTTCTCTCACTCCCACATCATACTCTTTCTTTTTACCCCCAGATAAAGGATGTTGGGCGGTACTGTGTCACTCAATACCTATGCCGTGTCACATCGGCCATCCCGTACCCACATACATCATACTTCAAAGTATGACAAATCACAAAAGCTCCAACACAACGGTAAATGCATAACAAATCATCTCACACCACAATATTCACCACAAAGGTATTACATAGATGACCGTAATCATGTTTAGCAGCTCATACGGTACTAATTAGTGAAGCTCAAGAGAGAGAAGAGATACAAAAGTTACCACCACAAACCCTAGTCCAGGGGTGGACTACTCCCCCTTCATCATGGTGATGATGGTGAAGAAGTTCTTGCTGTAGATGTTGATGATGAACACGCCGTAGGGGGGTGGAGCCCTCCGGAGGCGATTCCGGCGGCGTTTCCCCCCTCCGATCTTCTCCGGCGACAGCCTTCTGTCTCTCTGTTTCGTGGTTTTGTGTTTTCTCCGCCGCCTCCTTTCGCGAAACGCCAGGGACCTTTTTTATAAGCATTTTTAGGTCAAGACGGAGTCGGTGGACGAAAGATCGACGGCAACGGAGCTCCGAGGGAGAAACGAGCTGGGCCCACGCGGCCATGTACTTTAGTCCGCGTGGGACCCTCCCATTTCCAGCCTGTTGGGCTCCTGGTCTTCAATTTAAGCCCATTGCGTTCGTCTCGAAAATTCTGAACCGTGCTCTTTGACCTTGCCCTTTTTGGAGTCCCGAAGCTCCCGGAAAGTCTGAAACACTAAAAAAAACGTTTTCTGGAAAAAAACAGGGTTAATTCCAAATAAATGGGAAAACTATGAAGTATTCCCAAAATCATTATAAAACATTGGTATAACCCTTATATGATGCAAATATGATTGGAATATAAGTAATTAAAGTGCAAAGTTCATGTATGCATTTTACATGCATCAACATCTTACGGGTGTGGATTTCTTTTGATCAGAGACTTGCGGAGGTGCTCCTCCAGAAGGGACTTCCAGCGAGAATGTCGGCTTGGTGGAGGCTGTTGGCTTCATGGACCGCGTCTGCGCGTATGCTTCGGCGGCGCTGCAGAAGTCGACAGGCGCCTTGGCGACTGTGCACCAGAGCATCTTCCCCAGCAAGCCACCGCCGTTGCTGTTGACGCGCTTGCGGCTCCGTTCGAAGGCAATGCGACCACCTTGGCGGACTACACGCGTGCGCAGAGCTCACTTTCTAGCTACTTCTTGGTCACCAAGTCGTAGGTGATTTTGAGAAGGCTGTCAGCGACTTCCCTCGGAAGCCTGATGGCAGGACCGCGTCCCATAGCGGTGTGAAGGCGCAGGCGAGTCAGCTGGCTGCAAAGTTGGTCGCCACCTTCGAGAAGAGGATTGCCAAGGCTGCAGAGTTGGCTGCTAGGAAGAGCCGTTCCCAGTCGGAGTCTGTGATGTAGACTCCGTTCTTTTAGGATTCTTCTGCTTTTGGTTCTTGGTCTGTAATGAACTATATAGTTTGCGGGTCTTCTGGCCGCGAACATGCTGATGTTGAAATGTGAATTTGTGCCTTCGAGTCTTCTTTCATATCTAAGCTTGAATGAATGTGTTCTTTTCCTTGATTGACGCTGTCGAACTTGGCAGTCTGAGATGGGCGAAGCTCCTGGGTCACTGGAACGACTGGTGCGGGCGACGAGGAGGACACCTCTTCGGCTGCACCCACTCGTCGTCGTCGAGCTCCTCCAGCTCCTGCGCGAAGCGTGAATGATCAACGAGTGATCACCTTCATGAGGAACAAGGTTGTTGAGCTCGAGTCGAAGTTGAAGAGCGCGAGTTGGAGTTGGAGCGCTTGAGGTCGCGGCCCGTTGCGCCGTTCTCTCAGCGAGAGGAGTTTCTGCTAGGCGAGATGGACTTGATCAGTCGGCAGCTGCAAGGTTGGTTTTCTAGCACTGTGCTTCGACTTCTTTATCCTTTTACTGTTCTTAGCTCTGGGTCTTGATGCAGATGTGAACTCTGACTGGAAGGCCGAGCAAAGTCGAGTAGACGAGCGGGTGGAGAAAGAAGCCGCCGGTGACTCACCCGAAGCGCGTCAGTTTTGGTCAAATAAATCCAGAGGCAGTGTACTGGCTCGAATGTTGGATCGCACCTGGCGGGCTGCTGTGCTCTTGGAAGGTTGTAGAAAAACCCTCTGGCAGATCAACAGGGTGTACTTTCCGCACAACGAGCAGCCTAATGGACTGGCTGCGCTGCTGGAGAGGTTCCGTGAAGGCAGTGCGTTGAAGGAAGTCGTGCACACTCAACTTGTTGCCGGGGCGAACGTGGCGCTGGCGTACGTTCGAATGCACCGGCCTAATCTTCCACTGTACAAGGTGCTTGACGGCTTGCCTGGAGAGGGTGACTACGCCGATACTCTTGCGGCTGCGCGTCAGATGATTCAGCAGGTCCAGAGCTTTAGTGAGCACCTTGTAGGGCCACTCGATGCGCCAAAGGGCGAGCCTGTAGAATAAGAGTAGTAGACTGCTGTTGTATAGCGTTAGCTTGTAAAAGAATTTTTCCAAGTGGAAATATGAGTGTATGTATGCCGAGGTGGGGGTAGCCCCCGAGTGAGTAAATTGTATCTTGTAGACTTCTGTAAACCTGTATGGCGCAGCCCCCGAGCGGATCGAGTGCGGCCTAGGATTTTGAATTAGACATGTGCGGCGCAGCCCCCGAGTGCTTCGAGTGCGGCCGAGTGTGTCGAGTCAGACCTGTGCGGCGCAGCCCCCGAGTGCGTCGGGTGCGGCCTAGGATTTTGACTTGGACCTGTGCGGCGCAGCCCCGAGTGCTTCGGGTGGCGACCTAGGCTTTTGACTTAGACCTGTATGGCGCAGCCCCCGAGTGCTTCGGGTGCGGCCTAGGTTTGACTTAGACCTGTGCGGCGCAGCCCCGAGTGCTTCGGGTGACGGCCAAGGATTTTCGAGTTAGACCTGTATGGCGCAGCCCCCGAGTGCGTCGGGTGGCGACCTAGGTTTTCGAGTTGGACCTGTATGGCGCAGCCCCCGAGTGCGTCGGGTGCGGCCTAGGTTTGACTTAGACCTGTGCGGCGCAGCCCCCGAGTGCTTCGGGTGGCGGCCAAGGATTTTCGAGTTGACCTGTATGGCGCAGCCCCGAGTGCTCGGGTGCGGCCTAGGTTTGACTTAGACCTGTGCGGCGCAGCCCCCGAGTGCTTCGGGTGGCGGCCTAGGATTTCGAGTTGGACCTGTATGGCGCAGCCCCCGAGTGCGTCGGGTGCGGCCTAGGTTTGACTTAGACCTGTGCGGCGCAGCCCCCGAGTGCTTCGGGTGGCGGCCTAGGATTTTCGAGTTGGACCTGTATGGCGCAGCCCCCGAGTGCGTCGGGTGCGGCCTAGGTTTGACTTAGACCTGTGCGGCGCAGCCCCCGAGTGCTTCGGGTGGCGGCCAAGGATTTTCGAGTTGGACCTGTATGGCGCAGCCCCGAGTGCTTCGGGTGCGGCCTAGGTTTGACTTAGACCTGTGCGGCGCAGCCCCCGAGTGCTTCGGGTGGCGGCCTAGGATTTCGACTTGGACCTGTATGGCGCAGCCCCCGAGTGCGTCGGGTGACGGCCTAGGTTTATGTTGCTTTTTGACTAAAAAAGTAAAGGGGAGAGCTTGTTCCACAAATCACTTCATTGATTTTTGCGAGCAGGCCGCCTCATTAAAACCCTTCCAGTCCCCTCAGGTACCCTGGTAAGGGAAAGAGTGCGTCTGGAACCTGCCGCCTTGACATAGTACACTTTGTTACAAGGGGGAGTCGATTAGGCGTAGAAGCGGCGCAGTTGCGCAACGTTCCACGGGTTGTTGCAGACTGTCCCCGTCTTCGAGTCCTTCAGGCGGTAAGCTCCGCCGCCGATTGCCTCTGTCACGATGTATGGACCCTCCCACGGGGAGGCTAGTTTGTGCACCTTCTTCTGTTTGAGGCGGAGGACAAGGTCGCCAGGGACGAACGCTCTGGGCCGCAGTCGCCGCCCGTGGTAGTTGCGTAAGTCTTGCTGATACACGGCTGTGCGGGTAAGGGCGATGTCGCGTGCTTCGTCCAGGGTATCCATGTCGTCCTCGAGTGCTTCTTCTGCGTCGGACTCGTCGTAGCCACCACTCGGGGCGCGTCGAACTTGATGTCGCAGGCATGATTGCTTCTGCGCCGTAGACCATGAAGAATGGCGTGTACTGAGTGGATCTGTTTGGCGTAGTGCGCAGACTCCACAGCACAGATGGCAGCTCTTCAACCCAGGCGCCTGCAGCGCGCCTCAATGGTACTCGCAGGCGCTTCTTGATGCCCTTGCAGACTAAGCCATTGGCCTTTTCGACTGTCCGTTGGACTGCGGGTGCGAGACAGATGCGTAGTTGAGCTTGATGCCTTGCTCGGAGCAGAAGTCCTTGAACTCTTCGGCTGTGAAGTTCGTGCCGTTGTCGGTGATGATGCTGTGCGGCACTCCAAACCTGAAGATGATCGACCTGATGAAGTTAACTGCCGAGGAGGCAGTCGAACTTGTGATAGGCACGGCTTCGATCCACTTCGTGAACTTGTCGACTGCCACCAAGAGATGCGTGTGTCCTCCCGGCGAGGACTTCTTGAGTGGACCCACCATGTCGAGCCCCCATTGAGCGAAGGGCCAGGCGAGTGGAATGGTCTTTAGTGCTGATGCTGGTGCGTGCGGCTTGTTGGCGAACTCCTGGCAGCCGAGACATTTCCTCACGAGTTCTTCTGCGTCTTGCATTGCGGTGGGCCAGTAGAACCCGGCTCGTAAGGCTTTGGCCACTAAGGCTCGACTGCTGGCGTGGTGCCCGCAGATGCCAGCGTGGATCTCGAGTAAGATGGCTTGACCGTCGACTGGGTCGATGCACCTTTGGAGGACTCCCGAGATGCTTCGCTTGTAGAGCTCCCCGTTGATGACGGTGAAGCCCTTGGAGCGGCGGATGACGCGCTTGGCTTCGACTGGGTTTGTTGGCACCCTCTGCTGCAGTATGTAAGCCAGGTATGGGCTCGTCCATGTGGGCTCGATCAGCATCACCTCCATAGGCTCCTTCTCCGTGCTGGGCGGGTCGGCGGTGCTCGTTGTCGATGTAGAGGATCCGGCGCGGGCCGGAGCTTGACGGAGCGTTGCGTGATGCACTCGAGGAAGACTCCGGGTGGCACCGGCGCTTTGTTTGAGCCCAGGTTGGCGAGGGTGTCGGCTTCCTCGTTGCTCTCGCGGCCGACGTGCCGCAGCTCGCAGCCGTCGAAGGTGCCTTCCAGCTGGTTGTACAGGTCCCTGTAGGCGATCATGTTGTCGGCGATGGCGTCACATTGCTTCATGGTTTGTTGCACGACGAGGTAGGAGTCTCCGTAGATCATGAGGTGAGTGGCGCCGCAGTTCTTGGCCATCCGCATGCCGTGGATCAGGGCCTCGTACTCTGCCTCGTTGTTGGAGGGCGTTGGGAAGTTCATCTGCAGCACGTACCTCAGCTTGTCGCCTTTAGGTGAGATGAGGACGACTCCCGCCCCTGCTGATCTGAACTTCTTGGAGCCGTCGAAGTACATTGTCCATGCGTTGGACAGGTCGGGTACGTCTGGTAGCTGGGCCTCTATCCACTCGGTGGTGAACTCTGGAAGCACCTGGGCCTTGATTGACTTCGGGTGCGCGTACTTCAGCCCCCAGGGCCCTAGCTCAACAACCCACTTGGCGACTCGCCCCTCGCGGCTTGGTTGGTGAGGATGTCGGAGAGCCCGGAGGAGCTTACTACCGTGATGGAGTGCTCGGAGAAGTAGTGGACGACCTTCCTTGATGTCATGAAGACTCCGTATGCTAGCTTCTGGTAGTGCGGGTACCGCTGCTTGGACAAGGTTAGCACCTCACTGAGGTAGTAGACGGGTCGCTGAACAGGGTAACTGTGTCCTTCTTCTTCTCGTTCGACTACGAGTACCGTGCTGACCACCCTGTTCGTGGCTGACACGTAGAGGTATAGCGGCTCGTTCTCCAGTGGCGCCACCAGTACTGGGGAAGTCGTGAGTGTTTTCTTGAGTTGGTCGAACGCGACTTGCGCTTCTTCTGTCCACTCGAACTTGTCTGTCTTTTTCATCAGTTGGTAGAAAGGCAGGGCCTTTTCTCCCAACTTACTTATGAACCGGCTGAGAGCTGCGACTCGGCCGGCTAGGCGTTGCACCTCATGAAGCTTGGTCGGTGCTGGCATTGCGAGTATGTTTTGCACCTTCTCGGGGTTGGCTTCGATTCCTCTTGCAGAGACGAGGTACCCGAGCAGTTCTCCGGCTGGCACGCCGAAGACACACTTGTCCGGGTTCAGCTTGATCTGATACTCGTTGAGGGCGGTGATACGTCTCAAACGTATCTATAATTTTTGGTGTTCCATGCTGATGTTATATCAATTGCTACATGTTTTGGTTACACTTCATATCATTTTTATGCATTTTCTGGGACTAAACTATTAACAAGATGCCACAGTGCCAGTTCCCTGTTTTCTGTTGTTTTTGGTTTCAGAAAATCTATTAAGGAAATATTCTCGGAATTGGACGAAACAAAAGACATCGTCAATAATATCACGAGGAGATCACATAGTCCAAAGGGGAGTCGGAGCAGACCCACCAGGGGGCCACGCCACACTAGGGCGCGGCCCAGGGTGGGCCCACGCCCCCCTATGGCGTGGTGGCCCCCCTCGGCCACCGGCGCTGCCTCTTCGCCTATATATTCTCCGCGACGCGAAAACCCTATGACGGTCGATCATATTCCACGAAAAGTTCCGTCGCGGCCGTCATCGTCAATCTCAGATCGGAGGAGTTCTGAAGCTCTTCCCGGCACCCTGCCGGAGGGGAGATCATCACCGGAGGGCTCTACATCACCAAGCCTGCCTCCGGAGTGATGCGTGAGTAGTCCACCCCTGGACTACGGGTCCATAGCAGTAGCTAGATGGTTGTCTCTCTACCTTGTGCCTCCATGTTTAGATCTTGTGAGCTGCCTAACATGATCAAGATCATCTTATTGTAATGCTAGATGTTGTGTTTGCTGGGATCCGATGAATATTGATACCATGTTTATTCAAGTTGTTTATCTATGTGCTCTTGATCTTGCATGCTCTCCGTTGCTAGTAGATGCTTTGGCCAAGTAGATGCTTGTGACTCCAAGAGGGGGTATTTATGCTAGATAGTGGGTTCAGTCTCTACATATCTGGATCAGTGACAGAAAGGTCTAAGATGGTAGATGTGCTGTTGCTACTAGGGATAAAACATTGGTGCAGTGTCCAAGGGCACTTGTATTGATTACATTACACACTTTACTTCATGCAATAATCTGTTGTTAGCAACTTAATACTGAATGGGATGCGGATGCTGCCTTGAAAGTGGATTATTTAGGCATAGATGCGGTTGGAATAACGGTCTATGTACTTTGTTGCAATGCCCAACTAGATTTCATAGTAGACATCTTGGCATGTATTGCTTTGTTTTGCCCTCTCTATTTGTCAATTGCCCAGCTGTAATTTGTTTACCCAACATGCTAGTTATCTGTTCTGAGAGAGACACCACTAGTGAACTGTGGAGCCTGGTCCAATTTCCTCATACTGTTTACACAACCTGCTGCAATCATCTGGTTCCTGTTACTTGCTGTTTTTCCTGCTGTTTTCCACACCATACGTTTAACTCTTTGTTTCTGCAAGACCGGAGAGATTGACAACCTCTCTGTTTCGTGTTGGGCAAAGTTCTGGTTTGTGTCTGTGCAGATTCCACGTTGGTGCAAGCTCCCTAGCGCCAGGGGAAGTCAACATCAACAACCTTCCGATAGATCGTCAAGTCCTACTGGTCCGATTAAATCTTGGGTAGATTATTCAAGGGAAAACTTCTGCTGTCTACATCATAACCTTCCTCTTGGGGTTCACCAACACGTAGCCATCAAGCTGTTTTCTGGCGCCGTTGCCGGGGACTTGGAGGCTATTGGAAAGGGGAGTCTCTCAGTTCCAATCTCTTTACTTTGTTTTTTGTCTTGTTTTAGTTTTGTTTTGCTTGCTGTTAAAAATCAAAAACCCAAAAAAAATTTAAATTCCTGCATCTAGTTTAATTCGGTTGTTACTTGCTTGTTGCCATGTCTAGTTCCGCTCCTAATATCATGTCTCCTGAGGAAGAGGTTTTCACTTTTAAGCAAGGAAGTGGGGAGAGTTTTGGTGATGTTTGGTCTAGAATTTCTGAATCCTATGTTAAAACTGAACCTAAAATGGCTTTGAGTCTGTTTCTTAGTAGTTTCTATTTTGGGTTGCTTCTTTGTTATAGATATGCTCTAGATGCTGTAGTTGGGGGAGATTTCCTTCGTTATGATGGGGATCAAGCTTTCAATGCCATAAAAAAATTAATTGCAGCATCTGCCTCTTCAAAGAAAAAAATAGAATCTGCTTTTGAGAACATTCATTCAAGAAATCTGAATTTTGCTTGATGCCTAAGAGGATTTAAGACTCCCTGAATTTATATGAACTCTCAAAAAGTGAAACTTTTGTAACTCTAGCTGATAATTCAATCAAGTTATCTTTTGGGACTACTCAAGGAGTTGTTACTAAAATAAAGGGAGTATTTACACCTATTGATTATCATGTCATTGAATGTGTAGGAAATGGGAGCATCACACTTGGAAGAGGATTATTGAGGCAATTGGGAGCTGTCATTGACATGGGTGAAGCTACTCTGAAATTTAAACCTCCATATTGTTTGCATCATTTTCCTAATGCCCCTAAAGCCAAGGCTAAGAAAAAGAATAAGAGGTCTAAAGGTAACACTATTGGTACCTCTGGTCTTAACAATACTTGATGCATCTCTTCATGCCTAGCTCAAAGGCATTAAAGAAAAGCACTTCTGGGAGATAACCCATGTTTTTATTTGCTGTTTTATTTTTGTTTTCTTGAGTCAAGGATGCTTGTTTACCTCTGTAGCAACTCCTTTGTATCTTTATTTGCTGTTTTGTTGTGCCAAGGAGAGTTACTAATGCAAAGTTGGTATTTATTTTCGGGACTGCATTGGGACAGATTGCTGTTCGTCACCGTTTAATTCAGTAGAAAATCAGAAAAAATCGAAAAATGCTGAAACTTTTTGTGCATGTTCCTGATGATGTTACGCAACTTTCATTATTTCAAAAGTTCTTCATCTGAGCATCGTAAGTGCCTCGAAAAAATTCGTCATTACAGACTGTTCTGGTTTGACAGATTCTGTCTTTTATTTTGCATTCTCTCTTTTACAAGTTTTTAAGTGGTTTCTTTTCGTGTAAAAGTGCCCACTTGAGCCTAGTAACAGTGGCTAATGTTTAAAATAGTTGGCTTGTGAGTTTTGTCTTTGCTAGAACTTTGAAGTATTATCTTTTAGTGCACTAACCTGCTAATGAGAAAAGCTGTTAAGTTTTGGTGTGAAGGAAGTTTTCAAGTGTTGATAGAGGAGAATGATATTACATGATCAAGAAGAGTGAAGAGCTTAAGCTTGGGGAGGCTTACCTCCCCAGCATATTTCAAGAAGACTCAAGCATCTAAGCTTGGGGATGCCCAAGGCATCCCCTTCTTCATCTACAAATTATCAGGTCATCTCTAATGGTGCTATATTTTTATTGCTTCATACTAGTGTACTCTTCCTTGGAGCGTCAGTGTGTTTTTGTTTTCAGTTTGTTTTGTTTTGTTTGCTGTGCTATACTTGTTGGATCCTAGCATTCATGTTTGGGAGAGAGACACGCTCCACTTTTTCATTAGAATACTCTTGTGCTTCACTTATACTTGTTGAGTATTCCTGTCTAGTTGCTGTGATTGCTGTTAGCTCTCAGTTTTTCATGTATCTCTTGTTAGAGCTTTCAGTTTCTTTTGAAGAAAGTACTCTCTTGCTTCACTTATATCTGTTTGGAGAGTTGTCAAATAAGTTGATTGGTGTTTGGTTGGACCAGAAAAATGCTATGCATGTGGTAGTGGTATAAAATGCTTACATGAATCTTTTTAGATCGTTGTCTTGAGTAATTTGATGCTTGCCAATTGTTTTGAGCTGTCAAGTAATTAATGTTTAAGCTTGTGCATCATGTAAGTAATGGCTATTAATGAAGAACTACTATAAGGATTTTCTGCTATAATAATCTGTTGCATGATTGGAAGTCCATAGTAGTCTAGATAATTTTTGGATGAAGGCTATGTGTTAACAAGGAAGACAGTGGGAGTCTATGGTTCGTCAAACCTTGTGTTTTATGTACACTCTTGCTATTCCAGTTGATAATGATGTTTGCTTATAATAACCTTGCTAGCCTAAACTCTGTACTAAGAGGGAATGCTTCTTGTACATCCAAAACCTTGAGCCAAATCCATGCCACCTGTGTCCACCATACCTACCTATTATGTGGTGTTTTCACCATTCCAAGTAAATTTCTTCATGTGCTATCTACTAACTACTCAAAACAATTATCCTTTTTGTGTCACTACTTGAAAAGCTCATAAGGACGTAGTAGTGAGATTTGTCATCTTCCATGCTAATTAATTTACAAGGATTGGCAGCTTCATCTGCTTCTCCACCTTTTATTTTGCATTAAAGAGCTGGTTAGTCCACCCTATAAATAAATAAATAGACACTCCTCCATGGTGAATGTTGGTGGGCACCCGAGGATTCGGTTAGCCATGGTTTGTGGAAAGTAAATGGTTGGGAGGAGTGTCACCAATAAGTGCTTGTTACAAGTGCAGTCCTAAAAACTCTCGGAACCGCTCTAAAAGTTAGTTAGCCATGGAAGATGACAAGTACCTGCTATTTGATTTGTTGACACCTGTATACACCATTACCTTACAAAACAATATTTTATGCTCTCTATATGCCTTCGGGAACTACAGCTCTAGCACATGATGTTAATCCCTGCTTCCCTCTGCGAAGGGCCATTCTTTTACTTTTATGTTGAGTCAGTTTTCCCACTTCTTTCTGTCTACTTAAGCAAACATCATTGTCAACTCCAGTATAACAGTTTTTACATAACTTTGTGTTTGGTTGATCATATTCTTTGCATTGACATTATCTATATGATATACATGTTGAAAGTTGAAGCAAAAGCTGAAGCTATTATCTTCCTTTGTGTTGATACAAACACTTTCATGTTGAGAATTATTGCTGCTGTGAACTAACTATTATGTTAGACTATTATATCTCTAAATGTTTTATAGTATTATTCATGAAAGTTTGCACTTGTGTGATCACTTATGTTTACTCTTTATTTACTTGCTTGCAAACTATAGACCATTGGCTTGGATCACTTCATTCAGATCATGTGCATTACATTGTTATTTGATCAAAGATTGTGTTGGTAGCATGTCACTTCAAAAATTATCTGTTTTTATCGTTTACCTACTCGAGGACGAGCAGGAACTAAGCTTGGGGATGCTTGATACGTCTCAAACGTATCTATAATTTTTGATGTTCCATGCTGTTATATCAATTGCTACATGTTTTGGTTACACTTCATATCATTTTTATGCATTTTCTGGGACTAACCTATTAACAAGATGCCACAGTGCCAGTTCCCTGTTTTCTGCTGTTTTTGGTTTCAGAAAATCTATTAAGGAAATATTCTCGGAATTGGACGAAACAAAAGACATCGTCAATAATATCACGAGGAGATCACGGAGTCCAAAGGGGAGTCGGAGCAGACCCACCAGGGGGCCACGCCACACTAGGGCGCGGCCCAGGGTGGGCCCGCGCCCCCCTATGGCGTGGTGGCCCCCCTCGGCCACCGACGCCGCCTCTTCGCCTATATATTCTCCGCGACGCGAAAACCCTATTACGGTCGATCATATTCCACGAAAAGTTCCGTCGCGGCCGTCATCGTCAATCTCAGATCGGAGGAGTTCTGAAGCTCTTCCCGGCACCCTGCCGGAGGGGAGATCATCACCGGAGGGCTCTACATCACCATGCCTGCCTCCGGAGTGATGCGTGAGTAGTCCACCCCTGGACTACGGGTCCATAGCAGTAGCTAGATGGTTGTCTCTCTACCTTGTGCCTCCATGTTTAGATCTTGTGAGCTGCCTAACATGATCAAGATCATCTTATTGTAATGCTAGATGTTGTGTTTGCTGGGATCCGATGAATATTGATACCATGTTTATTCAAGTTGTTTATCTATGTGCTCTTGATCTTGCATGCTCTCCGTTGCTAGTAGATGCTTTGGCCAAGTAGATGCTTGTGACTCCAAGAGGGGGTATTTATGCTAGATAGTGGGTTCAGTCTCTAGATATCTGGATCAGTGACAGAAAGGTCTAAGATGGTAGATGTGCTGTTGCTACTAGGGATAAAACATTGGTGCAGTGTCCAAGGGCACTTGTATTGATTACATTACACACTTTACTTCATGCAATAATCTGTTGTTAGCAACTTAATACTGAATGGGATGCGGATGCTGCCTTGAAGGTGGATTATTTAGGCATAGATGCGGTTGGAATAACGGTCTATGTACTTTGTTGCAATGCCCAACTAGATTTCATAGTAGACATCTTGGCATGTATTGCTTTGTTTTGCCCTCTCTATTTGTCAATTGCCCAGCTGTAATTTGTTTACCCAACATGCTAGTTATCTGTTCTGAGAGAGACACCACTAGTGAACTGTGGAGCCTGGTCCAATTTCCTCATACTGTTTACACAACCTGCTGCAATCATCTGGTTCCTGTTACTTGCTGTTTTTCCTGCTGTTTTCCACACCATACGTTTAACTCTTTGTTTCTGCAAGACCGGAGAGATTGACAACCTCTCTGTTTCGTGTTGGGCAAAGTTCTGGTTTGTGTCTGTGCAGATTCC
Source organism: Poa pratensis (assembly GCA_947311845.1). Classification (NCBI taxonomy): domain Eukaryota; kingdom Viridiplantae; phylum Streptophyta; class Magnoliopsida; order Poales; family Poaceae; genus Poa; species Poa pratensis. The sequence continues at coordinate 29,196,694 of CAMZMU010000055.1, forward strand.
ACGTTGGTGCAAGCTCCCTAGCGCCAGGGGAAGTCAACATCAACAACCTTCCGATAGATCGTCAAGTCCTACTGGTCCGATTAAATCTTGGGTAGATTATTCAAGGGAAAACTTCTGCTGTCTACATCATAACCTTCCTCTTGGGGTTCACCAACACGTAGCCATCAAGCTGTTTTCTGGCGCCGTTGCCGGGGACTTGGAGGCTATTGGAAAGGGGAGTCTCTCAGTTCCAATCTCTTTACTTTGTTTTTTGTCTTGTTTTAGTTTTGTTTTGCTTGCTGTTAAAAATCAAAAACCCAAAAAAAATTTAAATTCCTGCATCTAGTTTAATTCGGTTGTTACTTGCTTGTTGCCATGTCTAGTTCCGCTCCTAATATCATGTCTCCTGAGGAAGAGGTTTTCACTTTTAAGCAAGGAAGTGGGGAGAGTTTTGGTGATGTTTGGTCTAGAATTTCTGAATCCTATGTTAAAACTGAACCTAAAATGGCTTTGAGTCTGTTTCTTAGTAGTTTCTATTTTGGGTTGCTTCTTTGTTATAGATATGCTCTAGATGCTGTAGTTGGGGGAGATTTCCTTCGTTATGATGGGGATCAAGCTTTCAATGCCATAAAAAAATTAATTGCAGCATCTGCCTCTTCAAAGAAAAAAATAGAATCTGCTTTTGAGAACATTCATTCAAGAAATCTGAATTTTGCTTGATGCCTAAGAGGATTTAAGACTCCCTGAATTTATATGAACTCTCAAAAAGTGAAACTTTTGTAACTCTAGCTGATAATTCAATCAAGTTATCTTTTGGGACTACTCAAGGAGTTGTTACTAAAATAAAGGGAGTATTTACACCTATTGATTATCATGTCATTGAATGTGTAGGAAATGGGAGCATCACACTTGGAAGAGGATTATTGAGGCAATTGGGAGCTGTCATTGACATGGGTGAAGCTACTCTGAAATTTAAACCTCCATATTGTTTGCATCATTTTCCTAATGCCCCTAAAGCCAAGGCTAAGAAAAAGAATAAGAGGTCTAAAGGTAACACTATTGGTACCTCTGGTCTTAACAATACTTGATGCATCTCTTCATGCCTAGCTCAAAGGCATTAAAGAAAAGCACTTCTGGGAGATAACCCATGTTTTTATTTGCTGTTTTATTTTTGTTTTCTTGAGTCAAGGATGCTTGTTTACCTCTGTAGCAACTCCTTTGTATCTTTATTTTGCTGTTTTGTTGTGCCAAGGAGAGTTACTAATGCAAAGTTGGTATTTATTTTCGGGACTGCATTGGGACAGATTGCTGTTCGTCACCGTTTAATTCAGTAGAAAATCAGAAAAATCGAAAAATGCTGAAACTTTTTGTGCATGTTCCTGATGATGTTACGCAACTTTCATTATTTCAAAAGTTCTTCATCTGAGCATCGTAAGTGCCTCGAAAAAATTCGTCATTACAGACTGTTCTGGTTTGACAGATTCTGTCTTTTATTTTGCATTCTCTCTTTTACAAGTTTTTAAGTGGTTTCTTTTCGTGTAAAAGTGCCCACTTGAGCCTAGTAACAGTGGCTAATGTTTAAAATAGTTGGCTTGTGAGTTTTGTCTTTGCTAGAACTTTGAAGTATTATCTTTTAGTGCACTAACCTGCTAATGAGAAAAGCTGTTAAGTTTTGGTGTGAAGGAAATTTTCAAGTGTTGATAGAGGAGAATGATATTACATGATCAAGAAGAGTGAAGAGCTTAAGCTTGGGGAGGCTTACCTCCCCAGCATATTTCAAGAAGACTCAAGCATCTAAGCTTGGGGATGCCCAAGGCATCCCCTTCTTCATCTACAAACTATCAGGTCATCTCTAATGGTGCTATATTTTTATTGCTTCATACTAGTGTACTCTTCCTTGGAGCGTCAGTGTGTTTTTGTTTTCAGTTTGTTTTGTTTTGTTTGCTGTGCTATACTTGTTGGATCCTAGCATTCATGTTTGGGAGAGAGACACGCTCCACTTTTTCATTAGAATACTCTAGTGCTTCACTTATACTTGTTGAGTATTCCTGTCTAGCTGCTGTGATTGCTTTTAGCTCTCAGTTTTTCATGTATCTCTTGTTAGAGCTATCAGTTTCTTTTGAAGAAAGTACTCTCTTGCTTCACTTATATCTGTTTGGAGAGTTGTCAAATAAGTTGATTGGTGTTTGGTTGGACCAGAAAAATGCTATGCATGTGGTAGTGGTATAAAATGCTTACATGAATCTTTTTAGATCGTTGTCTTGAGTAATTTGATGCTTGCCAATTGTTTTGAGCTGTCAAGTAATTAATGTTTAAGCTTGTGCATCATGTAAGTAATGGCTATTAATGAAGAACTACTATAAGGATTTTCTGCTATAATAATCTGTTGCATGATAGGGAGTCCATAGTAGTCTAGATAATTTTTTGATGAATGCTATGTGTTAACAAGGAAGACAGTGGGAGTCTATGGTTCGTCAAACCTTGTGTTTTATGTACACTCTTGCTATTCCAGTTGATAATGATGTTTGCTTATAATAACCTTGCTAGCCTAAACTCTGTACTAAGAGGGAATGCTTCTTGTACATCCAAAACCTTGAGCCAAATCCATGCCACCTGTGTCCACCATACCTACCTATTATGTGGTGTTTTCACCATTCCAAGTAAATTTCTTCATGTGCTATCTACTAACTACTCAAAACAATTATCCCTTTTTGTGTCACTACTTGAAAAGCTCATAAGGACGTAGTAGTGAGATTTGTCATCTTCCATGCTAATTAATTTACAAGGATTGGCAGCTTCATCTGCTTCTCCACCTTTTATTTTGCATTAAAGAGCTGGTTAGTCCACCCTACAAATAAATAAATAGACACTCCTCCATGGTGAATGTTGGTGGGCACCCGAGGATTCGGTTAGCCATGGTTTGTGGAAAGTAAATGGTTGGGAGGAGTGTCACCAATAAGTGCTTGTTACAAGTGCAGTCCTAAAAACTCTCGGAACCGCTCTAAAAGTTAGTTAGCCATGGAAGATGACAAGTACCTGCTATTTGATTTGTTGACACCTGTATACACCATTACCTTACAAAACAATATTTTATGCTCTCTATATGCCTTCGGAAACTACAGCTCTAGCACATGATGTTAATCCCTGCTTCCCTCTGCGAAGGGCCATTCTTTTACTTTTATGTTGAGTCAGTTTTCCCACTTCTTTCTGTCTACTTAAGCAAACATCATTGTCAACTCCAGTATAACAGTTTTTACATAACTTTGTGTTTGGTTGATCATATTCTTTGCATTGACATTATCTATATGATATACATGTTGAAAGTTGAAGCAAAAGCTGAAGCTATTATCTTCCTTTGTGTTGATACAAACACTTTCATGTTGAGAATTATTGCTGCTGTGAACTAACTATTATGTTAGACTATTATATCTCTAAATGTTTTATAGTATTATTCATGAAAGTTTGCACTTGTGTGATCACTTATGTTTACTCTTTATTTACTTGCTTGCAAACTATAGACCATTGGTTTGGATCACTTCATTCAGATCATGTGCATTACATTGTTATTTGATCAAAGATTGTGTTGGTAGCATGTCACTTAAAAAATTATCTGTTTTTATCGTTTACCTACTCGAGGACGAGCAGGAACTAAGCTTGGGGATGCTTGATACGTCTCAAACGTATCTATAATTTTTGGTGTTCCATGCTGATGTTATATCAATTGCTACATGTTTTGGTTACACTTCATATCATTTTTATGCATTTTCTGGGACTAAACTATTAACAAGATGCCACAGTGCCAGTTCCCTGTTTTCTGTTGTTTTTGGTTTCAGAAAATCTATTAAGGAAATATTCTCGGAATTGGACGAAACAAAAGACATCGTCAATAATATCACGAGGAGATCACATAGCCCAAAGGGGAGTCGGAGCAGACCCACCAGGGGGCCACGCCACACTATTGGTACCTCTGGTCTTAACAATACTTGATGCATCTCTTCATGCCTAGCTCAAAGGCATTAAAGAAAAGCACTTCTGGGAGATAACCCATGTTTTTATTTGCTGTTTTATTTTTGTTTTCTTGAGTCAAGGATGCTTGTTTACCTCTGTAGCAACTCCTTTGTATCTTTATTTTGCTGTTTTGTTGTGCCAAGGAGAGTTACTAATGCAAAGTTGGTATTTATTTTCGGGACTGCATTGGGACAGATTGCTGTTCGTCACCGTTTAATTCAGTAGAAAATCAGAAAAATCGAAAAATGCTGAAACTTTTTGTGCATTTTCCTGATGATGTTACGCAACTTTCATTATTTCAAAAGTTCTTCATCTGAGCATCGTAAGTGACTCGAAAAAATTCGTCATTACAGACTGTTCTGGTTTGACAGATTCTGTCTTTTATTTTGCATTCTCTCTTTTACAAGTTTTTAAGTGGTTTCTTTTCGTGTAAAAGTGCCCACTTGAGCCTAGTAACAGCGGCTAATGTTTAAAATAGTTGGCTTGTGAGTTTTGTCTTTGTTAGAACTTTGAAGTATTATCTTTTAGTGCACTAACCTGCTAATGAGAAAAGCTGTTAAGTTTTGGTGTGAAGTAAGTTTTCAAGTGTTGATAGAGGAGAATGATATTACATGATCAAGAAGAGTGAAGAGCTTAAGCTTGGGGAGGCTTACCTCCCCAGCATATTTCAAGAAGACTCAAGCATCTAAGCTTGGGGATGCCCAAGGCATCCCCTTCATCATCTACAAACTATCAGGTCATCTCTAATGGTGCTATATTTTTATTGCTTCATACTAGTGTACTGGTCCGATTAAACCTTGGGTAGATGCTAGCGCTAAGTTGACGAGGGTGATTATTCAAGGGAAAACTTCTGTTGTCTACATCATAACCTTCCTCTTGGGGTTCACCAACACGTAGCCATCAGGCGGCGAACACCTTGCGGAGGTCGGCGATGAGAGTGTCCTCCGTTCGAGTGGTGACGACTATGTCGTCGACGTATACTTGGACGATCTCTCCGATTAGCCCCTTTAGGCAGGCTTGCATTGTGCGCTGGTACGTGGCTCCAGCGTTCTTCAACCCGAAGGGCATCGTCTGGTAGCAGAAGACGCCATGGGTGTGATGAATGCAGTCTTCTCTTCATCGTCGACGTTCATCCTGATCTGCTGGTACCCTGAGTAGGCGTCCAGGAAGGATAGGCGTGCGCAGCCTGCAGTCGAGTCGATGATCTGATCTATCCGCGGGAGCGGGAAATGGTCTTTGGGGCAGCATTTGTTGAGGGCGGTGAAGTCGACGCACATGCGGAGTTTCTTCGTCTTCTTCTTCTCCACCAGGACTGGGTTCGCTACCCAGTCCGAGTCCTTGATCTCTCGGATGAATTTGGCGTGGAGCAGTCGATCGATCTCCTTGCTTATTTCGTCGTTTGGGTCCTGAAAAGCGTCGCATGGTCTGCTTGACGGGTTTGGCGTCCTTGTGGACGCGTAAAGAGTGCTCGGCGAGGTTCCTGGGTATGCCTGGCATGTCAGAAGGTTGCCAGGCGAAGATCTCCCAGTTCTCACGTAGAAACTCGACGAGCGCGCTTTCCTATGCGATAGGCAGGCTCGACGACACTTTGACTGTCTTGTTTGCGTCCGTCGGGTGGACCTGATGAGTTGTCGTGTCGTCAGTCGTGTTGAAGGCGGCGTCCTTGGCTTGCTTCTTGCGTGGCGGGAAGATGGTTTTGTCGTTGTCGACTGCCATCGCCTCGAAGTGCTCTTCCATTCCGAAGAACTCGGAGATCTTGCTGAACTCGCGGTCGCAGCTGTTGGAGCGGTCGAAGTCGCCGTGCACCGTGATGACGCCCTTGGGCCCAGGCATCTTGAGCATGAGGTAGGCGTAGTGAGGTACCGCCATGAATCTGGCAAAGGTTGGGCGCCCGAGTATCGCGTGGTACTGCGACTTCCAGTCGACTACCTCGAAGTCGATCGACTCCCTCTTGAAGTTTTCGGGTGTGCCGAAGATGACGTCGAGTGTGATCGTTCCCATGGGCGTGACTGCTTGCCCTGGTACTATGCCATGGAAGGTGGTCTCTGATGCCGCCAAGTTTGTCGTTGGCCTGTTTATCCTTCTGAGGGTGTCGGCAAAGATGATGTTGATGCCGCTGCCTCCGTCCATGAACACCTTTTTCAGGGTGTAATCTCCGATCAGAGCTTCGACTACCAGAGCGGCGTGCCCGGGTCGTGGTACTGCAGGCGGGTGATCTGCTCTGGAGAAAGTGATTGGTGTCTCTGACCCTCTCAGGTAGTCGGGTACTGCAGGTGGACAGGTGATGGCCTGGAAAACTTGGCGAGTGATGATCTTCTGGGTCCTGTTTGAGGGGCGCCCCTTCTGTATCATGTTGAGTTGTCCGCGTGCCGCTGGATATGCGTCCTGGACCACCGGTGGGGCATCTTGCTGCGGCTGCTGCTGCTGCAGAAAGGCTCCCGCCGCCTGTGCTGGATTAGCGACTGCGGGTGCGGGTGCTGCCTGGATGGCCAGCTGCGCGGCTGGCTGCGCTGCGGGTGCTGGAGTGACTATCTTCTGCATGGCTTCGTATATTTTGCGTGCCTTTCGACAGTCCTTCAACAGGTGGTTGGATCCCCACTTGCCCGTTTCCGGGTTCCTGAACATGTGGTGCCTGCAGGGTTGTTCCAGCTCTTCCGCTGGGCTTAGTGTGCGTTTCTGCCACTCGCGTTTATGGCCTCCGTCGCTGCGGTAGCTGCTGCCGCCGCTTCGGTTGTATTGCCCCTGGCTGTATTGGCGACTCTGGTCACCGCCGCTTCGACTGTACTGTGCATGGCTGTATTGGCGACTGCTGTCGCGCGCTTCATCCTCACGGGGGGTTTGGAATCCCGCCGCTACTAACTCGATTGAGTCGTTGCCGTTGTAACGCGGCTTCTTCTTGTGGCGTCCTTCTCGCCAGTTGCTTGGTCCGGCTTCGTCCTTCGGGGAGTAGCGTGAACTATCGCGGACCGAGTCCTCTCCGTCTGCCCACTGGTTGGCTATCTTCATGACCTCGATCATGTTTTTCGGCCGGAGCCTACCAAACTCCTCGCGGAGGTCGCGGCGGGAGACGCCGTGCATGAAGGCATCCATCACTCGGTCCTCCGAGGCGGTCTCCATGGTGTTGCGGAGCAGGGTCCAACGCTGGATGTACGACCGGAGCGGCTCGTCTCGTCCTTGCTTGCATGCTTGTAGCTCGACGAAAGTCGTCGGTCTCGAGTACGTCCCCAGGAAGCTTTAACGAAGGCCTCCGCGAACTCGTCCCACGTCCTGAAGGCGTTCTTGGGTTGAGTGTTTAGCCACCCGCGTGCAGAGCCCGTGAGCATCAGCTGGATGTACTGCATGGCCGTAGTCGAAGTACCGCCCTGGCAGCTGCAGGCTATGAGGTAGTCTTCTAGCCAGAGTCTCGGGTCCTGCTTCCCGTCGTACTTGACTGCTTCTGCCGTGAGCTTGAAGCCCTTGGGCATTCTTGTGTCGCGGATGTTGAAGCTGAAGCATGCGGCGCCGCATGGCTCGAAGTCGCCGTCATTGCGGTCGTCAGTATTGGGCGTGCTGACCGTCCGCTGGGTGCGGCTGCGGTCCACCGTCCTCTGTGTGATGACGTTGCGGAGGTCTTCGCCTGGCTGCGGTTGTCGCAGTTGTCTTGCCGCCGGGCCTGCGAGTGCTGTGGGCTCGCGGTCGCGGTGGCCTCGATCTTCTCGCACCTTTTCTGTCGGCGCCTTGTTCATCAGAGCTTCTTCGACTGCCTTGATAGACATGATCTGCTGCTTGTGGAGGAGAGCGCGCGAGTCGCCCTCGGCGGCTGCGTCAGCCGCAGGTATGTTTCGACTGCCATGAGCGCGGCTCCGGGCGTTTTGGGGACGGGTATCCCGTCTGCGTCTTCGCTCATGTATGATGATTCGAGGTTGCGGGTGACTCTAGCGCGGTCGGCCTCCGTCATCAGGGGCACGCGTGCTCTGTGGCGCCTTGCTCCTTGTGAGACCTCTGTTGAGGCAGTGAATGAGTAAGCGGCCCTCCTGGCGCTCGACGCGTCAGCCTCCTCCTTGCGTCGGAGTAGCTCGGCCTTCTCTGCGCGGAGTCGTTCGCCTTCCTTCCGTAGCAGGTTGGACCGCCATAAGGTCCTCCCGGGGTGCGTCTGGTGGGGGGTACGTGCCGTCCTCGACGTGCTTCAGGGCTCTGATTGCTATCTCTCGGGTGATGGTGAGCCGCGTCACCTGGTCCGGCATGACCACCTCCAGTGGGTATGCGGGTTCGTCGCCGTTGCCCTGCGTCGGGCCGATCATGAAGACTTGCGCGGGGTATGTCTGGGGAGTGGGCCGGCGCTGCCGCTGCTGCTTCCTTCGTCCGAGCCGTGCTCGGAGCCGAAAATGGACGCAACGTGGTGGGTACCACAGTCGCTGCCAGGCTCCTTCCCTGGAGTCCCGCGATCTCCGCCGCTGACGCGAGGAGTGAAGTCGCCGTCGTCGACGGGCGCGATTGGCTTGTTGACGATCTTGTAAGTTGATGGAGACGCGAGTGGCGCGGTGAGAACGACGCGACTTCCGTCGCGCGCGAAGGTGTGGTCGACGTAGTCGAAGTTGACGTAGATCTTGGGCTTGCCAGCGACGCGATCGAGGTAGTCGAAGTCGACTCGATCCGCGCGGTGGCCATCGAGGTGGTCGATGTAGTCGTAGCCGATGCGATCTCCTTGACGGTCGGAGACGCTGATGGCGTGGCCGTGTTGGGCGCGATCTCTGCCGCAGCGGAGGCGGTCGGTGTAGTCGAGGCGGATGCGATCTTCTCAGCAGTCGAAGATGCTGTCGCCGCAGTCGCAGCAGATGCGATCTCCGCAGCAGGTGGGGCGTGGTTGGGGTAGTCGCGGCAGATGCGGGTGCTACCACCGCGCGCGGTGCGATCGCCGTGGATCTGAGTACTCCACAGCTGTCTACGAAGTAGTGCATGGTACCGAAGGTGAGGCACATACCTACATGCAGATCGGCGTACACCGAGCGGTGGGCCGGCGGGTGGAAGGTGTACTCGAAGGCAGGGGCGTATCCAATGGGGGTGCCATGGGTGCTGGTGGCTCTAGGTTAATAGTGCCAGAAACAATGCTTGTACGTCACACGTCAGTTGGGAACCAAGAGGAAGGTATGATGAGTGCAGCAGTAAGTTTTCCCTCAGTATGAAACCAAGGTTTAATCGACCAGTAGGAAAACGAGGTTTGCTTCGAAGGTGTTGGTGGAGGAGTGTAGTGCGGCGCAACACCAGGGATTCCGGTGCCAACGTGGAACCTGCACAACACAATCAAATTACTTTGCCCCAACTTAACAGTGAGGTTGTCAATCTCACCGGCTTGCTGAAAACAAAGGGTTAAACGTATCGAATGGAAAATGATGTTTGTTTGCATAAAACAGTAGAGAACAATGATTGCAGTAGATTGTATTTCAGATGTAAAAGAATGGACCGGGGTCCACAGTTCACTAGTGGTGTCTCTCCAATAAGATAACTAACATGCTGGGTAAACAAATTACAGCTGGGCAATTGACAATTGATAAGTGCATATAACATGCATGTGTGAGCTGTGGTGTCTACTATGAGATTCATTTGGGCATTACGACAAAGTACATAGACCGCTATCCAGCATGCATCTATGCCTAAATAGTCCACTTTCGGTTAACATCCGTACCCCTTCCAGTATTAAGTTGCAAGCAACAGACAATTGCATTAAGTAATGTGCGTAATGTAAACAATACATTCATCCTTGAATAAAGCATTGCTGTTTTACCCCTAGTGGCAACAACACATCTACAACCTTAGAACTTGCTGTCACTATCCCAGGTTAAATAGAGGTTGAACCCAACTATCATGCATAAATACCCCCTCTTGGAGTTACAAGTATTCACGTGGCCAAGGCTTCAACAAGTAACGGAGAGCATGCAAGATCACAAATGACATAGACATGATAATAATATATATTCAGCTCCACATAGGTATCAATATAAGTCAGATCCCAGCAAACACAACATGTAGCATTACAATAAGATGATCTTGATCATGATAGGCAGCTCACAAGATCTAAACATGATGGCACAAGTGGAGAAGACAACCATCTAGCTACTGCTATGGACCCATAGTCCAAGGATGAACTACTCACGCATCACTCCGGAGGCGGGCATGGCGATGTAGAGCCCTCCGGTGATGATTCCCCTCTCCGGCAGGGTGCCGGGAAGAGCTTCAGAACCCCCCGAGTTAGGGTTGACGACGGCGGCGGCAGCGAATATGTTCTGGATGAAAGGCTCGGTGTTTTAGGGTTTTCGCGTCTCGGGGAATAAATAGGCGAAGGGGCGATGTCGGCGGACCCCCGAGGGGCCCAAACCACCTCCAGGCGCGGCTGTGGGCCCAGCCGCGCCACCTGGTGGTTTGGCCACCTCGTGGCTCATCTTCGTCTCTCCTTCGGACTCCGTGTACGTGCTGGAAAAATAGGGACCTGGCCTTTTGTTTCGTGCAATTCCGAGAATATTTCCAGAAGTAACTTTCTGAAACCAAAAACAGCAGAAAACAGGGAACTGGCACTGTGGCATCTTGTTAATAGGTTAGTCCCAGAAAATGCATAAAAGTGATACGAAGTGTATATAAAACATGTAGCAAATGGTATAATATAAGCATGGAACAGCAGAAATTATGGATACGTTGGAGACGTATCAAGCATCCCCAAGCTTAGTTCTACTCGTCCTCGAGTAGGTAAAACGATAACAACAAATAATTTCTGAGGAGACATGCTTTCACACAATCTTGATCAATATATTGCAAGGCTCATGTCATGAATGAAGTGACTCAAAGCAATGATCTATAGTTTGCTAACAAATAGATAAAGAGTAAACAATGAAATGACTCAAAAACTTTTCATGAATAGTACTTTCAAGACAAGTATCAAAAAGTTTTGCATAAGAGGTAACTCATAAAGCAATAGATTCAAAGTAAAAGGCATTGAAGCAACACAAAGGATGATTAAGTTTCAGCAATTGCTTTCAACTTGTAACATGTATATCTCATGGATAGTTGTCAACATAAAGCAATATAACAAGTGCAATAAGTAAATATGTAAGAATCAATGCACACAAAGTTGACACAAGTGTTTGCTTCTAAGATAGAAAGGAGTAGGTAAACTGACTCAACAATAAAGTAAAAGATAGGCCCTTCGCAGAGGGAAGCAGGGATTAAATCATGTGCTAGAGCTTTTTAAGTTTTCGAAAGCATATAGAGAGCACAAAATAAGTATTTGAGAGGTGTTTGTTGTTGTCAACGAATGGTAGTGGGCACTCTAACCCCCTTGTCAACCAGACTTTCAAAGAGCGGCTCCCATGAAGGACGTTATCTCTACCAGCAAGGTAGATCATCCCTCTTCTCTTTTGTTTACACATGTATTTTAGTTTCTTTATAGATGACACTCCTCCCAACCTTTTGCTTACACAAGCCATGGCTAACCGAATCCTCGGGTGCCTTCCAACATTCACATACCATGGAGGAGTGTCTATTGCAAAATTAAGTTGCTTACTGATAAATCAGGGCAAAACATGTGAAGAGAATTATTAATGAAAGTTGTAATTAATTGGGGCTGGGCACCCCGTTGCCAGCTCTTTTTGCAAATTATTGGATAAGCGGATGTATATGCCACTAGTCCAGGTGAAAGTCTGTCAGAAGTAAATGACAAGATTGAAAGATAAAACACCACATACTTCCTCATGAGCTATAAAACATTGACACAAATAAGGAGTAATAAAGTTTTGAATAGTTTAAAGGTAGCACATGAAATATTTACTTGGAATGGCAGGAAATACCACATAGTAGGTAGGTATGGTGGACACAAATGGCATGGGTTTTGGCTCAAGTTTTGGATGCACGAGAAGCATTCCCTCTCAGTACAGAGTTTAGGCTAGCAAGGTTGTTTGAAGCAAACACAAGTATAAACCGGTACAGCAAGAATCACATAAAAACATATTGCAAGTATTATAAGACTCTACACTGTCTTCCTTGTTGCTCAAACATTTTACCAGAAAATATCTAGACCTTAGAGAGAACAAATATGCATCCCAAGTCTCAACAAGCTCTACGGTAGTTCTCCACTACTAGGCTTTAACTACATGATGCAAGAGCTTAAACATGATCTACTTGAATGGCGAGTTGTGGCTACAATGGCGAGATGGCAATCTCGCTAGGGTTTGTGGTGGCGGCTATGAGCGTACCCTAGACGAAGGACCCTCCTAGCCTTTATATGGTAGGCTAGGTCTCAGGTGAACGGTGCCGATGGCGCTTACAAGCATGGCTGGAGTCACATGACCTAACGTCGACTAACTTGGGCCGCACGTCGTCCTCCTTGGGCCTTCCTTGGGCCCTCGTCATAAGGCTGATAGGCTTGGCGTGACCCAGGTATCCCCACCATGGGTAGTCGAAGAGTGACCCCACGACACCAGTACAAATGCTTTTCATAAAAATGGGTTCACACTTTTGTTTCTTTGTGGAAATTCAACCATAATAGATGACGCTTGCAAACATTTTTAAGTTGTTATAGTGATTCAATTCCACATATAGTCAAACTCTTTGTTTAGAGTAATTTGTGTCCCCTCTTCACACGAGAAAAACATCTATGTGCGGGAAACAATCATCCTCCATCGTCATTTTTGTATATTTCCTAAAGACGTTGAGTAGGACTAAGATTTACAGAATAAAGAATCTCCAACCTATTTACAAACATGTAGTCCTATGAATCATCATTTCACATTTTTTAACATATTGGGAGTGACTATTAATCTTTGGCAGCATGTAATTTTTTTTATACATCATTAGTTTGAATGGCAACGCAATAGTACTAGTATTAGCTTGCGGACAAGGACATTGTAAAAAGAATGTATGAGGATTTGTCATTGTACGAATTCATATGTATGTTACGAATTCATATGTGCGTTTGTGTACGCGCGTGTACAACATTGTACTTCCCACAAAGCCTAAACATTTTGACTTGGTTAGGGGGAATAGAACGGTTCGAGACAAATCTGGCAGAATAGAACAATGTATTGGATGAAAAAGCCTAAACCACATTCAGATCATGTAAAAAAAACATCTACTCGAATGCCAAGATCAGATTACGAGGAACATAATCTAGTATAGGCTGGCAACGTTGGGCTAAAAAAATATTACACGTGTCCTTTTGAATTCGAACGCCAAGCAAGCAGGATAATCTTTATCTATTCGGCACCCCTACTGACCGGAGTATCTTTACGTTTGGCCGTTAGCCGGCGTGACCATGGAACAATCCAACCGTAGGCTTGGTCCACGAAAGATCTTTTCGGGCGTGTATTAAAAAAGAGTGAACCAGCTCGGCTACAGTTAGATCCGTTAAAGCATGAGACGTGGGTCCAGCAACTCGCCATGGCCACACGTCGGCGTCGGACGAGAAATCGTTTGCGGCGGCTACGAAAAGTAAGCGGAGCTCGCTTCGGAAAAGGACCTGCCGCTTTCAGAGCAGCGACCGACGTTTTCGTCCACAGGCGCTTTGTCCAGCGAGTCTACACCTGGTCCCACTGACATGTGTGCCACGGATACTGCGGCCCCACTGAAAGCGACCTGGATTGGGGAAACAGATGGTGCGTGCCGGTGGGAGGTCCAGTTTGGTGGATTTCGGCGTGGCGCCCAGCGCGTTTGAGCTGGGGATGTGGTGGCGGCTGCGGCGGGTCAGGGGACCAACAAATTTTTTTTTTTGAATTTAGGGGACCAACAAATTGGGCGGTGCTGCGCTGGGATGGATATCATATCTGGATGAGCAAAAAGCTTCGGCTGGGACCCATCCATGGGGCACCAATCGAGTCGAAGGTAGACTGTAGAGTGTGCTCCATTTTTGGCAGAATTTTTTTTTTTTTTGATAGGGAGCTCGAGTACAAGATCAAAGAACGAACACACACGCCTGAACACAGGCAAGACAACCCTTACACAGTGAAACACGGAACCACCACGCACACGTCGCCGACGACCACCAGCAGCACGCCGCCGGGGAAGAAGGAGACGAGAAAACCACACTCCGAGTAGCCAGCTCAACCAACCTTGTTGAAGAAGCCGCAAGAGCCATCCGCCGCATGCGCCGGAATCTTGACGATTGGTAACCATCGGCGTCGAGCTGCCACCAAACCGCCCAACTCCCGCAACGCCCACCGCGTCCGCCAGCGAAGGAGGAGCTTCCACCTGCAAACTCCCAACCAAAACGAGCAAAAGCACCCCACGGACAAGAGCTCGCGCCGCCACCACGGCCACCAGCTCGGGGATAGCGCGCTGCGGCTCCAAGGAGCAGCAAACGCACCAGCAGCAGCGGATCTGCCTCGAGCATCCACGGAGCATCGAGGGCAGAGGAGGAACCACCGCCGCCAAACGCCTCTCCAGCCACGCCGCCGTCTCCACAACGCCGCCGGCAGGCAACCCACGCACCCCTAAACTATATACACACCGGATCTGTCGATTCCCCGACCTCCCGCCGCCGGAGCGGCCGCGGAGGCGAGGGATCGAGCAGATGCGGGCGGCGAGCTGGGGAGCACGAGAGACTCTCAAAAATCGCCTCGGTTCACTGTAGCAGGTGGGGAACGAGGAAGAGGGGGCTTTTTGATCCATTTTTGGCAGAAATTACTTGCGCCGAGTTGCACAACGTCAGCTTCATACTCATTTGCGCTGAATCAAAGGGCTAGATTTTGTAAATAGTTTCACAAATTGCATTAGTTTCGTCCAGGGCCATTTTTGTAAAAGATACCATTATACACGGTGCTACAGCTAGCCAAGTTTTTACATAACTTAGAGCATCTCCAAGAGCTTACCTATAATTTGGGTAGGAAAAGTGGTTTTAGGTAGAGGAGAAGAAGGTTTAGGTATCCAGAAAATTTTCAGCTTTTCTAGCTTACCTAAACTGGATACCTAAATTAGCATCTTGCACGTGGGTCCCACGCGTAAGTGGGATAGGCTTTTTTTTTCCTTTCTCCTTCTTCTTCCTCCTCCCAACACATCCATCTCCGTCCGGCCGCCCGCCCTCCCTCGCTCGCCCTGCCGGCCGCGCCTCGACCTTGCTCTGGCCTCGCCCGCACGCGCCCCTTGGTGACACGGGCAGCTCCTCGCGCCGCGCCGGGTCCTCACGGTCGCCGCGCTGGGTCCTCAAGGTCACGGGGAGGGAGGGGTGGCGATCGGGGAGCGGGGCGGAGGTCAGGGACGGTGGTGCAAGGCCGCCGGCGCCGAGAATCGGCCGCCTCGCGCCGTAATTTGTCAACTCAATGCGCCGGCCGGGGCGGCTCGATGCGGCGGCGTGGCGGCGCGCCGGTGGCCGGAGGAGGGCGGCGGGGGTTGGGGAGTGTGGGGGCGAGCTGCGGGAGGTGCGCCAACAACCGGAGCCGGCAGAGACGGTGGCGGCGCGGCGGAGACGGCGGCGGCGCGGCGGCCAGAATTTTCAGCGGGGGCGGTTGGTGCTTCCCGCCACGTTTTTTTTGGCTGGGGACCACTTTTAGGTAGGATGGGTATTGGACCCAAGAATCTCCAAATATGCATTCTCAGCTAGAATTAGGTAAGAATCTAAATTTTTGGGTAGGGGACCACTTTTAGGTAAGCTCTTCGAGCTGTGTTTTTGCACCCAATACCTATAAGAGCAGTTTTTAGGTAATATAGGTAAGCTCTTGGAGATGCTCTTATAAACGCAGCCATCTGGGTCTCAGATGGCCCAGACGATCTCTATCATCTTTTTTTTTTTGCATGGGACGATCTCTATCATCTACTAGCATTCATTCCTCCTTGCCGGCTATGCAGTACGCCCATCTAGGGTGTCCGTTCACAAAACCAACAGCAACGCACCATCGGGTTACAATTTACAGGCGTAATTATTGATACTACAACACAGTAGGTCCGAAATCAGCATACGACGATATGGACCTTATCTTCGAGGTGTAGCAGTCGACGAAGACAATGGTTGGGAATTAGAACTGCTGAGATGGTCATCTCGTGTCCTTCAGAACTGAATCCTAATCCACATTTGAAACTTTGAGCCAACATCAAGGGGAAAGCGTCGTTTCCTTACGAGGCAGCCGAGTCCTTGGTAGCTCCACTCCGAAAGAGCGTCCCTCTTGCCCCGTAGTGATCCGATAGCCAGCCGGATATGATCTCGAGTTCTGATTCTCTGAGGTTTACTAGCCAATCTGGATCCTCCTTGGTCCCAGGGCGCAGGTCTATGTGATGTGCTCCTGCATAGCAAGCCAATAATAGTACATTAGTAATGAGCAACCATATAATATGGCAGCCTGAAAGGATGAACCTACACCACCGGATGGGCCATTGGCCTACTACCAACAGATATATCAATCAGAGGATCCAAAAAGGTGGCATTTAGCGGATCTAATTCATGACTAGTTATTGTTTTGCAATGATATTGCACCGAAATGTGATGGAAATAAATGTGCAGCACAACCAAAATCATTACTTGAGGAACACAATGGAATGCAGCTTACGTGGAATTGATCAGTTTGACTGTACTTAGTTTCAGTTTTGAGTCTATGCCGTTTAAGTTCTAGATAGAAATTAAGAATCACGATGAGACCGCATCAGCAAGGACCGAAGGTACAGTACCTAGCGGAGCTACAATGGCCACCACACTTGACGATATGTTCTTCAAAACGCTGCAGCATTCAGACAAATAACAATATTTAAGAATATAGAAGGAGCTCAACTTGATGTATTATCAGGTAGAAAGTGAAGTTTGTTACCCTCCGCCACTCCAAGGATCGAGAAGTCCATTAAAGAATATGATATTACTGCCAAATTTCTCCAGAACCGAACTTATATTCTGAAAAAGGAAAAGCCTTAAACAGTCAGTCTCACTCTCTAGTGTCAGAAAGAGTGTAAATAATATTCTGCCCGAATGACCAAATCAATTGATCATTCATTTGTATACCAGAAATAGCGTAACTGAATTTTGCATTAAAAAAAACTTTGTCAGGCTCTTGAAATGACTCACGCTCTATTGAATTTGAATGTTATTAATATTTAACCCCCACATGCATATGCATATATTGGCCAACATAATCCATATCAGGGTTTTAAATAGTGATAATTGTCAATGTCCCAGCATCCACCCTAGTCAAAGGTTTTCCTAAAAGATGATGATAACTAGACTTCCAAAGAAAGTTGAGAAAATTATGTGTTTGATTCTAGACTGAGCAAAGCCAACAAACAAACTTATCAATGTGTCGAATTCTATGCACAAAAAAGGACTTACATGGCCACCAAACTCTGTGGTGATCCATCGAGGCCTTGGCCTAACACCAAAGCTTTTGACACAACCATCAGCATATATAGCATAGTCGAATTCATCTGGTGGAAACATACTAAGGCCTTCACTGTAAGACATTGGCATTACCATCTCAGTACAAGCCTGTTTTAACCAAGAACGAAGCATATGTCATGCACTACAAATCAAGTACTGTAACATTAACATGCCTCACAGATATCCAATGGACAGAAGCAGAAAATATTGTAGTTTCAGGACCTGCCAATCCCATCCACCCATTCCATGAGGATCATCATCTAGATCAAAGCAGTCAACGGTACCAGTATAGTTGTAGTATATATTTACTCCTGCATAAATCCTTTCCAGTGTACTGGTTCCCTCTGGTTGCTTGTCAATATTTCTGCATACCTAGAATAAACATGATAATCTATAGTTCAGAAAATACAACATGATAGGTTTTGAAAGTAAGTGAGAGCACACAGGATTATTGTTGCGATCTCTATATAAGTTACTTTGTTGTGTCCTTTGGAATACAAAGTAATGAATTTTAACTGAATACTAGCAGTTCAGAGATGTTCAAAACGATTATTGGCAACAAGGGTTTGCAAACTAACTTCCTTAATTGGGTTGGCGGGCAAAGGCATGAGAAAATCTGATGACATAGGGTAATCCACCATGGCCAGATAACTGTATGCTGAGCTCAACCAATCTGAAAGGGCTCCTGAGGTTTTCAGGGTCCTGCCAGCCATTGATGCATTTGTTAGTACAATCGATATTAGTGAGAGGGATGAAGTGTAAAGAGAAATAACTCACTGGCAAAGGTGAAAGGTTTTGCTTAGTTCTAGAAGACCATCTTGCCCATTTCCTTGCTCATCTAGTTCATTCCAAGAGTTCTTTATTGTTTGAAAGCAGCTCAAACTTTCCCTCTAAACACAAACAAGAATAGTGTCACCGTGTCCTTTATTCAGAACAATGAACTGAATCCTAGATGATGCATGCACACACCTTAAAATCATTTGAAACAAGATCGTAGAATATGGTAGAAGGGACAATGTCCTCAAACTGCAGGATCGGAGCCGACGACGCGAGAGCCCCGACGGAAACATGCGGATACTTGAGCCTCATCCAAGCAGCCAGCACTGCACGCCGCAGAATCAGTACAGAATAAAAGAACACTGCACAATTTGCAGATTAAGACACAATGAAGTACTCAAGACACTAGTAGCTCTTACTTCCACCGTATGAGCCCCCGAAGAGCACCACGGGGCTGCCTTCTGCGGACAGGTTCCTCTTGAGGTCAGTGAGCAGCACGCGTAATCAGCAAGCGCTTGCTCGGCCGTAAGATACGCCAAGGACCTGGAGTTGTTGTAAGCCTTGTCTTTGCTGCCGAACGGCATGGACTCGCCGTAGTAGCGATGCTCGGCGAAGACAACGAGGGCGGCGAAGCGCGGGGCGGCCTCCCAGACGAGGCCGGAGTTGGCGGCGAACCAGGCGATGTCGCCCTCGTTGCCGCAGTAGAAGAAGATGGGTCCGCCGGGGCCCGCCCACCCGCCGGCGCGGCCGACGAGGTACCGCTGCTGGAAGAACTCCTCCTCCCCAACGCCGGGGAAGCTGAAGTGGTCCAGCCGCTGCCGGAAGTACCGGGTCTCGAACTCGTAGCCCCCGAGTCTGTCTCCGGCTCCCGCTTCCGCCCGCCGCCGCGGCCGCGCGTGGGGCGATGGGAAGCGGGGCGGCGCGAGTAGGGCCCACCCGACGGCCGGAGGAGGCCGAGGAAGATGGGGAGGAGCAGGCGGCGAGGCGGATGCATCGCGGCACTTGCCTCCGGCCGGTGAGTGGAGACTGGAGAGTGGTAACGATCTAGGACCCGTCTGGCAGGGGATCGAACTGCCCGGAAAAAATGGGGGAGCTTTTGACGTGGCGCGGGACGTTGACGTTCGTGCGTGTCATCCGCTACGCTTCAGCTGATGATGGGGTGGTGGCATGGTGCACGGGCACGGCCACACTGGAGCAAACCTCATCGGCAGCCACGGAGATGGGGAGATGGATGGGCAGAAACAAACAGGCAACAGAAAACGTGCCAAGCTGACGGACGAACTTCGCACTCGCGCACACGAATGAGATCGGACTGCACTCCAAGAACGTCCAGACTGAACTTTACTGCCAAGACACGCAAGAATTTTGATGCTCTGGTGATAGTCACTTGCTGGAGTATTTTTTTTTTTGAATTTTTCATACTTGTATTCATACGTAGAGGAAAACATTACAAGGCCAGATACAAGCAAAGAAAAAACAAGGAGGATACAGAGGACGTCGCTGATGCGACACACCGTCTTCAACCTCGAGAGCTTCCAGCACGCGCGAGCTCCACCGCCAGCGACGACGAAGAACGCGACCGTCCAGAGCCCTCCACCGCGGAGCGAAAGAGCTCCTAGCCCTAAGGCGTTGATGGGCCGCATCAACCACCAACTCCAAGAAGCTGGATCTGAAGACGAAGATCGACCATCGGCCGGGGACGCGCCCCGAGCACCTTCCGCTCCCGATCTGGGGCCAGCGCCACACCACCTCCGCAGAGGCGGCCAGATCCATCCGCAGCACACCACCCACCCACACAACAGCCGCCTCGCACCTCCTCCTCCGGCCTCCTGTACACTCGCCACCGATCTGCCGCCGACGCCGGAGAGAGCAGCGACAGAAGGGTGACTCACCTGCAGCTTGGCAGCACCGTCGACGACGACGCCGGATCGGGGAAGCCGCAGCGCACCAGAAGAACGACGCCGGCGACCCCACCACGCCAGCGCCTCCCGCAGATCCTCTATTTATAACGCCGGAGCGCAGATCCGGGGATTCCCCACCCTCTCGCCGCCGCAGCGGCCGGCGGAGGGGGAGGAATCCCACGGATACGCCGGCGGCCGCCGGGAAACCCGAAGTCGCCTCCGAGATCGCCTCTTGAGCACTGTAGAGAGAGGGGTGTTCCAGAAATATCGGGCGAGTGGCTTTTTTTTGCTGGAGTATTTGGAAGAACAGGAATGCCTGGGTTTTTAACAATCCGAGAAAGCAAAGAGGAGTTTCGGCTATGCTCGACTTGATAGCTGATGAGTTTGCCACCTGGTGTGTAGCTAGGAGAGGGGTGGCTGGAGCTTTCACAGCCATCACGTGAGATTAGGACTTAGTGTTTTTGAGTCTTTTTGGAGTCTTTTTGGAGTGAGCTCTGGCTCCTTTCTCTGCCCTCTTCGCTTGTGATTAGGGTATGATCTTGTACTAAACTTCTGCCTTCTATAAAAATAAGGTACGCCTTTGGCGTACTCTTGAGAGAGATCGGACTGCACTCCTGAACATTAAGGTTTGGCAGTACGTGCTTTACGATCTGTGCACACGCTGCCCACGCATAGAACATCATCAAATAAGCTCTGCCTAGTCACAAAAACTATCACGCGCCGTCTCCTCGATCGATCATGGCGGAGAACAGGGACAGAGAGATCAAGGCGGTGCCTCTGTCTTTCGTGGAAGCGCCGTCGATGACGCAGAAGATGGAAGCTGTGATAGATGTGTATAATTATATATATGATGAACTTGAAACAAGCATAATAAAAGCTTTCATAGCTCAGTTGGTTAGAGCACCCGTTTAGTAAGCGGGAGGTCTTGAGTTCAACTCTCAATGAAAGCATTCTCAATTTTCTTTTACATAAACCTGATTAAATATCCAAATGCTATCACAGAGTACACCAAAAAGGTCCTATGGTCTAGTGGTCAGGACATTGGACTCTGAATCCAGTAACCCGAGTTCAAGTCTCGGTAGGACCTTATTATTCGTTTTTATTTTTTCTGTCCTGCTGTTCTGCACATTGCGGTTTTACCTGCTGGTGTACGGAAAATAACGACCATACTGAAAGGTCCAAATCTATATTGCCATGCATGTAGGATGTGTTTGCGATGCAGTCTAGAGTTTTTCCTCCGGAAAATAACAACCATACTGAAAGGTCCAAATCTATATTGCCATGCATGTAGGATGTGTTTGCGATGCAGTCTAGAGTTTTTCCTCCGGAATTACTTTAGAATTCTACTTCTTGTAGATTTTTCCATGAATTTTTTTTTTATTTGTAGGATCAAGAGTCATAATTTGACTTTGATTTTATGATTTTATTTCATGGCTAGAAAAGGAAAACGGACGAACTCGATTAAAAGTAGCGATACGCTCACCGAAAACAAACGGGTCAAAAAAGTGTGTTGATGCCAACAAGGGTAGAGAATTGTCTGTAACACTTATCGATAACTATAAGAGCTCATTTGGCACCCGTCATTTCATTTGACAGAAATGAAATGATGGCATTTGGAAAGTGAAATGACAGAGTTAGGGATAGGAATTGGCATAATACACAATAGGCATTTGCTGGAATTCCAAATGAGATGACGTATCCAATTCCATGCCAGCCAAACAGGTTGAGCATGGAATCACAAATGAATTCCATGATTCTGCCTCGAAATGATGGCTACCAAACGACCTCTAATGTCGAAACCACATAGAGCTGAAGGTATTAGTCAGCAGTAATGGCAAAAATTAATCAATCGTAAATGTATAGAACGTTTTGTGTTTTTGAGTTATAATTGTGGGAAACTAATTGAAGGAGAAAGTAAATTGCATGTAATGTGAAATAATTTCCAGTTAGGCTGCCGGGCAAAGTCCATACAACGTATGGCGCGGCAGGGTCTCTCCTCCCGTGGCGGCGCGGGACACGATTGGATCTGGGACGGCGGACACTAGGGTGGTGCGGCGCTGGACCTGGCGGCAACCAGCTGCCCTCTCGACGGCGGTCATTTTGGGAAATCTAGTGCGTGGGGCGCTGGGGTCCTCCGGCCTTGGCGCACATCTCCGCCCAACGGTGTTGGGCGAGGAGGGAGGCATCAGGGGCCTGGTTCTGGCCAGGTGTGGCCTAGTGTTGGCGGCTAGCGTGGGACGTGGTGCTGGTCGTCGCCTCCGCGTGGTGCGGCTGGTCTCGGCGTGCGTCGGCCCTTCTTGTTGAAAGATCCTTGGACCATGCAGCCGTAGCTGGCCATCGACGCTTGTGGCGGGCTTGGTAGACATGCCGGTCTGGATTAAGGCAAGTCCGCTGGGCATCAGGTGTTCCGTTGGGAGCCGTCGACACTGGCGCTGCAAGCGTCGTATCCTTGCTGAAGGCGTCGGCGACGGAGTCCGCGCTCCTGCCCAAATAGATCCGGGAGAAACCCTAAACCTGGTTTCTACAGACATTGGCACGCCTAGCGTTGCTCTCCACCTTGGGGGCAACGTGTGGGAGTTGGAACTAGCTTGGGGGACCAGTGCCATGAGGTGCACTAGTAGAAAAACGCTTATAGGTGAAATGTTATCAGTGGCGCACAAGCTTGCCCGTGCGCCACTGCTATTCTCTCTCCTCGTTTTGGGGATTTGGCAGAATATACCAGTGGCGTACGAAATTTTGGTGCGCCACAGGTAAAAATTTACCTGTGTCGCACCACTGCCCCGTGCGCCACAGGTATTTCTGGGCAGATATTTTGGAAAGTGGACAGAGAATACCTGTGACACACCACTGCACGGTGCGCCACAGGTAATTTTTTTAGCTGTGGCGCACGGTGTTGTGCCTTGTGCGCCACACGTAACTTTGCCTGGTCTCCTTATTCTCCTCTCTCTCTCTTCTCATTTCCTAAAAAAAAGAACCCCTCTCTATCTCCCCCTTATCCTCTTCTTTCCTTCCATCTTGCACCACATCCCCTCCTCTCGCACCACAGCCCCGCCTCCGGCCGGCCGCCGCCGCCGCCCCTCCTCCCCCAAGCCACGCGGCCGTCCGTGATACATCTCAAACGTATCTATAATTTCTGATGTTCCATGTTGATATTATACCAATTGTTACATGTTTTACATACACTTCATATCATTTTTATGCATTTTCTGGGACTAACCTATTAACAAGATGCCACAGTGCCAGTTCCTGTTTTCTGCTGTTTTTGTATTCCAGAAAAGTTGTTCTGAAATATTCTCGGAATTGGACGAAACTTGGACAGAACCTTCTATTTTCCCGACACGTACACGGAGTCCAAAGGAGAGACGGAGGCGACCGAGGAGGCAGCCACGCCAGGGGCCGGCACGGCCCCACCTCCTGCCGCACCGGGGATGGCGTGACCCCCTCGGTGCCTCCAGACGCCGTCCTTTCGCCTATATAATGCCTTCGTCCAAAACCCTAAATACCCGAGCCTCCATCCACGAAAAGTTCCGTAGCCGCCGCCGTCGTCAACCCTAGTTCGGGAGGGTTCTGAAGCTCTTCCCGCACCCTGCCGGAGAGGGGAATCATCACCGGAGGGCTCTACATCACCATGCCTGCCTCCGGAGTGATGCGTGAGTAGTTTATCCTTGGACTACGGGTCCATAGCAGTAGCTAGATGGTTGTCTCTCCTCCTTGTGCTATCATGTTTAGATCTTGTGAGCTGCCTATCATGATCAAGATCATCTTATTGTAATGCTACATGTTGTGTTTGCTGGGATCCGATGAATATTGATACTATGATCAAGTTGATTATCAATCTATCTTATATGTTATTTATGATCTTGCATGCTTTCTGTTACTAGTAGATGCTTTGGCCAAGTAGATACTTGTAACTCCAAGAGGGAGTATTTATGCTAGATAGTGGGTTCATGCCTCCGGTAATCTGGGCGAGTGACAGCAACGTCTAAGGTTGTGGATGTGCTGTTGCCACTAGGGGTAAAACATCAATGCTTTGTCTAAGGATAATTGTATTGTTTACATTATGCACATTACTTAATGCAATAATCTGTTGCTTGCAACTTAATACCAACGGGGAACACGGATGTCAACCTGAAGGTTGATTATTAGTCATAGATGTTGTTGGATAACGGTCTATGTATCTTGTTGTAATGCCCAATTGAATATCATAGTAGTCATCTTGTCATATATATGCATTGTCATGCGCTCTCTATTCATCAATTGCCCAGCTGTAATTTGTTTACCCAGCATGTTAGTTATCTTTTATGGAGAGACACCACTAGTGAACTGTGGACCCCGGTCCATTCCTTTACACTGATAATACAACCAACTGCAATCATTGTTCCTTTTCATTCTCTGCAATTAAACACTATTTTTCACACCATACGTTTAATCCATTGTTTACAGCAAGCCGGTGAGATTGACAACCTCACTGTTTCATTGGGGCAAAGTAGTTTGATTGTGTTGTGTGCAGGTTCCACGTTGGTGATAGAGTAAACGGCGCCACCAACAACCTTCAGAGGTGCCTTTTACTCCTACTGGATCTGACAACCTTGTATCTTACTGAGGGAAAACTTGTTGCTGCACTGCTTCATACCTTCCTCTTGGGGTCTCCCAACGAACGTGTGCTTTCACGTCATCAGTCCGCCGCCCACCGGCTCCTCCTCCCGGCCGATTCCCTTGCCCACGCCCCGTCCAAGCAGGGCCTTTTCCCCGCGAGGCATGCGGCTGCTGATGGCGACGATGCGCGCCGGCGAGGTCGCCCCCGTCTCCGTCTACCACGGATCTTCGACTGCCAGATGCTGATACCTCTCCTAGGTCCGGCCACTGCGCTTGGCGGCCCTTCTCCGATCGGTGGCGATTCCCCTGGATGGCGACCGCTCTCGGTGGTGGCCGTCACCGCCTCGCTGCTCGCCGGCGCAGTAGGCGTGGAGATGGCCGTCGTCCTGGGCGTGGGCAGGGACTAAGGGAGAGTGGAAGCCGCCGTCCTGCTGTTGTTGCTCGTGCAGGCCTTCGGCGGCCACTGCTTCGGCCGTGGTGCCCAACAACTCCGTCCAGGTAATCTCCAACCATGGTGCTTTGGTATTCTGTAGATGCCATTGGATTATATATCTTATGCAACCATCCTCTGTATCTTGTGATGAATGGACTGATTTGATCAGTAGTTGAAACCATTTAAATTGTGCATCTTATTTGATCAATGTGAACTAAAACTCTAGATTTAGGTGTTGCTTGATTGGATGATAAATGAAATATTTCTCTTCTAGCAATGTAGTGAATTGTGCAAATAAAAGGGGACAACATGTTTTACATTCTCTGAATGTCGGGGGCTACCCCCGGGTAGGGTCATGGTGTGGTAAAAGCTATGCCCAAGTGTGGGCCAAGTTACAGTAAAAGCCGGCGTACCCGGGCTTCAGAGTGCGATATAGGTATAAACCGACATAGGCGTACCGAGATAACCCGGGCCAGAAGGGACCGGGGTACCATGCTGGAGCCAGCCGGCTTATGTTGACCGAGACAAGGGATCCGAGATAAAGATCCGAGATAACATGACCGACATACGTATGTCGGTAACTTGTATGTTTTCTTATGTGCAGAGAAGGTTATTTGAGGAAGGAGAATCCGGCATTTCCATGCCGGGTTATCCTAGTGTCGGACGGGAGTCAATGCTCCTGTCCCTTCCCGTCTGACACGGGAGCGTCTGGCACGGAAGCGCCTGACATGGGGCGTGCATGAGGAGCGAGATGACAGGCCATCATTCCATCGCTGACTCCGGTTTATCCGGGGACAGACTGCGAGGCAGAGGCATGGGCAGGCCCTGTCTTGTCTCTGACAGAGGGTACTTTCTAGCTGTGCTGTAGAGCTGCAGGAGATGGGCATGCCGCGTCCTGTCTCTGACAGGAGTAACATCATGACATACCTTTGGCATGGCTACAGTGCTTCGCGAGGGGTGTTCCCGTAACTCGGTTTAGCCTATATATATGCCCTCACCCCCCCTGCGTGAAGGGAGGATGACCTGAGATACCTTTTCACCCTAGCTTCATCTCCTTCCTCGTGCTTTTCACCATTGTTGAGATATACAGCTCAAGGAGCAAGCTTGTATTTGTGATACCTCGTATAGAGAAAGTGACAGGCAGGAGTAGGGGATTTACCTCCTCACGAGGGCCCTGAACCTGGGTAGACCTTGGTGTGCTTTGTGTTCTTCGTGTGTGCTTCTTAGCGCGCTAGCCCTCTTCCGGATTCCACCAGCGTCCATCGGCCCCACACTTTAGCCATCCTATGGCATCTGCCGTGATACCACCACGACAGTTGGGCCCACCGTGGGGCAGGCAGCGGCGCTGGCTGGTGTGACATTCCGGACGGGCTCCATCATCGACTCCGGCGAGCGCGTCGTTTGCGGGCTCGTCTGCAAGCTCGGCGCGCTGAACTTCATCAGCGACAACGCTGGATGCTTCGGCAGCAGGCCGTTCCCGACGAACGGCTGCCTCATCAGCTTCGGCACCTTCGTGACCTACGTCGCCACCGAGGTTGCTGCAAGTACCCCGAGCAGGTGCTTGTGGCTGAGGATCCTCCTGCCATCTGTGCGGCTCGCGGCCGGCGTAGCGCTCGCCCCGGGAGCTGCGCAGAGGTCATGATGACCGGCACTGCGGCTGATGCCGGTAAAGGAGACCCCGGCAAAAGAGATGCCGGTAATCCCGCCCCCAAGGTTACCAGATCGGCGAAAGTGCCGCTGGAGAGGAGGGAAACCTCCCCGGCCAGGCCGGTACATCCCATGTGCCGGTTAAGCCGCTCACCTCGAGGAGATAAGAGAAGTTGTGCCGGTAGCTGCCGGTACAGATGCTGCCCAATCAGAGGCAGAGTTGGAGGCCGGCGTCAGAGCTTGCTTCAGGAGGCTCTGGAGATGGCCGAGGTACGGAGAGTTCGGGATAACTGTCCGTGAGTATAACCAGCACATGGTTTTACCCCGGTAGCTGCTCGCCCTAGTCGAGTAGAGGATGTGCGCAAGAGGGTAAAAACCTCAATGCCGAGTTGCTAGAGATGGTAGATCTAGCTCCAGCAAAACTCCTAGTGCCTTATCGGTCGAAAAACCGATGTATAGTTCCCCTGCTAAGACTCTTAGAGCTGCCGAGGCAGCAAGAGCCGAGTTGTCTGGCTTATCCGGAGAAGCTCTCCGTAGGCAGCAGACCGAGTTAATGAGTGGTAGCTGTGGCTACCCGGCAGAATGAGGCCTATCGCAAGGCCAACACAGTTGCAGGTGGGTCCGATGTTGTTCACTCGGCTAGGGGAGCTAGTGGATCTAAGGGGCAAGCTTCTCACCGCATGTCGGTGTAGATCGTGACCGGAGTGTAAACTCCGGTAAGAGCAAACAGATGCAGGTGTATGATCCGGCGTGTGCCGGAAAACAGGTAGTTGGGCGAGGTAGTGCCGGCCGGGGTAGAAGCAATCCCGGTCCGGGCGGTCCAGGTGCCGGGTAGTTAACTCGGCTGGCCGAGGTTATCCACCTCGGTATCCGACACAAAATCTCGCCCAGCAGCAGCAAAATGTCGGGCATGTCCAGCAGCCACAAGTTGTTGAAGGTGGCTAACCGATGATGATGGGTTACTCGGCTATGGAGAAAGCCGGGTATCCGAGATATGAAGGTGCACTGGGATCCGGTTGGGACTCGCCAGTTGTCACCAAATGATGCACGCTACAAGTTGGACAGAATTTATATGTCCGAGATGCTGGAAGAGCAAGGTCCACCTGGCCGCATGTTTTGGACCTCGGATCATGAGGGAACCACCGGTGCGGCACTTTCAGTAACCGAGGTGCAAAAACATATGACGGCAGCACTAAGCCGAGGACTGGCTGACAGATTATGTGTCGGCAGTGCATATTGCGGGAGGTAACCGCATGGGCGGTGAGGTATATCCCGCAGATGTTGGAGGGCCAGCCCGGATTTGGCTGAACAACCTGCGAGAGGGCAGTGTTGATTGCTGGCTGGACTTTGAAGAAGCATTTGTTAGCAACTTCTCCAGCACATACAAGAGACCAAACCGTCCTCAGCAGCTTGCGATGTGCAAGCAGAGGGATAATGAAACTGACCGGGATTACTTAACCCGGTGGAGTACTATTCGCAATTCCTGTGAAGGAGTTGTAGAGGCACAGGCCATATCTTGGTTTGCCCAGGGTGCCGACACGGCTCCATGCTCTGGCAGAAGTTGCAGAGGGAAATGCCGGCCACTCTGGCCGAGACAATCCGGATTGCGGATAGCTGCACTGGGTGATCCGATGCAACCTTTGCTGAACTCGGGAGAGCCGAGTAGAAGATACCCGGTGAAAACAGACCCGGGCCAGTCAGGCAGAACGATCGCCAGGACTTCGGTAACAAGAGGAGAGAACCGGATTACCGGTATGGCTCGAACCAGGTTGCAGCTGTAAACCAAGACAGCCAGATGCCGGTAATAGCCAGCGTCCGAAGTTCAATGGCCCAGCATGGGGCCAGAATCAAGAAGGGAAGAGGCCATGGGGTGACCAGAAGCCGTCATTAACTTATGAGGCTATGTTGGATGGGCCTGCAGTTTCCACACCCAAGACATCCGCAGGCCTGCAAACCATACAACTCGGCAGTGCAGCTGGTATCAGCGCACAAGGGGAAGGAGCCAGAGCCGGAGGAAATCAAGTGGGGGACCTCAGAGAATTCCGCCGAGGCAAAACTTGCCGCTTACCGGAGCAAATGCTATCCCGGTGATTCCGCCAGTTCCGAGGCAAGCAGATCCGAAACCTGTGAATCAGGTGAATGTCGGAGGGAACAATAACAACACTGGTCCCAGCAGGCAGGGAGAGTATCCCCAGGGAGATTACAGAGAAGCTCATCAGAGCTATGTGATATTTGTGACCGAGCCAACTGACAAGAAGAGCTTGCATCGGCGTGCACTGGAGGTGAACGCAGTTATGCCGGCAATACCGAAGTATTTGCACTGGTCCGAGCAAGAGATCACTTGGAGCAGAAGGGATCATCCCCGAGTTATGCCAACTCCGGAGGTTATGCATTGGTGGTGGATCCGACATTCTTCGGACCCACACTCAATATTCGGTTCACCCGAGTTCTCATTGATAATGGGAGTGCTATCAATATCATGTACCGAGACACCATGGTGAAGATGGGTATCTCGGCAAACATGCTGCAAGCCGAGTTCTACCACCTTTCATGGTATAGTGCCAGGTGTTTCATGTGCACCTATGGGCAAAATTTGGGTTGATGTGTTGTTTGGCACCAAGGACAACTGCCGAACTGAGAGTATCCAGTTTGAGGTAGTGGACCTCGAAAGTCCATACCATGCTTTACTCGGTAGGCCTGCATTGTCCAAGTTCATGATATCCACCCATGTGGGTTACCTCAAGATGAAAATGCCGGTCCTAATGGCATCATCACTATCTCGGGTGATTACAAGCGTGCACTGGAGTGTGCCTCGGCTGGATCGTGCTTAGCCGAGTCACTGATTATCGCTGCAGAGAAGAAGAAGATCCATGAAGTGGTGGCATTGGCTCAGTCCGCACAACTCGGATATGCCGGGTATGGCTAACCCGGAGCAGAATGCAACTTTCGAGGTGCCCAAAGAGACCAAGAAGATCAATGTTGACCCGGCATGTCCGGACCACAACGTCATCATTGGTACCGGGTTAACTGAGAAATAGGAAGGCGAGCTCAGTCACTTCCTCCGTGAGAACCGGGATATCTTTGCATGGTCAAATCAGGACCTGCCAGGTGTTCCGAGGGAGTTGGCTGAGCACTCTTTGTTCGTCAGACCGGATATGAAACCGGTGAAGCAACCTATGCGACGTCTCTCGGATGAGAGAAAAAGTGATAGGTGATGAACTGGCCAGGTTACTTGCATCTGGTTCATCATGGAAGTGCTGCACCCGGACTGGTTGTCTAACCCGGTCCTGGTGGAAAAGAAAAAAGATGACCCGAATGTGGCCATTGTGTGGCGTATGTGTATTGATTACACAAACTTGAACAAGGCATGTCCTAAGGATCCATTCCCCTGCCTCGGATTGATCAAGTGATCGATTCCACAGCCGGGTGTGAGCTGTTATCCTTTGTAGATGCTATTCTGGTTTTCACCAGATACCACTGAACCCTGCTGATCAAATGAAAACTGCTTTTATCACCCCGTATGGGGCTTATTGCTATCGTGTCATGACCTTTGGTTTGAGAAATGCTGGTGCCACTTACCAGAGATGTATGCAAAAATGCTTGCATGATCAAATAGGAAAAAATGTGCAGGTGTATGTCGATGACATTGTCATCAAGTCTAAGGAGAAATCTACTCTGATTGATGATCTCCGAGAAACATTTGAGAATCTAAGGAAATTCCGGATAAAACTTAACCCGGACAAATGTACCTTCGGTGTGCCGGCAGGCAAATTACTCGGTTTCCTCGTGTCAAGCCGAGGTATCGAGGTGAACCCGACAAAAATCCGTGCTATTGAAAGCATGAGGTTACCGACATGTCTCAAAGACGTGCAGAAATTCACTGGATGTTTGGCATCCTTAAGTCGGTTTGTTAGCAGGTTGGGAGAAAAGGCATTGCCTTTGTATCAACTCATGAAGAAAACAACCCACTTCGTGTGGACCCCGCAAGCAGATGCGGCGTTCACCGAGTTAAAAAAGATGTTGGCAACTGCGCCGATACTGGCTCACCATTACCCAAAGAGCCGATGTTGCTCTACATTGCAGCCACAAACCGGGTTGTGAGTGTCGTATTGGTGTAGAGAGAAGAGATGGCAAAACTGTGCAGAGGCCAGTATTACCTAAGCGAGGTGATCTCGTTATCCAAGCAGAACTATCCGCACTACCAGAAATGACATATGGTGTCTATCTGGCTGCTAAGAAGTTGAAACATTACTTCCAAGAGCATTCAATCACTGTGGTGTGAGGCTCCTATCTCGGAGATCATTGGGTGTAAAGATGCAACTGGCCGAGTAGCCAAGTGGGCTATCGAGGTGTCCCCTTACACTCCTCACTATGAAAGAAGAGATGCCATTAAATCTCAGGCACTGCCGGATTTCCTGGTGGATTGGGCTGAAATGCAATATGAGCCACCACGGCCTGACCCCAATTACTGGAGAATGCACTTTGATGGTCAAGACAAAAATTGGTTTAGGTGCCGGGTAGTCCTTACCTCGCCAAAGCATGATCAGTGAGATATGTGTTGCAGATTCATTTTGCGGCATCTAACAATGTGGCCGAGTATGAGGCACTTGTTCATGGGCTAAATGTGGCCAAAGAAATTGGTATTCGCCGGATAGAATGTTTCGGAGACTCGGATTTGGTGGTGCAGCAAGTCTCGGGAAATTGGGATGCTTTAGACGCCAACATGGCGTTGTATCGGTTTCATGTCCAGAAGATCTCGGGTTCTTTGAAGGTTGCGAGCTCACGCATATACCTCGGGCTGAAAATGACGCCGCCGATGTACTGTCCAAGCTAGGTTCATCCCGGGATCCAATTCCACCCGGCATAGCCTTGGAGCATCTGAGGAAGCCATCAATCAAACCATCGCCGGAGTCCGAGTCAATTTTTATCCCGGCGAAACCGGAGTCTGGTGCTGTTCCCATGGACGTCGATGTCGGATGCATTTGGGAGAACCCGGGACTGCTTGGCAGAACCCGGGACTGGTTACTCTATCTCGGAAGAAGTAATGTCGGTTGATCTCATGGAGGTGGATGATCTGGTCTTTCCTGTGCGTCCTGTGCCGGAGTGGGCACAACCAATAATGGCATTTATGATGGATGGAGTTTGCCAAGTAATGAAGTTGAAGCTAGGCAAGTGCAAAGAAGATCCAAGGCATACACACATCATCAACCAGGAGTTATACAAGAGAAGTGTGACCGAGGTACTGCAGCGCTGTGTCGAGCCGCAGGAAGGGCAGGAGATGCTCCTGGAAATTCATCAGGAGAGTGTGGTCATCATGCTTCATCAAGAGCCTTGGTGGCTAAGGTATTCCGGCATGGGTTTTATTGGCCCAGTGCTTTGAACCAGGCAGAAGATATCGTCAGAAAGTGTGAGGGATGTCAGAGGTTTGCTAAAAAGATCCACCTGCCAGCCTCGGCACTCAAGACAATTCCAATCACTTGGCCCTTTGCAGTTTGGTGCTGGATATGGTGGGAGAGTTCAGGCCAGCCCGAGGTAACATGACTCATATGCTGGTGATGGTGGACAAGTTCACCAAGTGGATCGAGGTAAAGCCAATCCGGAAGTGTGATGGTCACACAGCTGTGACCTTTTTGAAGGACATCATTTTGAGATATGGTTACCCCCATAGCATTATCTCGGATAATGGCACAAACTTTGCTGTGGGAGAGTTTGCTCGGTTCTGTGCGGATAAGAAATTCGGTTGGACATAGCCTCGGTGGCACACCCTGAGGCAAATGGGCAAGTGGAAAGAGCAAATGCATTGGTGTTAGCCGGTATCAAAGCCCGGTTGATTGAACCACTGTTGCGAACTCCGGGATGTTGGATAGAGGAGATACCAGCAGTGCTGTGGGGTCTAAGGACCACACCAAATCGTCAACTGGCTATACGCCATTTTTTCTGGTCTATGGAGCAGAAGCGGTCTGCCACCGACATGGAATATGACTCGCCGAGAGTGGCGCTGTACACTGAAACCGAGGCAAAAGAAGCTCGGGAAAATGATGTTGATTTGCTCGAAGAAGCACGAGAACTGACCTTATCTCGGTCAGCTATATATCAGCAAAATCTCCGACGCTATCATAGCCGGAAGATCAGCCCTCGGGTTTCCGAGAGAGATTTGGTGTTGAGGCTAGTGCAACGCAAAGCAGGCCGACACAAGTTGTCACCTCCATGGGAGGGACCATTCATTGTGAGCAAGGCTCTGCACAATGATTCATACTATCTTATAGATGCACAGGCACCGAGGAAAAATGTGATGGACAAATCCGGAGAGGAGACCAAAAGACCCTGGAATGTAGCTCTACTTCGTCCCTTTTACTCATAAGGGCGCAGTGTATGTATCTCGGTTTTCCTTTGAATAAAATGCCGGCACTCCGAAAAGAAACTCGGGGACTGCCTTTGTCTATATGCTTGTGTTTTATCTCGGTTTTTTCTGTGTTGTTCATATGTCGGATGATTTTGAGACCTCGTTTCAAAGTTCAAGTAATGTATGCTATTTTTTGTGATCTTGTGACTCGACTGACGAACGCCGAAATGGCAGTCAAGAGCAGAGGTTATGGTATATGGTAAACATGAAAATGGACTCGGGGACTCGGTCCTAAAAAGATCCGACATATGTCGTTTACTAACCCGGTTTTTTCGTTCCTTTCCCTTGTCGGATGACTCTAAACCTTACCTCAAAATTTACAAGTATTGTATGCTATAATGATTGATCTTGTGACTCGACTGTCGAACGCCTAAATGGTAGACAAGAGCAAAGATTACTAAGTATAGTAAACAAGAAAGTAAACTCGGGGACTTGGTGCAAAGTGATACGGCATTAAGCTTGTCTTGTTGAAACTAATATGATAAAAGTAGCACTGCGAGATACTTAAAGTATATTTACATCTGCACCCGGCATTCCGGGGATTTAATAGTTCAATGTTGATAAGCTTAGGCAGCTGCCTCGGAGGAGCTCGGAGCAGTTGGAGCGGTGCGAGGCTCGGAGCAGTCTCGGGGCGCAGAGAGCTTCAGTGGTTGGAGCAACCTCGGGTGTTGGAGTGGCTGCCGAGCAACCAGCAGTGTCGGTTACCGGCTTCTCAGAAGTCTCGGTTACCGGCTTCTCTGAAGTGTCGGTCGCGGTTGACTTGGCGGTGCGTCGCAACCGCGGCAATGTCAGTTGCTCCGCAGCAGAAGTTCGGTTGCTCCAGCAGCTGTCTCGGTCGCTCCGGCAGTGGCAGTGTCGGGAGCTTCGGCCTCGATCTCCTCATCATGTCATCTTCTCGTCTTCACCCTCTTCATCATCCTGGTCATCTTCTTCGTCATCCGAGTAGGCGGGACCCGGAATGAAGTGTCGGGTGGGAGCATAGCTGGCCATGAATTTGGCTGCATCTTTGCGGCTCTCTATCAGTGTCGGATCGAGGTCCATTTGGAGCCTTGGCGCAGGGAGCGCACGGCGTTGAGGTTGATGGACCGTACCAGGAGAGCACAAAGGTCAGTGCTGATCAGCTCCGGCACGAGCTGCTGAGGATCTCCACTCTCGGATCCCCTCGCCTCCCCCGACAGACACTTGGACAATTCTTCAATTGTAGCCGGAGTTGGATCCTGGCCATAAAGGCTCGGTAAACTTTGATGCCAGCATCAAGAATCTAGGCCAATGGCCTTCAGAGGAGAGATGCGGCATTCAAAGCAGTCAGGTAATCTTCAATTCCCATTCCTCCGGATTGGGCCAGCCTCGGCTCTCTTTGCTCGTGCCTTGCGACAGTGTTGAGTGCAGCAGCCTTGGAGTGGGCGAAGTGTCTGAAGATAGAAAAGCTATCACCAAATTGAGTTATTATACCGCATATCTTAATGTCGGTACAAGTATTGAAAACAAAAGAAAGGATAAAGAAACTTACTGTCCATCTCCTTGTTCAGCCGGGTGAGCTCGCGGAGCCAGATGTCGGATTTTGCCTTGAGGGCATCCAGTTCTCCTTGAGCCGAGGTAGCGCGAACCTCGGTCGCCTCGAGGTTTCCTTGTGCTTTTGAGCACTTCCTCCTTTTGCATCAGGGCCTGCTCAATGCCGGTTTTTTCGCCCTGGACCCGGCAAGTCCTCCTGGAGCCGAGACACTTCCTGTGTTCCTCTGAAGGGCAGTGGCGTGCGCGTTTCCTTGTTCTTCAGCGTCTCCTGAAGTTGCTTGTGGGACCTCTTGAGCTTGTTGTGGTCCAGAAGTAATTCCGAAACACTGTGGTCCGAGCGTTGGTGCAATCCTGAAAAGAGCAAAGAGTTAGTATGATTAATTGAAAATTCAGGCCGAGTAAAGCTAAGTGTCGGATTTTATGAAGATCCTGAGTGTCGGATTTTTTGAGTCTAATAATGAAAATTTTGTGAAGATTCGGCCGAGTGATCTTTACTCGGGCAAGCGCAGGTCACTCAACCGAATCTCGGGGACATGGGGATTGTGTATGTTTATCATCTATGGCAAAGGAAAAAAAGTTTGGCTGAGAAAAAATACCTCGGCAAGCTTGCTGGCTCGAAGGGTCGAGACTTGCAATTAACATGGCCTGAGCAAGCGCACTGGGGCCAGCTGATGTGGATGACCGGATGCGCGGAGGAGACCTCGCTTGTGTCGGCAGCATTCTATCCATGTGGTTCTATGCTTCCGAGCCTAAGCTGTTGTCCACTTTGAGTTTGGAGCTGGGGTAAAACCCAGCTGCTGCTGGTAACTCGGGAGACAGAGGTGGTGAAGCTTGGTGCTCCGGGGTAGTGGTTGGAGTCAACACCACTTGTCTCTCCGGGTTGGCAAGCTGTTTCCCGGTGGCTGCTTGGTCTGGCCGGCTTGGCAGTGGAATAGCTTTCCGAGTTGCTAACTCGGTGGACTTGGGGGTGGACTTGGTGGTGGACTTCGCCGGGGCGGCTGCTTTGGTTGCTGTGCTGCTGTTGAGGTTGCTGCTGTCCTTGTTGCTGATGTTCCTGTTGCTGCTGCCGTTGTTGCTGTTGTTTGCGGCTATTGTTGTGGCGATGGTGGCTGTGCGCTCCGAGGTCACCGGAGTGTCGGCCCGCGGAATGTCGGTTTCCGCGGTGTGGGGCAGCAGAGCCATCATCTTGGTCGAGGATCACAACCAGGGATGACAGATGAGGTGGCGGGTGCAACCGGAGTTCACGTGGCCGAGGTTCGGCTGTACTACTCGGAAGGGCGAGCGCATAGAGGAGGCGCTCTGGTCGACTTCAAGGGGCGCGCTGCATCAAGCAAGAAAAAGTCTTATGTCGGGGAAAGATTATCCCCTACAGAAGGAAAAAAGGAAGTAAGCTTGTGGTCGGCAAAGATTATCTTACCTTGAGTAACTGGCGTTGTCTTCTTGCCCTTCTTCGGCTTAACAGCTCCTTTCTTATGTCGCTTCGCCGTCGGTGTCTGCTGGATCCGAGGGTGTGGAGGTCCCGGTTTTTGAGGTACCGGTCTCCGCACGCTTGCGAGATGCCACTTGTTTGCCCGAGGTAGCAGGGCGTGCACTCGGGGCAGAGCCTCCCGGGTT